>JAACNH010000222.1:170875-315298 GCA_019447015.1 Hymenochirus boettgeri
ACTGGGTACTCTAACTTACTGATACTATCTGTACTATACTGTACTACTACTAACTATAACCGTCCTCTACTATACAGTACTACAACTTACTATACTGTACTGTACTGTACCTATACTATACTATACGTTCCTATCCTATACTATCTACTGTAACTTACTATACTTTGTACTGTACTATACTAATAACGGTACTCTACTATACTTGTACTAACCTACTTACTGTACGATCACTATACTGTCTGTACTATACTCTACTGTACGTACTATCTATACTGTCTGTACGGTACTGTACTGTACTGTAACTGTACGTACTATACTATACTATCCTGTACTGTACTATACTGTACTATAACTATACGGTACTGTACTGTACTATAATGTAAACATACTATACCTGTACTACACTATTTTAGACTGTAATTGTACTATACTAATAACTGTACTGTACTGTACTATACTGTACTATACTATACTGTACTGTACTGTACTATACTATACTGTACTATACTATACTTTACTGTACTGTACTGTACTATACTGTACTATAATATACTGTACTGTACTATACTATATATACTGTACCGTACTATACTGTACTGTACTGTACTTTACTATACTGTACTTTACAACTATACTATACGGGACTGTACTGTACTGTACTGTACTGTAATAATACTGTACTATACTATCCTATACTGTCTATACACTTACTTTACTGTCCTATACTAGAACTATCTATACTGTAACTGTAACTAATAATATACTATCACTGTACTATACATACTGGATACACTGTACTATCTATACTATACTGTATCTTAACATACTGTACGATACTGTACTATACTATACTGTACTACACTATTACTATACTGTACTTACTGTAACTATACTGTACTGTATTGTACTATACTATACTGTAAAACTATACATACTGTACTAACTATACTCATACTATACTGTACTTATACGATACTTACTATTTAACTATACTGTACTATAACTATACTGTACTGGTAGCTGGTACTCTACTGTACTGTACTAACAAACTATACTGTCCTTACTATACTGTACTGTAACTATCGACTGTATTATACTGTATATACTAGACTATACTGTCTATACTGTACTGTACTATACTATTCTATACTTACGTACGTACATACTATAATGTACTGTACTATACTGTACTGTACTATTCTAATACTGTACTGTACGATACTATACTAGAACCGTACTATACTGTACTATACTATAACCGTACTATACTTTACTATACTGTACTATCTATAACTGTAACTAGACGTACTATACTAAAGAACCTCCTATACTATCTGTACGACACTATCCTAATACTTACTGTACTGTACTATAACTATACTATCCGATAGCTATACTATAACTGTACTGTACTATCTGTCCTGTACTAATAACTAATACGTGTACTATACTAAAACTGTACGCTACCATACTATACTGTACTATACCTACTGTACTGTCATACTATACTATAAACGTACTATACTATAACGGTACTGTACTGTACTATTACTGTACTGTACTGTACTGTCCTATACTTACTGATCTGTACTGTACTAGACTGTACTATCCTTATACTGTAACTGTACTGCTAACTGTACTATACGGTACTATCTATACTGTACTACACTATTTTTATACTGTAAATTGTACTTACTATACTGTACTGTACCCTGTAAACTATAACTTCACTATACTATACTGTACTGTAACTGTACTATACTATACTGTACTATACTATACTTTACTGTCTTACTGTACTATACTTTCACTATAATCTACTGTACGTAACTATACTATATTATACTGTACCGTACTATTCTGTACTGATTACGTTAACTAGACTGTAATTTACTAATACTATACTATACATACTGTACTGTCCTGTACTGACGTACTGTACTAATACTGTACTATAAACTTACTATACTGTACTACAACACTATCACTTTTTCGTACTATACTATACTATACTAATGTGTCGTACTATAATACTATAACTGTACTATACTATACTGTACTCACGTACTATAACATACTATACTGGTAACTATACTATACTATAACTGTAACTAACTGTAATTTTTCTATACGTACTATACTGTACTGTACATACTATACTATACTATACGTAACGTACTATACTCTACCGTACTATAAACTATACTGTCTTCTAACTATACTGTCGATACTGTACGTACTTACTGTAAACGTACTGTATTATAGTATATACTGTACTATACTATACTATACTGTACTGTACTGTACTAATACTGATACTAGAACTCTACTTCAACCGTACTATAACTATACTTACTGTAACTATACTTATAACTGTCACTGTCTATACTCATACTGTACTGTACTATACAGACTGTACTATAAACCGTACTTACTATACTGTACTATACGATACCTATACTATCTTTTAACTACTGCTATACTAGTCTGTACTCTACTAACTTACTTACGTACTATACTGTAACTATACTATACTGTACTATACCTTACTGTACTGTACTATAACGTACTGCCTGTATTCTTATACAATACATGCTATACCGTACTAATCCTATACTGTCTAATACTCATACTAACTGCACTATACTATGCCTGTAACGGTACTGTATAATAACTATACTATACTGTACTATCTATCAATACTATACTATACTTTCCTAATACTGTTACTGTACACCTGTACTGTACTCTACTTTACTATAATATACTGTCCGTACTATACTGTACTATACTGTACTATAGCTATACTGTAGATACTATACTGTACTGTATTATACTGTACTGTACTATACTGTACTATACTGTACTGTACTATCCTGTACTGTACTATACTATACTATCTGTACTATACGTACTGTATAGACGTACTATACTGGTACTATACTGTACGATTATAACTGGTAATGTAACTAATATACTGTAACTACGTCCTTGTAACTGTACTATAATAATAATGTACTATCCAATAACTTTACTATAATGTATGTCACTAGACTACTGGTACTGTACTAAACTGTACTGTACATATTGTACTATAAAGATAATGTACTATACTATACTGTACATACTGTACTATATAACTATTCTGTCTGTACTTGTACTGTACTGTACTATACTATATGTACTGTACTATCTGTACTGTACTGTACTATACTATACAATACATGCTATACCGTACTCCTACTATACTGTCCTATACTATACTATACTCCACTAATAACCTATACTAATGCGTAACTGTACTGTACATACTATACGTATATACTATCAATAACTATACATACTGTACTATACTATACTGTACTACACTGTACGTACTTATACTGTAACTATAATATACTGTACTGTACTATACTGTACATACGGTACTATACTATCCTTAACTGTATTATACTGTACTGTAACTAATACTGTACTGTACTATAGATACTATACTACTATCCTGTCTTTTATATACTGTACTGTACTCTTACTATAACTATACTGTACGATACTATACTGTAACTGTAACTGTACTGTACTATCTGTACTATTATATACTGTACTGTACTATAATTCTGTACTATCACTGTACTTGGAACTGTACAATAATATAATGTCCTATCCATACTGTACTATATGTACTGTACTATACTATACTGTAACTGTACTAACTGTACTGTAGCAATATTGTAACTAGATATCAATGTATCTATACTATACTGTACTATAAACTGTACTATAAGCTACTATGCTGTAACTGGACTGTACGGTACTATACTGTCCTGTACTGTACTAGACTGTAAGCTACGCATACCCTGTACAATACGATCCCATACTGTACTATACTACTATACTATCTGTTCTATCTATACTATCCTGTGTATCTATTCTACAACCTGTACTGTACTATACTGCACTATACTGCACTATAACTGTATTCCTGTACTATACTATACTGTACTATACTGTCTTTCATACTATCATCTGTACTGTACTATACGGGACTTACTGTACTATACCTGTACTCTAATATAACTATACCTGTACGATACTGTACTATACGTCATCTGATAGCTAACTGTAACTGCACTATTACTGTACTGCTTGTACTGTACTATACTATACCGTACTATACTATACCTCTAATATACTATACTGTACTGTACTGTACTATAACCTACCCTCTCTTAATCGGTCCCTATGGGACCAACATTAGCCGATAATATCCTTATAATTGGGCTTTACTGTCCTATACTATACTGTACTATAATATACTATACTGTATGTACTATACTGTACTATAATATACTATACTGTACTATACTATACTATACTGTACTATTCTATACTTCACTGACTAACTTGTACTGTACCGTACTGTACTTGTACTGGCACTATACGTGTACTGTACTAAACTATACTGTACTGTACTGTACTATACGTACTATATATATACTATACTGTCTAGATATAACCTATCCCCTTAATGGACTCCTATGGGACTAAAGTAGCCGATAATATTCTTATAATTGGCGTGCTACTACGTAGTAGCGCACTGATTATAACCAGGAAGTGCAGTACAACACCCCCCGCTTCACCCCTTAACTCCTGCCCATAGCTAACAAATACAGTTTTAGATGAAGAGGAAGCCGCCATCACCTTTACTATATGAACTGAAGTTGAGCTGCACCACTAACTGTAAGTATACAACCGATAGCCGTTTTCTCTCCGGTTTCACTCTTCTTGCGCATTAATCACCAGCCGCTATGACTACGACTGCATCATTACCTAGATAGTGCGACAGAAGAGTGGAAAACGAACAGAAGTGTGGCTATCGGTTGGGAATTACAGTTACTGTGCAGCTCAACTCTGGTGTTCATAGACTAAAGGTTGGCTCAGCTCCGCGCTTCTCTAAAAATGTAAGAACCGTGTTTACCGGCAAGTTAAGAGGGTGGATAGCAGGGTGTGTGTGTGGTGTTGTGTGTGTGTTGTATTGTACTGCATGTCCTGGTGAAATAATCGGCTGCTATACTAGAATCGTCTATAATTATACTGTACTGTACTAGTACTGTACTGTACATACTGTAACTATATAACTGTACTGTACGATACGGTACTATAAGTATACTGAACTGTACTATCTATACTGTTGCTATAACTGTAACTATTACGCGTACGTTATATACTGATACCTGTCCACCACTTACTATAATATACTATAATAGCTATAGCTGTAACTGTACTATAATCTAATAATGTACTATACTATATTATACTGTACTGTACTATACTGACTTCACAACTGACTATACTACTGTACACTATAACTACTCATACGGACTGTACTATACGACAACCTATCACTATAATATACTATGTGTATACGGTTACTGTACTATAACTAAACTGTACTTCCATGCTATTGCTGCTACTGTACTATAATATACTGTCATCTACTATACTATACTTACTGTGTACTATACTGTACTGTACGTATAATATACTATCTATACTGGTACTGTACTGTACTATACTGTACTAAATATACTATACTATACTGTACTGTAATAACCTTACCCCCTGAATGGACCCCGATGGGACCAAAGTAGTCCGATAATTCCTTATAATCGGCGTCTCCTACGTAGTAGCGCACTGATTATAAACAGGAAGGTAGTAAACCACCCCCGACCTTCACCCCGTAAATCCTCTGCCCATGCTAACAAATACGTTTTGTAAGAGAGGAAGCCGCCATCATCTTTTACATATGAACTGAAGTTGAGCTGCACACTACTGGTACAGTATTTATCAATCCGATGCCGTTTCTTCTCACCAGTTTGCACTCTTCATTTGCGGCATATATACTCTTTACAGCCGCCTAGATGATACGACTGCATCATACATAGATTACGTGCCCTGCCGTGAAAGAGTGAAACTGAGAGAATTCTATCGTTTGGATACTTACAGTTACGGTGCAGCTCAACTCGGTTCATATACTAAAGGTGATGGCAGCTTCCTCTTCATCTAAAAATGTAAGCTGTTAGCCGTGGGCGAGTTAAGGGGTGAAGCAGGGTGTGTGTGTGTGTGTGTGGTGTTGTACTGCACGTCCTGGTTATAATCAATGCGCTACTTATACTAACCTATGATGACTATACGATACTGTACTTACTACGTCGATACTGTACTATACTATAAATTTACTTCATACTGTATGCTACTATACTGATCTGTACTATACTTATTACTGTACATATGACTATACTGATATGACAATACTATACTGTACTTGTACTGTACTAACTGTACTATACTGTAACTATTATAATGTCACTGTCGCATACTGTACTATATCTGTGACTTACTACTGTACTTATACTGTATGACCTGTACTGTACTAATCACTGTATACTGTACTGTACCGATTACAGTACTGTACTGTACTTATACTTGTACTGTACGTACGTATACTGTCTATACTAGTACTGTACTGTAACTCTATACTATACTGTTACTGATACTAATACTGACTATACCTGTACTATCCACTATACTGTCAATTCTATTACCTGATACATCTCCGTACCGATTATACTAATTGCCCTGCTGCACTCATACTGTCTATACTGTACAGTATCTGAACCTATACTCAGTGCTACTTGCTACTATACTTCGTATCTCATACCTATACTTGTAACTATCCACATGAATAACTGTACTGTTACTACTACCAATATACTGTATATCTCTACTAGACTCGTTACCCCTTCATCCCTTACTTTACTATACTGGCAACCCCTCCAGTACGTACTAACCTGCCTACGCTATACCTATACTATATCTGTACCTATACTGTACTATACTATTATAATCTACTGTACTATGTTCCTACTAACACTGGTCGGTACTGTATTACATACTGTACTACTTTCTACGTAGATACCACACTACTCACCTATAACAATAACTGTAGCGTGCACCTTTACTAGAGCCTGTACTGTACTATACTTAGTACCTGTACCCACTTATACTATAATCAACCTATACATGGCTATACTGTTACTATAATTCTCATCCTATACTGTACTATCCTACTACTGTACACCCCCCTATCACTATACTGACACTGTAGAATACCTATTACTGGCTATCCTCATACTGACTGTCTATACTGTACATCCTTCACTGTCCTACTCCACTATACTGTATTATAGTGTACTATAATATACTATCCCATACTGTACTATACTGTACTATACTATACTGTACAATAGCTGCACGACTACGTACTTACTATCCTGTACGTAAATTCCTCTATACTCGTCCCACATACCCCATATACTATATAACTCCATACTGTACTATACTGTATATAAAACCATACTATACGTGCTATTTGTCTATATTTGTACTATATTACACCTGTATATACTATAACTGTACTACTTCGACTACGGTCACACCTCTCATATATACTGTCTTACGGACCACTGTACCTATAACTGTACACTTATATCCTATACTATACACGGCTGTACTGTACACTATATATATCACTGTACATACTTACTAGTACCTATCTAATACTATACTATACTGTACATACCAATATCACTTTTCATTACCTGTACCTATACTCCCTATAATGTACATACGATACTGTACTATACCATACGTGTACTATACTCCACTAACTGTTCTATAGCTATCACTATATACTATACTATACTGATCAATACCATACCTATACACTGTACTATACTATACTGTACTATCACTGGTATCTGTACTGTTACACATACGTATACTGGTACTGTACTACCTGCCTATCTGTACTATATTACACGTGGTACCTATATGGTAACGTACTATGCAAGACTGTCCTATATGTTTCTATACCGTACTTATACTGTACTATACACTACTAATAACTGTACCTGTCCTTTCCTATTCTAGGCCTTTTCTAGTACCGTCAACAGACCATTTGCCAGCTCAAATGGACCCACCAAAGTCCCTTGATAGGACCCAACTGCAAGTCACATCCAGTATGGACACATAAACAACGTTTCCTCGGTCCTATTTTCATTCCTGGTCAGATGTTCTCATTGGCATGGCCCCCGTGGCCCATCCAACACTCCACCATTTCGGCCACTTTCTACAATCGATGGACTTTCTCCAGAACAACGACATCCCCACTTCGACCATACGGCTAACGAAGACTGAATATTGAACACCTTATTATCCTCCACCCCTAATCAACAGCCCACACCCTTATATAGGGTAATCTCCATCACCTACCCCCACTCCACATACAACAACACACCCCTTTATATAGGTATCTATTCCCACCCCATACAACATGACACTCCCACTTAGATATCGGTCATTATACCTCCCCCACAACAGGACACACCCCTCTATATAGGTAAGGACCAAAATATACCCTGATTCTAATTAACACTCCCCTACAGCAGACACTCCACCTTTATATAGTAATTATCCCTAACCCTCCCCCTTACAACAGACACCCCCCTTTATATAGGTATTCTTACCCCCCCTACAACAGACACCCCCTCTATTAGTAATTAACCGCTCCCCTACAAGACACACCCTATAATATAGGTAATTATACTCCCCGACACCAGACACACCCCCTTTCTATAGATATGGATAGAGAATCTCATAGAACCAAGAGAGTTGATTGGATCCGACGGTAATCAGGGCTGTTATGCGTACGTGCTATTAACTAGCTTTCCCAAATGAGCCCATGCGGCTGCCGAAACGTTCCAGGTTGGCCGAGGCGAGTTTGTGGAAAGGTAATTTCACCTCAATTGCAGTGTCCTCCGTGTAGAGGAGTGTGCTACAAGCATTCTCCCTGTGATATGTATATGCTGTGTATAGGGAACGCTAGCAGATCCTGTCTGTGTACCCGGCTTTAAATACTACATATTGCTATAAAATACAATAAACAGGGAACGATGTTGCAGATAATGTAGAGATTGATGGGATTATTGTTGGTGGAAAATTGTAACCAAAGCTTGAGGCAAATAAATAAGGGACACTTGGGATCATCCTACCAACCTGCATTGACACGTTAGTAATGGAGAAATGACTGGGAGATATGGACATAGAATGGAGTCACGTGGATAATAAACTGAAAGGATTTGTTTCTGTTACTGGGATTTACCATCTATTGGTTCTATTGTTTGGGGATTCGAACGGTGGAGCCAAGAGTAAATCTGAATATTCCCCCTCCTAGTACTGCCCTATGCAGGTGTGGAGATTAGTACATGGGCATGTTCACCCCTCAAATGAAAAATTGCTATGTAGATATTACCCTCCAATCCTAAAAACCACAATAGTTAGATACTAACCTTTTTATGTAGCGAAATATCTCACCCTTCCTCTGAAAGGTTTCTGCCTCCTCTCCAAGCTATTTTGCAAGCTCGCCACATGCTCGATGGCATGCTAGGGGAACATAAAATTCAGTAATTGGATGGACGAACTTTCCCAAGTCCTCAGTCTTGAGCATGTCTCACTGCTGGGACAGAGCATCAATCGGTGCATCATACGCTCCATCCCTGAACTTCTCAATCATTTTTAAAGCTAGCCAACAAGTCTGAAAGTTTTTTTTCTACTCTCGCATTATGTTCCATTGGTAAGAAATGGACAGAGAATGTTGCAGGTCTGTAAAAGCTTTAGAAAAGATACATTTTTGAGGTGGGGCAGCTATAACGCGTGGCCTGTCACAGAGACACAGAGACAGGGTTAGTCTGGAAAGTGGTAACTTACAAGCCTATACCTTGAGATGGGTTACCCTTTAAAAGGGTTATTTAAAAAGATTCCATTAGAAGTTAAGGGAGTACCAGAACATAAAGTCAATAGGGAGATGTAATAAAACTTCTAATTGCTAAAAATGGTGCTAATTTTGCCCCAACCAATCAGATGTTTACCATTTGATTGGTTGGGACAAAATTAGCACCATTTTTAACAATAAGAACTTTTATTACAACTCCCTGAAAATCTTTTCTGTTACAACATTATTAGTGATGGACCCAAACATATCCAGGCCCGAGTTCGTCGAACTTTATGAGTTTGGATGAAGTCCAAACTATCTGAACTATCCAAAACGGTTAGGTTTTTCTAACATTGCACACTTACTTTCGATAATTTCGAATTTTTGAATTGGTAACTCTTGAATGTAGTGTTCGAATTCGGTAACACTAAAATGTATCTTTCCGATTTCGGTAACCCTAGAATGTATCGTTTGGTAACCCTTAAATGTATTGTTCAGTAACCCTCAAGTGTATCGTTTGGTAACCCTCTAATGTATTGTTCAGTAACCCTCGAATGTATCGTTTGGTAACCCTCTAATGTATTGTTTGGTAACCCTCAAGTGTATTGTTCAGTACCCTCGATGTAATCGTTTGGTAACCCTCAAATGTATTGTCAGTACCCTCGAATGTATCGTTTGGTACACCCTCAAATGTATTGTTCAGTAACCTCTAATGTATCGTTTGGTACCCTCAAGTATTGTTCAGTAACCCTCTATGTATCGTTCCGTAACACCTCGAATGTATGTTTCGGTAACCCTCTAATGTATTGTTCAGTAACCCTCCCGAATGTAATCGTTTGGTAACCCTCAAATGTATTGTTCAGTAACCCTCTAATGTATTGTTGCGCAACCCTCAAATGTTCGTTCGGTAGATCTTGATGTATCGTTCGGTAAACCCTCTAATGATCGTTCATTAACTCTCAAATGTATCGTTCGGTAACCCTCGAATGTATTGTTCAGTAACCCTCTAAGTATGTTCGGTAACCCCGAATGTTATTGTTCAGTAACACCTCCAATGTATCGTTTCGGTAAACCCCTAAGGTATCGTTTCGGTAACCCTCAAATGTATTGTTCGGTAACCCTCGAAATGTATTGTTCATTAACCCTCGAATGTATCTCTTTGGTAACCCTCAATGTATTGTTCGCTAATCCCCGAAGTATTTTCAGTAACCCTCTAATGTATCTTTCGGTAACCCTCGATGTACCTTTGGTAACCACTCAAATGTATTGTTTCGGTAACCCCGAATGTTTGTTCATTAACCCTCTAATTATACTTTTGGAACACCTCAAATGTCGTTCGGTAACCCTCAAATTATTGTCCGGTAACCCTCGAATGTATTATTCGGTAACCCTCGAATGTATTGTTCATTAACCCTAGAATGTATGTTCAGTAAACCTCGAATGTATTGTTCGGTAACCCTTGAATGTATTGTTCGGTAACCCTCGAATGTTTGTTCAGTAACCCTCTAATGTATCTTTTGTAACCCTCGAATGTGATTGTTCGGTAAACCCTCGAATGTATTGTTCGTAACCCTCGAATGTATGTTCAGTAACCCTGTATGTATTGTTCGGTACCCTCGAATGTATTGTTCAGTAACCCTCGATGTATTGTTTGGTAACCCTAAATGTATTGTTCAGTAACCCTCTAATGTATTGTTCAGTAACCCTTAACTGTATCGTTCGGTAACCCTCAAATGTATTGTTCAGTAACCTCGAATGTATCGTTTGGTAACCCTCAAATGTATGTTCAGTAACCTCGAATGTATCGTTTGGTAACCCTCAAATGGTATTGTGTCAGTCAACCCTCTAATGTATTGTTCGTAACCCTCATGTTCTTGTAACCCTCAAATGTATTGTTCGGTAACCCTCAAATGTATTGTTCATTACCCGCAATGTATCTTTTGGTAACCCTCAAATGTATTGTTCGGTAACCCCTCGAATGTATTGTTCGGTAACCCCGAATGTATTGTTCAATGTATACCCTCTAATGTATCTTTGTAACACCAAATGTTCTCGGTAACCTCAATGTATTGTTCGGTAACCCTCGAATGTATAGTTCGGTAAACCCTCTAATGTATTGTTCGGTAACCCTCGAGTATGTTCATTAACCTCGAATGTATTGTTCGTAACCTCGATGTATTGTTCGGTAACCTCGAGTATGTTCATTAACCCTCTAATGTATCTTTTGGTAACCCCTCTGTGTTGTTCGGTAACCCTCGAATGTATTGTTCAGTAACCCTCTAATGTATCTTTTGGTAACCCTCGAATGTATTGTTCGTAACCCTCGAATGTATTGTTCAGTAACCCTATGTTGTCGTAAACCCTCGAATTATTGTTCAGTAACCCTCGAAGTATGCGTTCGTTACTCTCTCGAATTTATCGTTCGTTAACCCTCGAATGTATCGTCGTTACCCTCGATGTATCGTTCATTAACCCTCGAATGTATCGTTCGTTAACCCTCGAAGTATTGTTGTATACCCTGTAATGTATTATCGTTGTATTCAATTAGATCAACTGGACTTGAAATGTAGTTCTTGAAGACGTTTCGCTAGTCATCCGACTGGCTTTCCTCAATTCAGAATGAACTTGTACAAGAATCTGTGGCAATTAGTCCCTGGAAAATCCCAATTAGCATATCACACCAGGTGTTAAGGGTGTGATTAGATAGTGGCTAAGAGGTGTTATAGGAACGCCCAGAGTAAGGTGTTAAAACAGCATTGTACATGGCAGACAGTTGGTGTCGAACCCCACCACCTCATTTAGGCTTGGTTTCTTTATTTCACATAAATGGCCTCCTTAACACCTCTCTTGAACCAGTCACGTTCTCGCCAGTATGTTAACATTACAATCTTCAAAGGTGATCCTTTATCCTTAAGATTGCAGTATAACGGCTGAGTCCTGACCCGAGGAATTGGCTCTTCTGTGCTGGGCCATACGTTGATGTGCAGTTGCTGTTTGTCTCCCCCACATACAAATCAGAGCATTCTTCACTGCACTGCACCGCATATATGATGTCGCTTTTCTTGTGTTTTGGTATTGGGTTCTTTTGGATGTACCAATTGCTGCCTCAGTGTGTTGTTCGTTTAAAGCAGACAGGGATACGATGTTTTTTGAAAATTCTCTTAATTTCTCGGAGACCCCTGCTACATATGGGATGACATGTTTCTTCTCCTGTCTTGCTTTTCCCCTTCACTGTTTGTATTTGTGTTCTTTTCTTTCCTTCTACTTCTTTTGACAAGGCCCAGTCTGGATATCCACAAGTTTTAAGGGCTCCTCTGAGATGTTTCATTTCTTTAGCCTTCGCCTCTGTGCTAGTGGGGATTTTCTCGGCTTGTGTTGCAGGGTTCTGATGACACCCAGCTTGTGACTAAAGGGTGGGTGGGAGTCAAACATCAAATACTGATCGTGTGTGTGGTTGGTTTTCTGTAACCCTACTTCCAGTTTACCATTCCTTAACTTCTACCAAGCAGTCCAAGAAAGCCAGTTTGTTGTTTGTACCTCTTCCCTTGTGAATTTAATGTTGGTCCACCGCATTAAGTGTTCTGTGAAAGCTTGTACTTCCTTCTGGGGATTTTAAACCCAGGTGTCATCAACATATCGAACCAGTGGCTGGTGCTATGCCCTTAAAGGTATTAAGCGCCTGTGTTCTACCTCCTCCCATGTAAAGGTGGCCACAATAGGTGAAACTGGAGATCCCATAGCACACATCCATGTGCTACAATGCTGTTTTTAAACACCTTACTCTGGGCCGTTCCTATAACACCTCTTAGCCACTATCTAATCACAACCCTTAAACACCTGGCTGTGATATGCTAATTGGGATTTTCCAGGGTACAATATGCCACAGATTCTTGTACAAGTCAGTTCTGAATTGAGAAAGCCAGTCGGATGACTAGCGAAACGTCTTCAAGAACTACATTTCAAGTCCAGTTGACTAATGGAATACAACAGATATACCATGACCCTGGATGATAGAACCTTCACAAGCATACCTGTAATGTATTGTTCGTAAACCCTCGAATGTTATTGTTCAGTAACCCTCGAATGTATCATTCGTTAACCCTCGAATGTATCGTTCGTTAACCCTCGAATGTATCGTTCGTTAACCCTCGAATTGGCCATAACCATTGAATGTATGTTTCATTGTTCGTAACCCTTAAATGTATCGTTTGGAAACCCTCAAATTGGCGATAACCCTCGAATGTAGCATGCAAAAACCCGACAATTGCACGATCGTGATGAAAGTTACTGTTTAAATTAGTTTTGGTGATAGTGCCATGTTCCCCAGACCATTTTCCAGGTGCCACAGCCATTTACAATAAGTTACCATTGTTAGTTTAACTGTTATGTATCCGAACGTTTCATACTATTTCTCCCAATTGACTTTAAAATACAAGGATTGTGGAAGCACTCCAATTAGGCTAATTTACAACTACATTTAGTGGAAGTGCTACTGATCTGGTCAAACATTATAACAACATAGAAATATATCAATGCACATTCCTAGGCCCCATACAATATCATATTATCTGCACACTGGCATTCATTATAACATAGAAATATAATCAATGCACATTCCTAGGCCCCATACATATCATAATATATCTGCACACTGGCATACTTTATAAACATAGAAATATAATCAATGCACATTCCTAGGCCCCATACAATTCTATTATCTGCACACTGGCATACTTTATAAACAAAGAAAATATAATCAATGCACATTCCTAGGCCCCATACAATATCATATTATCTGCACACTGGCATATACTTTATAAACATAGAAAAGATAATCAATGCACATTCCTAGGCCCCATACAATACCATATTACTGCACACTGACATACTTTATAACACTAGAAAAGATAATCAATGCACATCCTAGGCCCCAACAAATCATATTATCTGCACACTGGCATACTTTAATAAACAAAGGGGTTTTAGTATACATTACGTGACCACATGAATAAAAGCCTTCCACCCACGTCAATGTAACCCCAGTCTGGAAGGCCTAACGTCTAAACTTTTCAATTTCTTTTACTTCAATTACCATTAGCAAACTTTGCATTTCTCATTCTTACACACTGGATCCATATAACAGGCTTCTCTCCCTCCCCCTCAGCCCACTGGCTACTTTATAAACATAGAAAAGATATAATCAATGCACATTCCTAGGCCCCATACAATACCATATTATCTGCACACGGCATACTTTATAAACATAGAAAAATAATCATGCACATTCCTAGGCCCCATACAATATCATATTATCTGCGCACTGCAATACTTTATAAACATAGAAAAGAAATCAATGCACATTCCTAGGCCCCATACAATATCATATTATCTGCACACTGACATACTTTATAAACATAGAAAAGATAATCAATGCACATTCCTAGGCCCCATACAATATCATATTATCTGCACACTGGCATACTTTATAACATAGAAAAGATAATCAAGTGCACATTCCTAGGCCCCATACAATATCATATTATCTGCACACTGACATACTTTATAACATAGAAAAGATAATCAATGCACTTCCTAGGCCCCATACAATATATATTATCTGCACACTGGCATACTTTAATAAACATAGAAAAGAAATCAATGCACATTCCTAGGCCCCATACAATATCATATTATCTGCACACTGGCATACATATAACATAGAAAAGATAATCAATGCACATTCCTGGGCCCCATACATATCATATTATCTGCACACTGCATACTTTATAAACTAGAAAAGATAATCAATGCACATTCTAGGCCCCATACAATATCATATTATCTGCACACTGGCATACTTTATAAACATAGAAAAGATAATCAATGCACATTCCTAGGCCCCATACAATCTCTATTATCTACACTGGCATACTTATAAACATGAAAATATAATCAATGCACATTCCTAGGCCCATACAATATCATTTATCTACACACTGGCATACTTTATAACATAGAAAATATAATCAATGCACATTCCTAGGCCCCATACAATATCATATTATCTGCACACTGGCATACTTTATAAACATAGAAAATATAATCAATTCACATTCCTAGGCCCCATACATTGACTTTAATGGGTTTGCTTTTGAACTTCCGAACTTTTATTAAAGATTTGACCTCTAACCCAGGGGGTACATTGTGTAAACTATGGCGAGCATTTCTAATGGTTAATTGCATATGGATTTGTGGGTGTGGATGAATATTGGCCCTATCTTACAGTCTTCTGGTCCAATCTGGATAAAAATTAGACAGGAAGTTGCCATGGAAATTTTAACATCACCCACTCAAAATATTACACCGCGAGGTGCCATGTTTTATTGTGACAATTACTGACACCGTAACACCCAACATGCCTTGGTTGTATTCCAAAAA
This sequence comes from Hymenochirus boettgeri, assembly GCA_019447015.1. Classification (NCBI taxonomy): domain Eukaryota; kingdom Metazoa; phylum Chordata; class Amphibia; order Anura; family Pipidae; genus Hymenochirus; species Hymenochirus boettgeri. Next base: position 187,146 of record JAACNH010000222.1, read on the forward strand.
CATCTGGAGTGCCATAAGTGTTGTATTTTCCAGGTCACTAATAGATGTTCCTTACAGTGTATGTTAACCCAAACCAAACCCTTTGTTCCAGGGATCCTATTCGCTCTGACTGTCATGGGGCCGGGACTGGCATTCATTCTGGGATCTGCCATGCTGCGCTTCTATGTCGACATTGACAAGCTTTCTATGGGTGAGTCCCGACTGCGGGAACTTTCTGCTCAACCACCAAGTATAACGTGATTCCTCCACTCTCCTGGGATGGAAGGTAATTTCTCTGCACGTCACCTCCCTGACAAGGTGTTTCATTGTGAGCCTAGCAGAGCCCTTCCGTCCTACGCAATCTTCCATGTATCATTTCTATTAATATCTCGGGCAAGTCTCCTGGTGCCTCCCAGGCTTCCAGCCAAGCACGTGTAACCTTCACCTAGTTCCTTGCAGGAATTTCCTTCTAAAAGTAAATATAACAAATTGTACTCTTACGTTTAAAATGTCTAGTGTGAACTACATTTATCATTAAAATGGTATATTTATTAGTCTTATCACTGCCTGCACTTATTTAACAACTGTCCTGTCCATTGACATTAAAGGGTATGTCCACCCCTAACACTATATTTTACCCCTGACCAGAAACCCCATTTAAACACTAAATTCATTTTCCTTACAGACCCACAGATTAGCACCAGATTCAACACATTCTACCTGGTGCCTTGCTCGATCTGACGGATGATGTCACAGCCAGGGACTAGTATGTCTACCCTGGGGGTGGTCCATTTAGGTAGTGAAAGCTCAAGAGAACATGTGCTGAAGCTCTCTGAGCTTTTATTACACTAAAGAAAAAGTTGGAGATCAAGCTGGGGTTTGGGGAGAATATCTCAAGTTTGGTGCTGATCTGGGGGCTGTGAGTTATTATTTTTATTTTATTATTATTGTGGATTTATATAGCGCCAACATCTCCCGTAGCGCTTTACATTTACATACACTCACATCAGGCCCTGCCCCGAAGAGCTAACCACTTAGAGCCCGTGCCACCCAGAGCAATTTTGGCTTGGGGGGTGTCCTACTCATAGCTAGCAGATAATTATGGGGATTGAAATGACCTTTAAACTGTTAGGGCTAGGCCACACTAGCGTGTTTGCGCACGCGTTTCGCACGCGATTTTTGCTAAAATGGAAATCGCGGGAACGCAAAAATTCCCGCGATTTCCGATGCACATGCGATTGCGCGTCCGTTCGCGTTTTGGTAACGCATGCGTTCACCATTTTTGGTGCGTTAACGCAGCGTTTCCATAACGCGAAATGGCAAAAACGTATGCGCAAAACGCGAACGCAAAGGCGAACGCACAAGAAAAGCGCACACAATCACGTGCGATAACGCTCGCGATTTTGTGTGCGATTCCTTGTGCGTTGTAATGTGGCCTCAGCCTTAGGGTCTTATTTAATAAGAGGTGCAAAAATTGGCCCAAGCTTTTCATTCAATTCTTCAACCAATTAGATAATACCATTTAGCTGGTCTAATCTGTCATTTGGTTGATTTCCAGGGGGGTGAAGACTGCCATAAGCCAGTTCCCCTATTGGCCAACAACTGGGGTAGAATGTTGCTTCCTGCCCTTTAATAAGGCAGCGATCCAGGAAGCTAAATTGCTTTGTCTTTTGCCTTGTGTTTTTCAGTTTCATTTTTCTTTACCCCCAAAGCAAAAATAAAGCGCAATAATTAGCAGTGATATTTAAACATTAACTCCTTCATTTGTCTGCAGATGATATTACACTCACGCCGAAGGACCCTCGTTGGATCGGGGCCTGGTGGTTGGGGTATATTGTTACTGCTAGTCTCGTGGCCATTGCGTCAATTCCCTATTTCATCTTTCCAAGGGAAATGCGAAAACAGGTACGTATATAATGTGCTCCATGGCAACTCCACTCTGGTCAGCAGGGCTAGGACAGCCAATCACGGCTATTTTATGGTGTGCCGATGACAGGCTAAAGACGGTACTTAGCGCTAGGTCCCACTAGTGCATTTCGGAGCGCGTTTATCGATCCCACTGCGTTTCTGATTCCCGTTGCCAATGCAATGCTTACAGAGTGTTCCGACTATCCGCACTCCGTTATCGGAATGCATGCACGACTTTTTGTGCATATCACGCGCATTCCAATAGTGTGTACAGGATCGCAATGCAAATCACGCACAGCAGCGCAGGACCTTGCAATTAATGATATTGTTACCCAGCTTATCTTGCTTTGATTGTATCTCAAAATGCAAATGGCTAAATATCACTGGTCGTTCCCCCCCCCCCCGTCCGCCTATAAGAGGTGAATTAAGATGTAATGTGTTTGTTAAAGTCACAAGTCAGCATCTTCCTCTCTCGCTTGGAAATGTCAAATCGATCAGCAGGCGTCTTATAACCTTGGTCCCGCGGAGGTCTTCATTCCTAGACTAATCCGAGGGAAGAATCTGTCTTATAAATCAATAAACCTCTATGTGCTGTATCTGTCAAACCGCTTTACGAAACGGGAGAACGTTCCAGCTCACTATGAGTTGTCGCAGTTTAGTTGTATTAAAGGGGAACTTACACCGGTTATAACCTTAAAGTTCTTCACTATTGCTTTGGCAGAGTTCTTGTAAAGGAAAGGCTGGGAGTTGTAGTTTCTAAACATCTGGAGGGTTGGTTTACATCAGGGGTGTCAAACTCAATCTCATAAGGGGCCAACATCAAAAAGACACAGTAAGTGGTGGGCCAAATTATTTTATTAAGATAGTTAATTAAGGTGCAGGATTGGGACCCCGTCACGTGCTTAGTGCTGGATCTCAGCAGGGAAAGTCATTGTTTGGACTTGGACCTCTGCCTAGTGGAACGCTCACCTTACTCCTCTGGCGCGGTAATGGAATGGCCAACTCCGATGGAAGGCCCTTTGTCATACCTCCCTCCCCAGCGCCAGGCTAGATACGTGATCAGCTTCTACACTGGTGACAGCATCCAAGCCTTACTACACTGCTATCCATCTGTGCTGTCACAAGCAGCAGCGTAACTAGAGATCTGCCTGCTCGATACTGCGACCAGATGTCTTTAACCTCTCTGAATAAAGGTGCATGCAATCAGCTCATCATGGTATCTAGCAGAACAGATCTCTGGTTACGCCGCTGCTTGGGACAGCACAATTGGATAGCAGTGTAGTACAGTCACCGGTCACAATAAATGTCCAGACGGGGCATATTGAGTTTGACACATGTGGTTTACAGGATATTATTGAGACAAACTCCCATACAGTCTATGGCTTTCCGTTATGTCTGTTCGTACATAAAGTCTTTTGAGGAACTTCGTATTCACAAATTGCTGATCTGTTACATTCTCATTTCTGCTCAGGACACAGCTGGGTTTAGTAGGAAGATGTACAGAGGGAAGAGATAAACATTGTCATTTTAAAGGGACAGTGAAAATATATATACCGTATGTATATATGTGCACAGTATATATCTACACATTAGATATCTCTAGAAGTCTATCCCCTTTTGCAGAGGAATGCTGGTATGTCTATATATATAGGAATGTATCTGTAAATTTACCCTCTATCTCTATGTGTTTCTATGTGTTTTATCTATCCGGAGGATTGGCCATGAAGTACATTACCAGTTTAAATAGATATAGGGGTCCAGGGGTTTTAATGTTTCATGACCCAATATTTAAAGATGCAACTGGAATATATTTTATCTCCACTTAAAAAGTACAGCTCCTCGCACTCCCACGATCCTTTAAATCTTCCATGGTGCTGCTTCCCTCAACTGCTTAACCATAGGCAGTACATTAATAATCCAAAATAATACCAGGGATGCGCACTCAGACAAGATATAATAGTGTTTATTGTGATATAGCGGTGCACCGCTATATCACAATAAACCAATTATATCTTGTCTGAGTGCGCATCCCTGGTATTATTTTGGAATATATTTTAGCCAATTAAAATCCTGTTTTTTTTTATATAGAAGTTAATCTCAAATTCTATTGGTTCTGGGCTTAATTAACTTAATGAATCCCACTGGGAATGATCTAGTATCTCACTGGGAATGATCTGGTATCCCACTGGGAATGATCTGGTATCCCACTGGGAATGATCTGGTATCCCACTGGGAATGATCTGGTATCCCACTGGGAATGATCTGGTATCCCACTGGGAATGATCTGGTATCCCACTGGGAATGATCTGGTATCCCACTGGGAATGATCTGGTATCCCACTGGGAATGCTCTGGTATCCCACTGGGAATGATCTGGTATCCACTGGAATGATTCTGTATCCCCTGGGATGCTCAAGGTATCCCACTGGGAATGATCTGGTATCCCACTGGGAATGATCAGGTATCCCACTGGGAATGAGCATTTGAATGAAATCAATAGTTTTAGATATTTACCTTCTCACACAAGATCCTGATACTATGAAGTCTATAACTATGATATGAAACAATCCCTGTCCAATCAAAGTCTGATCCCCATATTACACAGAGAAAGGAAAATCCAGACACCAATGTTAGATTTATTTAATCTTTATTTATTATTCTATATGTTAATATATAAATATGGATTATACCCTACAGAGTGAGCCAGAGGAAGGCGAAAACCCCAGAGGGGGAAAATTCCTTCCTGATCCATGTGGCAATCGGATAAATCCCGGGATCAACCAACTACTATTTAAAGGGGAACAAAAGTAAATCTACCTCCATCCCCTCCTTGGCTGGGCCCAGGTGTGAGACTAAAACTACAGATCCTCACCCCCTGGCAGTACAGTAGGTGGTGTGGATACTTACCTCCTAGCTGCTGTTGTAGGTCTCTCTGTCCTACCTCCTCCCATGGGCTGGGCCGGTAGCCTGTGGAAGAGGTGGGGCCAGAGTGACACCTTCAGCTAAGAGGTAATAATATCCGAACTACCTTCTGTATCACCAGGGGGATTAAAATCCTTACCCACCTCCCTTTGGCTGTACCCATGATAAGTTATTCCTCTTTCCCCGTTTAAAACCCACCGATTCACTCACCCCGGCAGTCGTAGTGGTGTGGTGGATACTTACCTCCTAAATGCTGTTGCATCTCTCTGGTCCTACCCACTCCACTTGGCTGGGCCGGTAGCCTTGTGGAAGAGGGGGGACCATAGTGATCGCCCTGAAGCTCTGAGGGTAGGTATCTGAACTACCTGCGGTACCCCAGGCATGAGGAACTATTGATTAAGGTAATTACCATGGGTACAGCCAAAAGGAGTTGAGTAAGTTGAGGCTTCTGTTCCACTTTAAAGCACCAGATCATCACCCCTGGCAGTACAGTAGGTGGTTTGGATACTTATTCCAGCTACTGTTGCATATCTCTGGTCCAACCCCCTCCCCATGGCTGGGCCGGTAGCCATGTGGCAGAGGTGGGGCAGAGTGACACCTACAGCTAGGAGGTAGGTATCCAATACCACTCTGATATCCCCAGGTGTGAGGATGTACAGATTAAGTCCTTAGCCATGGGTACAGCCAAAGGAAGAGGGTAAGTTATGGAATTAGGTTGTTTTTGGATAATTACTTCCCAACCCCAGACCTAGTCAAATTACTGCTCCGCCTCTTAGGAATAAAAGTCCAGTGGGCTAAGGGGAAAAAAAAAAGAAGAGAATTAGGAAATAATATATAATAATACACTTTATAATAAATGTGTGTTAGTTAAGAACAGGGAGACTATAAATACAATGGGGGTACAGGATGAATATAACGGACAATCTAGGTCACATGATCACAACAGAGAGAGAACAGGGAGATGGTAGAGACTATGGGGGGGGTACGGATTGTAAGATAACAGACAGGAAGAGGTCATGGATCACACCGAGGAGAACAGGGAGATGGTAGAGGACTATGGGGGGCTGACGGATGTAACTTTATAACGGACAATCTAGGTCACAGATCACACACAGAGAGGGGAGAACACGGAGATGGTAGACGACTATGGGGGGTACAGGAACTGTAATATAACAGACAGGACTGGCGTCATGTGATCACACAGAGAGAGACAGGGAGATGGTAGAGGACTAGGGGGGGACAGGGACTGTAATATACGGACAACTAGGTCACATGAATCACAACAGAGAGAGAAAACACGGGATGGTAGAGATATGGGGGGTACAGGATGTAAGATAACAGGACAGGACGGGTCATGTGATCCCACAGAGAGAGAAACAGGGAGATGGGTAGAGAATATGGGGGGTACAGGAGGTAATATAACGGACAATATAGGTCACATGATCACAACACAGAGATGGAGAACAGGAAGATGTAGAGACTATGGGGGTAAAGGATGTAATAAAACAGAACAGGGACCGCGGGTCATGTGATCAACAGAGAGAGAAAAGGGAGATGGTAGAGCTATGGGGGGGGTACAGGATTGTAATATAACGGGCCAGTCAGTACTGTGATCCACACAGAGAAGGGAACAGGGAGATGGTAGAGACTATGGGGGGGACAGGATTGTATATAACGGAAAGTCCGAGTCATGTGACACACAGAGATGGGACAGGGAGATGAGAGACGATGGGGGGTACAGGATGTAATATTAACGGACAGGTCCGAGTCATGTGATCACGCAGAGAGGGAAACGGGGAGTAGTAGAGACATGGGGGGTACAGGATGTAATATAACGGAACAGTCCGAGTCATGTGATTCACACAGAGAGAGAAACAGGGAGATGGTAGAGACTATGGGGTACAGGATGGGTAATATAATGGAAAGTCCGAGTCATGTGATCACACAGAGAGGTACAGGGAGATGGGAGAGACTATGGGGCGTACAGGCTGTAATATAACGGAAAGTCCGAGTCATTTGTGATCACAGAGAGAGGTAACAGGGGAAATGGTAGATAGAGACTATGGGGGGTAAGGATTGTAAGATAACGGACAGTCCGGAGTCATGTGATTACACAGAGAGATAACAGGGGATGGTAGAGACTATGGGGTACAGGATGTAATATAACAGACTGTGGAGTCATCCAATACACTTGTTTAGTAGAGTTAAAGGGAAGTTGTTATCAAATAGAAAACTTACTATCATGAATTGGAAATAAACTCGTGGTTTCCTGGACGTTCACTAATAAAGACAGAAAAACAAAGATATTAAATTATACTGGCTCTAATAGGGTTTATTTTATATTTTGTTAAAAAATCGACATGAGAAACAGCCCAAGTTATCTACTATATATCAATATAACTGGGAACAACGCCATAATGCGCCATACCATTTTAAACGATAAGAACTTTTATTGAACTCCCCTGATTAGGCCATTGATTCAATCTCCTTTTTTTTAACCCTACCTAACAGTTGATCCAGGTAAAGGTTAAAATAAAACAAACAAAACCAGCTAAAACGGCTAGATCTCAATTGTTTTTTTTAGTTTTAGAAACGTATTATAATCCACTTTAAATTTTGCCTTACCCACATCGATGGAAGACAGTTCCACAGTTCTTATGTTCTACTGCAGAAACCTTCTACTGAAGATGAAATTTCTTTTCTTCCCAACCTTAAAGGATGTCCATGTTCCTCTGATTGACCTATTAGTAAACAATGCACCAGAGCGTTCATTGTATGGCCATTAATATATTTGTATAAAGTGATCATATTTCCCCACGCAAATCGCTTCTCCAATGTAAACAGCCCTAATTTGTCTAATTTGCCTGAATAGTAGTCAAGGCCCCTCTATTCCCTTATTAATGTAGTTGCACTTCTATGATGTCGGTTGGTTAGGAATACTTAGAAAGAAAGGTGAAAGCTTTGTTTCATCAAAACAGATAATGGCTTAAGTTCAAGGGAGGAAATGGAAACCAGAAAACTCTTCAAAACAGTTTGTTTGTTATTTAAAAGGGGGAAGTCTGATTCCAATTACTTCCCATATACCCAATAATATAGTAACTAAACAGGAAAGTCAAACTGTTTCCTAAAACCAATATATAAACATATAAAGGTTGGAATAGATGGCGTATGTCTTGTATATAACCTCCAATACTAGTTACTTATGTAACGGTTTGATACAGACATTCATAATGGGTAGTGTATAAAGGTTGACTAGATGGAGGTATGTCTTTATACAACTCCACTCACTATGTTACTATGTAACGTTTATACCGACATTATGTGTAGGTATAAAGGTTGGACTAGATGGAGTATGTCTTTATACAACCGCCAATACTATGTACTAGTTGTAACAGTATACAGACCATATGGGTAGGGTATAACGGTTGGGACTAGTATGGACGTTATGTCTTTCTAAAACCTCCAATACTATGTTACTATGTAAACGGTTTTATACCAGAAATATGGTATAGTGTTATAAACGATGGATATATGGATGTATGTCTTATTACAACCTCATACTATGTACTATGTACCTGTTATACAGACATTATGGGTAGGGTATAAAGGTTGGACTAGATGGAGTATGTATTTAAACAACCTCCAATACTCTGTTACTATGTAATGTATACAGACATATGGGTTAGGGTTATGATAAATGGATGAATAGATGGGACGTTATGTATTTATACAACCTCATACTTGTTATGTAACTGTTATACGGGCAGTTAGGGTAGCGGTATAAAGGTTGGGACACGATGGATGTATGTCTTTATACAACATCCAAACTATGTTCTATGTACTTTTATACAGACCATTATGGGGAGGGTTATAAAGGATGGACTAGAGGATGATGTCTTTATACAACCTCCAATACTATGTACTATGTAACTGTTATACGACAATTATGGGTAGGGTTATTATCAAGGTTGGGACTCGGATGGATGTATGTCTTTATACAACATCCAGACTATGTTATATGTAACTGTTATAAGGACATTATGGGTAGGTATTAAAGGTTGGACTAGATGGACGATGTCTTATACACCTCCAATTATATGTTACTAGTAAAAACTGTTATACAGACATTATGGGTAGGAGTATAAGATAAAGGTGGACTAGATGGACGTTATGTCTTTATATAAACCTCCAATTACTATGTTACTATGTACCTGTTATACAGACATATGGGTAGGGGTATAAAGGTCGGATAGATGGACGTATGTCTTTATACAACCTCCATACTATGTTACTAGTAACTGGTATTACAGACATTTATGGGTAGGGTATAAAGGTTGGGACTTAGATGGACGTAGTCTTTATACAAACCTCAAAGTTTTATGTTACTTGTAAACTGTTATTACAGACATTATGGGTTAGGGTAATAAAGGTGGACTAGATGGACGTATGTCTGTATACAACCTCCAATTCTATGTTACTATGTAATGTTATACAGACTTATGGGTTAGGGTATAAAGGTTGGACTAGATGGACGTATGTCTTTATACAACCTCTAATACTATGTTACTATGTAAAGTTATACAGAAATTATGGGTAGGGTATAAAAGGTTGGAGAGATGGACGTATGTCTTTTACCACCTCCCAATACTATGTTACTATGTAACGGTTATCAGACATTATGGGTGAGGGGTATAAAGGATGGATATATGGACGTAGTCTTTATACAACCTCCAATACTATATTACTCTGTAAATGTTGATACAGACATTATGGGTAGGGTATAAAGGTTGGACTAGATGGACGTATGTCTTATAAACCTCCAATACTATGTTACTATGTAACTGTTATAACAGACCATTATAGTGTAGGGTATAAAGTTGGACTAGAGGAGGTATGTCTTTATACAAACCTCCAATACTATGTGACTATGTAACTGTTATACAGGCATTATGGGTGAGTATAAAGGTGGGCTAGGAATGGACGTATGTCTTTATACAACCTCCAATACTATGGTTACTAATGTAACTGTTATACAGAATTTATGGGTCGGGTCTAAAGGTGGCTAGATGGAAGTTATGTACTTTAACAACCTCCCAATACTAGGTTTACCTATGTAACTTTACCCGACATATGGGTAGGGTAATAAAGGTTGGACTAGATGACGTATGTCTTTATACAACTCCAATACTATGTTACTATGTAAATGTATCGGAAATTATGGGTAGGGTATACAAGGGTGGACTAGATGGACGTTATGTCTTTATACAACCTCCAATACTGTACTGTGTTAAACTGTTATCCGACATTATGGGTAGGTATAAGAGGTTGGGGACTAGATGGGGACGTATGACTATACAACCTCCAATATATATGTTACTATTGTAAACTGTTATACAGACATTATGGGTAGGGATAAGGTTGGACTAGATTGGACGTATGTCTTTAACAACCTCCAATACTATGTTACTGTTGTAAAAACTGTTATACAGACATTATGGGTAGGGTATAAAAGTTGAATAGGATGGACGTATGTCTTTATACCAACCTCCAATTACATGTTTACTGGGTAACTGTTATACAGGCATTATGGGTAGGGTAAAAGGTTGGAACTAGATGGAATGTATGTTTTATAACAACCCTCCAAGACTAGTTACTCTGCAAACGGATTATTACAGACATTAGGGGAGGGTATAAAGGTTTGGAATAGGATGGACGTATGTCTTTATAAAACCTCCAATACTATGTTATATGTAACTGTTATACAGGACCCATTATGGGTAGGATATAAAGTTGGACTAGAGGGACGTTTGTCTTTATACAACTCCAATACTATGTTATAGTAACTGTTTTATACAGACATATGGGTAGGGATAAAGGTTGGACGAGTGGACGTATGTCCTTTATAAAACCTCCAATACTATGTTACTATGTTAACTGTTCACAGACATTAAGGGGGAGGGTTATAAAGCGTTTGACTAGATGGACGTATGTCTTTCTACAACCTCCAATACTATGTACTATGTAAAATGTTATACAGACATTATGGGTAGGGTATAAAGATTGGACTAGATGGATGTATGTCTTTATAAAAAACTTGCAATATTATGTAACTGTTAACAGGCAGTCGGGGTGAGGTGTACGCTCTGCACGTACAATATTTTGTTGTTAGTATAAAAGTTTTGTATTTTTGTTCGATTTTCCTTTCATTTCCTTTCTTTGAACATTATTCATTTTTAGCCTCCCAGACGGTACATTGAATTATAAATAAGGAAAACACCTGTCACCAGATCTCCTGAATATGGTAGAGGAGGAAAAGGAGGGAAACAGCCAATTTGAAAGGGGTGACCCAGGTCCTTGGTTAAAGTGCTGTAAATAAAAGGTCCCCAGGCAGGTTCCATATTGACTCTGTGAACCATTATGGTTATTCTAAGATGTTTTTCATACTGTGAAAAGTTCCACGGATTGTATCTCCCCCTGTTCCTACCTAGATTCCAGACCACCTTTTCAAATTACTATGAATGGGGAAAAACAAAGGAACAAGTCTATAGTAAAATAAGGAAAAAGCTATTGTTGGATTTGCTGACCACGTGTGGTCTATTAGTCACAGGATAGTGTCAAGATACGGAACTACCCCTCCAAATGCTGCGATCTCTACCCAGTCCCACAGGAAAAACCCGTTGTGCCTTCTGGCTGATCAGATTGATGTGTAGTACTGGCCTCCAGGACCTGACATTACCTCTACCTACACCGGATCCTGGATGTGACAAAGGCATCTCTGTAGAATAACCTAGTTCCTTTGCTTCCCCCCATCCAGATAGTGTGGTCTTGTTTGTTTTACTAGTTCACCAAGTTTGAACCAGTATTGTCGGATTTGGAACCTTCCCTGGGAGGGGGGTGGAGGGGGGTTAATATTGGTTGATGGCCTATCACATTTATATATTTTCCTTTTAAATTCCCCACCTATTCCCATTTCTCCTTTCATTCCCTTCACCATCTTATAATTATTACACCGGCCCGTATGCACATTTGGCTCAGATAGAACCCAAGGGGCCATGTTCCCTCTTGGAAATACTTTTCTATTTTCAGAAAAAACAGCTCAACGCCAGTCGGTCTGATGATTAAACTAAACAGCTTAAAATAGGGATGAGTATTGAATTGATCTTGTTCTTGATGAGTTTGATGCTGTGGATTGAGAATGTGCGATGATGATTGATTGATTGATTGAGTTGAGTTTGTGTGATATGTTGAGACCAATAAACCATATTTAATGGAAACAAACCAGAGGTAAACAATAACCTGGGTAAAAAGATGGAGGGGAAATTCTAATATACACCCAATATATACAGACGCAGATACATCTATAGATACGAGATATAGAACTAGCAGTGCAACGAGGCAGAGAACAAAGAGATCAGAACAAGAGATGACAGTTCAAAGGTCAAGCCAAAGAGCAGAGAGAAGATGGTTAAAACCCCCAGGCAGGAGAGAAAGTCAGGAACTAGTTGGTTGTGTCCAAGATCATCCGACTCGAGTGTCCCAAGTTCTTTAAGATACTTGCCCCCCGGAGGAAATTAATTAGAAGAGGAATGCTGCCTCATAGTCTCTGTAACCCATAACCAGGAACGGAATAAAGGGTAATAAGACATTATAAAACCTGAGATACTTGGTCTAATAACTGAAAAAAGTACACACAGAGGAGGAATTCTATATTACACACTGTTAGTGAACTGGAATCATTGGCCCCAGGTGAAGATCCTGTAATGGGACTCCAAATTGTTTACCCAGGCAGTGACCTACTTCCTAAAAGTAACTCTCTGTGTCCCCAGGATGAGAACCTGTTCCTAAATCCTTTCGGTGTCCCCAGGACCGTTCTGGCGGGCCTCCGAAACATTCTCTGTGTCCACAGGATGTGACCTGCGTCCTAAATCAATCTCTATGTCCCAGGACCATGACCTGCCTCCTAAATTCAATCTCTGTGTTCCCCAGGATGTGAACTGTGCTTCCTAAATCAATCCCTGTGTGTCCAGGATGTGTCCTGAGTCCTAAACTACCCTATGCATACACAGGACGTGACAATATGTCATTACGCCTGGTGCTTTCCCTCTGTCCTTAGTTTACTTAAAGTAAAAACTTAGGACAGCTCATCTCTCTTACATGAAGAACGCAAAAATGAGCATGCTTAGCCAGTGCCAAAGTGAAGGAGGAGGGCTTTTTTAAAGTGACTGGAAGGACCCTTGATTCACAGTGTGTATCTCAATAAAGCAGTTCATTATTTTAAACAGTTTTCACGCTTCCTCGGGTGAGAATTGTTTAGGATAAATTTTCCTTAAAATTGAGACCAAATAAGGATGCAAATGCAATGGCATTGAAATGTTACAGTGACCAATCAGTGTTACCGGGGCAAAACGTAGTTTACATCTGATTGTTTCTGCAGAGTATTAGCAATGGGGAAAACCTTGCACCTTTTTTATGCCTCCACTCTGTCCACAAAGTTTGGACAGACTTGAAGTTTAGTTGTACCTAAACAAAGGCCTAGAAGATAATGTGAAATGTTGATTGTATGTTTCTTTCAGGTCACCAAAGAAAAATACAAAAGCAAAAACTTAAACCGAGGTTTATAGACGGAGTTGGAAAAACTCGAACAGAACAACCAAAGAAAAACACTGAGGATCTCAGAGTTTATTAAAGGTACGTCCCAATCACTGACCCATAGGTCTAGGGTGGCCATTATGAGAATGCTTGATACATGGGCAGAAATATCCATGCTTATCCTTCATTAGGTTTCTTGTAGAACATTTTGGGCCTTAAAAATACTAGTCTGGGTTGTTCTAGCATTGATAGCGGGCTGTGAAAATGTCCTGACAATACAGTATCTTTATCTCCTATTACTATTCACACTGATAGACCCTCGGTCATTGTATGGACATGTCGGAGATGTTAGGACGTGCATATGGTGGCACCACAATTGAAAGAGTTTGTTCTACAGCTAGCTTAATCACTTTGCCCATCAAATGGCGGGTTCAATCCGCTGCTCCTGAGGACCCTTGGAATAAGGATAATTTAGAGAGAAATAAGTAATGTAAGGACACAGTAGAGAATGGTCCGAAGAGACAGATGTAAACTCATGTCCAAGAAGTGGAGAACACTACATGAACCTTGTACTTAACTTCCTGATTGTTGTTTTATGTTTCTCAATTGAAGCCTGAAAAGGCTTAGTGTGAAATGACAAGATTCATCACGACCTTCTAAATGCACACATCAGAGATTCCCCCATCATTCAATTCACACAATCTGCATGTTTATTAGCTAGGTAGCGGCTATGTGCTATTACACAGAAGCTCCTCTATTAGTGCATTGGGCTGAATTTTCTGTTAGGATATCAATAAGCTACTATAATGATATAATTGATAAAATAATTATTAGATGACTATTCATGGACATCAGAAGAATTGTTCAAGATGTGGGTCAATGACTATGCACATGCCAGTAGAGATTTTTTTTCCCCAGGTAGCCGATGACTTGCATATAAAAAACCAAACAACATTATTTTTCTCCACCTTTGGCCTCCAATACTAGCTTAAAACTATATCCTTAGGTTAGCCTAAACATATCACTTAAGTCTGGTACTAATAATGTTACTTTGGCTTCATGTTTTCATTTGGAAGACATTAAAAAGTCCTTGAGTTGCTTTTCGAAGTCGTTATAAATGTTGGGCGCTTGGTTCGGACACTTTCCAGACTTTCAAAAACCCTATAAAAGGAGCGACGTGAAAAAAAAAAAAACACATTTGATTGTTTTTAGCAACTTTTCTGTCTGCCAATGAACTAACGGGACATGCACAATCAGAAATCTCTCATATAGAAATAAATAAAAAGTTCACAACATGGTTCGCTCTGGGGCCTAGAGGGGGAGGGGTAAGAGTTGGACAGACGTCTGTTGGCATTTCATTCTCTTTAACTAGCGGGCTGCTGCATTAAAAGCTGAGGGGTGGTTTCCTCTGCCAATGCAGTAATGCGCAAGCTGATGGCTTAGTCATGGGGGGAGTTGGGTGCGACAGCAACCTGTGACATGAAATAAAACAAGATAAAAAAAAAGTAAAACATATGCTGTATAAAATATTACACTTATTTACGTGTTACGTCGCACCGATATTTCACAGACATGCAATAGGAAGCAGAGGTCTCATGCAACTGTCTTCATACCCTGAGCGGGTTGCTTAATTCAAGCATTAAAGGGCAAACTATACTGATAAAATGGCATATCCTTTTTTAAATTCGAACTGAATACATATAAGTAGGCACTTCATTTATTAAAACTGTGGTGTTGTTGCTGTTTTAATCCAGTACTGTTTTTGTTCCAGGCTAGTATCCTCCCCTTCCATTGGACCGACTCTTGTGAGGGCAGCAGCTCAGTAACAATTAGGAGGCAGCACTGGAGGGGAATTTCCCACCATGGCATTTTCATATAGAACTGTCACCGTTCTAGTAACAGCAAAACAGCAGAAGCATTTATGATAATAAGACAATTGATTGACAGCTGAAATGTATGTACAGGAGGTTTCAGACTGAATATCTCAAAAATAGAGGACGGGATGCACAAAAAAAATGGTTACAGTGATAGTGGGAAGAAATAGTTTCCCCCTTAATGGGCAATTTAAAAAAACAAACATTTTTTTAGTGGAGATACCCTTTAAGAATGGTGGGTTTTTTAAGGACCTTTACGCTGGACATTTTAAGAAAAAAAATCATTAGTATCATCTTATATTTAGTTTGACTTCTGTTTCTCATCCTATAATCATCCACGAAACTGGAAGAAACGTTCCCCAGTCTGGCATCTGTTTACATTATCAGTTGTCGGAAAACAGCCTCCAACACACCGAAAAGTCAAACAAAACAGGCGGAGGAAGGAAGAGGGATAGTGAACACAATACACATGTGTATGGGATGGACGAGTTCGCGCTATCTGAACTCGGATCCGCCCGATTTATCCCGTTCGCGAGCGGGGATTTTCCGATATTTTTGCCTTCCGAACTCCGATGCGCGGATTTTTGTATTGTCTAAAATTTTCGAAAAAAATTACTAGTTTTCAGTATTTCGAAATTCGAAAATACGGGAAAAAATGATTTCGTGAAATTTTGACAACAAGGATTCTCTTAATTCCTTCCATACGTATTTTTCGAAAAAATATGTGAAATTACGAGGATTACTTGTATTTTCGAAAAACATATTTTCAAAAATACATGAAAACTCGTAATTTCGGAAATCCGAAATACGTGAAACTCTAATTTCGAAAATTCGGAAAATACGAAAATCTCGGTATTGCAAGGGTTATTTTTAATTTTAACGGGTCCGCTCGTGGATTTTCGAATTTTTTCGAAAATTCACAGATCCGAGCAGACCGGATTGCGAAGTTCGGACATCTATCTTACATGATAGTAGGCGGCACCACACCGATCACTTATATACACAGTTTATATATAACATATATATCGGATGACGGCCAATATGGCAGCGAAACGAGTTGATGGCGTGAGTGCCGTTGAATAAAAATCTTTACTGAAGACCCAGGAGAGTCATCTTACCCCTTGGGGGGGGGACTTTATATTATCCTCATTGCGGAAAGCCACACGGGCAGATATAACAATAGAGCTGCGTGTGCTGGTACCTCTCTAACGTATATATAAACTTATATATATAACTTCTTATACAGTAGTGAACTTCAAAGACACAGGTTCGTTTTGTGAAATACTCAGTATAGGACCACTTATCCCTTTGACAGAATAGAAGAGAACTTATCGTTAAATATCAGGTTACAAATGCATGAAGAAAACTGGTAAAAAATCGCAGTTGGGATTGCAGGAAGATAAATTGTCCCAGGGTGTTTTTGGTTTAAAGGTGGAACATGTAATATCTGATGTAGTCACAAACGTTGTATGAGTACGAGAAGCAGAGTAGTTATTTTTCAATTCTATATCTCCAATAGTTAGCAGACGGTGTCAATCATTAAGTCGGTAGACCTGCCAGAACCTATGTCATTAAGAGGTTTGCAGATACCGAATGTAGTAAGTACATTATTAGATCCTGATGTCCTTAAACAATCAAAGGTATATTAGTGACACTTGTAAACATTTTTCTCTATTTAGTTTTAACGAAGGTTTTATTCTGCACGGTTGAAAAATCCCATTTTTATCCTTGTACACTTTGGCTAACGTCAAGGGTCGCAATGATTATGCGGCCTGGCGACTTTCATTGCATAAATTCTGGAGAGACCTTCTTATACAGCCTCCTTGCCAACCGTTAATGGGAAGTGACTTTATTGAAAAAGAAATAAACAAAAAAGTTGGACTTTGTCACGAGGTGAACCATTCTAGCTCATAGAGACCAAACGTGCTGCCTTCATAATCGGCGTCCCCCCAGTCAGTAGATAAACATAGTAGTTGAAACATATATTTGCCCACTGCTCATGCTGATGTTGTTCACTGGTTGGTACTTTGGTGGGTTTAGGTATTTAGTCATCCTTATCCCATTCCTCTCTCTCTTTGTCTGTTTTGGATATGGGGAAAGATGATGTACCAGTATGGTTAGATACAAACTGCTATTCCTACAGGGCTTATCCTACACGCATAAACAATTGTGATGCGGACAGACTTATCCAGGGGTGTTTTGTCTCTCTATGAGGACCAAAAAGAGCAAAATGCTCAGGCGGCGCCCCTGCTAAAATATAAGAGAGGCAGCAGGAGAGCTAACGTTAATTTTTTTTTTTATGTACAAAAGAGGGCAGGCAGGCCGCAGAATACAAATAAACATAATGCCTAGTAGTACGAAAGGGGCGGCATTCAAAGGTTGGCTCAGGTGCCAAAAAAAACCTCAGAGGGACACCATGGACTTATCATAATGGGTCTCCGTATGCATGGTCTATATAAAGAGATTGTCCTGCTAAAATTTCCAAAATATGGGCAACTGGAGATTTTTTTTCATTAAAAAAGTTGTCTTGACTGTAATAGGCCTTGAATTAGTAGTTATAGGATAAGGGACAGATGTTGGCCATAAATTGCTACAATCTAATTGCCAATTGGCTGATCGTCTGGCGATTTGAAGGAACTTAAACAATTGAAGGACTTACGCAAATGTGTATGGAAGTGTACTAGTAAAAATTGTACAATGACAATGGTAGAATGTATGGCCAATATTAGATGCTGTAAAGGCAGTTTAACCATCAAAAGAGGTCAGAGGAAGTAGGAGTACAGCTAAACTATTGCAGATTCCCTGCCTCAATATCCTGGCTGATCAATTTATACAGTTTTGTAGGTAAAGGGGGCTGGGCTGATTAATTTGGTGGCAAACAATCTTTGTGTATTTCAAACACAATCAGCTGGACATAACTTGTCTGGAGCCAACCAAGATTTGTATACAAATGAATCTATGTTATATGTGTATCTCTGGGAGTAATTTAATTTCAGTTAGGGCCACCGTATTCATTTTTCCTTATCATTTTTCCCCTAAATAAGGTGACTTTAAACGGGCATGTCCACCCAAACACTTAAAATTTTTAACCCCTTATGGCACATCAAAGTAGTTTAAACCACTCCTACCTTACATTCCTGCTCAAAATGTTCCCCTGCGTGCCCCTCCAAAGTCCAGGAAACTGCTGTGTAAGGAGCAGTGTTGTTTGTGACTCATTGCTGTGCCTGAGACTTCACTCAACATCATCAAGGTTGAGGCATGATCAGTGCAGCCCTCCCTTGCCTTCCGCCAATCACGGACGCGGTTCTGCCGGTCCCGCCCCTGCTTTCAATTCAATGCAAGCAGAGGGCGGAAAAAACTGCAGCGGAGAGAGGTAAAGTAAGGATCGGGGACTTCTAACAATTACAATGCGGTGGGGCTGGGGGAGCAGGTCCCTCCACATATCAAAGTTAAATTTTGGGGTGGCATGCCTTTAAGGTTACATAACAACTAAATATGTTTGTAGAATGGAGAGACGAAAGTAATGTTTATCAAATGCTGAAATGTCTCCTCTTGAGAATAAACATTCATCACTATGTATTTCTACGTCTAAGAACCTCTGTAACAGAGCCATTGGTTACTTACCTGGCACAGTGCCAAATCCCCTCTGTGATTCCATTGAATTGGAAATCCCATCATGTTCTGATCCAAAAGACGCCACAAGAAAATTTGCAGTTATGTTTGCAGGAAACAAATGAAGACCACAGGGGCCTTGATTATGACATAGGGACAGCGGATTATCTGTACATTTCCATTCTTATTAGTATTTGTAGGTTCTGCCACACGGTTACTTCGCCATGGCTGGAAATTGTGTGGGTGGGATAATCATAAGAAGTTTGGTTTGACTCCCACGCAGTGTGGATTTTTGGGTAGTGGGATTTCCTTTGTTGGGCGCGGTGATTTTCCTCTGACCTTTCCTGGGATGCTCACAACAGAAGTTGCAAGTCCACAAAAAAATGACTTTCACGGCAGGTAAATTACACTCTTAGAGGTACTGGGGGGTGTGTTTTTTTATATACTTTGACAGAAATGGCAATTCTGATGACATTTCATAGATGTTTCTTCTGTTCTCAACATATACTAATTCAAAGGGGTGTAAATTGGGACATTGTTAAACACCATGTTAAATATTCCTTTCCTTCAAGCTTCGTATTGACTGACAATAAAACAGAAGAAGAAACACAACTAGTCCCTTTTATTTTATTTGTCATCGGTCTAGAGGGAATGGGGGGTGTGAGACATAAGGTGAGTAAATCCCTAGATATAAATAGATGGCGGGTGGAGGAGTGTGATAAGGTGAGGATCAGGTTGGGGCAGTGAGTGGGGGTAATGTTGACCAGGTTAGATGGTGCATGAAGGGGTGGGGCTTCTTAAGGTTACGTTTGAAGGTGTTACAGAGTGAAGAGTAAATGGAGGAAGCATGAGAAAAGTCCTGATATGAGCATAGGAAGAGGTGGCAAGGGTGGAAAGAGGAGGGTTATATGCAGAATGGAAACAGGGAGATGGTAGAGACTATGGGGGGTACAGGATGTAATATAACAGACAGACTGGGTCATGTGATCACACAGAGAGAGAACAGGGAGATGGTAGAGACTATGGGGGGTACAGGATGTAATATAACGGACAATCTAGGTCACATGATCACACACAGAGAGAGAACAAAAGGGGGGGAAAAAAGCCTAAAAAGGTCATGTGATCACACAGAGAGGGAACAGGGAGATGGTAGAGACTATGGGGGGTACAGGATGTAATATAACAGACAGACTGGGTCATGTGATCACACAGAGAGAGAACAGGGAGATGGTAGAGACTATGGGGGGTACAGGATGTAATATAACGGACAATCTAGAAAGGGGGGGAAAAAAGCCTAAAAAGGTCATGTGATCAAAAAACCGCATCTAGAAACAGGGAGATGGTAGAGACTATGGGGGGTACAGGATGTAATATAACGGACAGTCCGAGTCATGTGATCACACAGAGAGGGAACAGGGAGATGGTAGAGACTATGGGGGTACAGGATGTAATATAACGGACAGTCCGAGTCATGTGATCACACAGAGAGGGAACAGGGAGATGGTAGAGACTATGGGGGTACAGGATGTAATATAACGGACAGTCCGGAGATCTGCCTGCTCGATGAAATGCGAACAGATGTCTTTAACCTCTCTGAATAAAGGTGCATGCAATTAAGCTAATCATGGTATCTAGCCAGAACAGATCTCTTGGTTAAGCCGCTGTTTGGGACAGCACAGTTGGCTAGCAGGGTAGTACAGTCACCGGTCACAATAAATGTCCAGACGGGGCCATATTGAGGGTTGAACGTGGTGGACAGATATTATTGAGACAACTCCCATACAGTCTAGGGCTTTCCGTTATGTTGTTCGTACATAAAGTCTTTTGAGGAAGTGCGTATTCACCCCCAAATTGATGATCTGTTCACATCTCATTTCGATCGGACACAGCTGGGGTTTAGTAGGAAGATGTACAGGAGGGAAGAGATAAACATGTCACTTTTGAAAGGGACAGTGAAAAATATATATACCGATAATATATGTGACAAGTATATATCTACACATTAGATATCTCTAGAAGTCTATCCCCTTTGGCAGAGGAATGCGGATGTCGAGATATATAGAATGTATCTGTAACATACTCTCGATCTCTATGTGTTTCTATGTGTTTTATTCTATCGGAGGCTGGCCAGAAGTCCCTTTTTCCTCCTTCTTTTATTTTACAAGTTTAAATAGATATAGGGTTCCAGGGGTTTTATGTTTCAGTGACCCAATATGTTAAAGACTGCAACTGGAATAATTTTATCTCCAATTAAAAGTACAGCTCCTCGCACTCCCACGATCCTTAATCTTCCATGTGTCTGCTTCCCCGCAACTGCTTACCCATAGGCCGGACAGTTAAATATCCAAAATAATACCAGGGATGAGCACTAAGGACAGATATAATAGAATGTTGATTGTGCTATAGCGGTGCCACCGCTATATCCACAAACACATTATAATTTGTTCTGAGTGCGCATTTCCTGGTATATTTTGGAAATATATTTTAGTCAATAAAATCCGGTGTTTTTGTGTATAAATGGATTTAATCTCAAATTCGATTGGTTCTGGGGCTTAGTACACCCCCTATGTTCCACGCTACACCACACCCTAGCCTGGGAATGGATCTAGTATCCCACTGGGAATGATCTGCGTATCCCACTGGGATATGATCTGGTATCACACTGGGAATGCCTGGTTCCCATGGGAAGATCTGGTATCCCCAATGGTATGATCTGGGTATTCCCACTGGGAATAGCTGGTATCCCACTGGGAATGCATATGGCTTATCCCATGGGGGGGGGGAATGATCTGGTATCCCACTGGTGACATGCTCTTGGTATCCCACTGGGAATGCTCTGGTCTTGATCCCACTGGGAATGCGCTGGTTATCCCACTGAGGAATGCTATGTATGCCCACTGGGCATGATTGGTATCCCCTGGGAATGATCAGTGGATCCCACTGGGAATTGAGCATTTGAATGAAATCAATTAGTGTTTTAGATATTACCTGTCTCACACAAGATCTTTTCGGATACTATGAGTCTTAGCTAGATATGTAACATTCCCTGTCCACATCAAATTAGTCTGATCCCCATATTACACAGAGAAAGGGAAAATCCAGAAACCAATGTTAGATTATACATACTCTATTTATTATTCTATTATTTAATATAAACATGGATTCTACCATATCCCAGAGTTGATCCAGAGGAAGGCGACCCCACTCAACACCCACCAGAAAGGGGGAAAAATTCCTCCTGACTCCATTGTGGCAATCGGATAAAATTAAATCCTGGATCACACCCAACTATATTTAAAGGGGAACAAAAGCTAACTCTACCTCCCTCCCCTCCTTGGGCTGCGCCCCGGGGTGAGGAATAAAAACTACCAGATCACACCCCTGCAGGACAGTAGGTGGTTTGGATATATCTCCTTAGCTTACTGTTGAATATTCTTGGTCCAACCCCCTTCCCCCCTGGCTGGGCCGGTTTAGCCAGGTGGCAGAGGGGGGCCGAGTGGACACCGACAGCTAGGAGGTAGGTATCCAAACGACCGCTGATACCCCCGGTCTGTGAGGATCTAAGATTAACGGGTCACCTTACAGGGGTAAGCAAAGGAGGAGGGTAAGCTTATGGGAATAGGTTTGTTGGATCCACTAATTACTTCCCAACCACAGACATAGTCAAATTACTGCTCCGCCTCTTCCCGGAATAAAAGTCCAGTGGGCTAAGGGAGAAAAAAAAGAAGAGAATTAGGAACTAATATATAATACACAATTATTTCAAAAATTGTGGGTCAGTTAAGAACAGGGAGACTATAAATACTAGTGGTGGTACAGGATGTAATATCAACGGACATCTAGGTCACATGATCACCACAGAGATGAGAACCCGGAGATTGTAGAGATCTTATGGGGGGGGTACAGAAGGTAATCTAACCGACAGACCGGGTCATGTGATCACACAGAGAGGGAACAGGGAGATGGTAGAGACTATGGGGGGTACAGGATGTAATATAACGGACAGTCCGAGTCATGTGATCACACAGAGAGGGAACAGGGAGATGGTAGAGACTATGGGGGGTACAGGATGTAATATAACGGACAGTCCGAGTCATGTGATCACGCAGAGAGGGAACAGGGAGATAGTAGAGACTATGGGGGGTACAGGATGTAATATAACGGACAGTCCGAGTCATGTGATCACACAGAGAGAGAACAGGGAGATGGTAGAGACTATGGGGGTACAGGATGTAATATAATGGACAGTCCGAGTCATGTGATCACACAGAGAGGTAACAGGGAGATGGTAGAGACTATGGGGGTACAGGATGTAATATAACGGACAGTCCGAGTCATGTGATCACAGAGATCTGCCTGCTCGATGAAATGCGAACAGATGTCTTTAACCTCTCTGAATAAAGGTGCATGCAATTAAGCTAATCATGGTATCTAGCCAGAACAGATCTCTTGGTTAAGCCGCTGTTTGGGACAGCACAGTTGGCTAGCAGGGTAGTACAGTCACCGGTCACAATAAATGTCCAGACGGGGCCATATTGAGGGTTGAACGTGGTGGACAGATATTATTGAGACAACTCCCATACAGTCTAGGGCTTTCCGTTATGTTGTTCGTACATAAAGTCTTTTGAGGAAGTGCGTATTCACCCCCAAATTGATGATCTGTTCACATCTCATTTCGATCGGACACAGCTGGGGTTTAGTAGGAAGATGTACAGGAGGGAAGAGATAAACATGTCACTTTTGAAAGGGACAGTGAAAAATATATATACCGATAATATATGTGACAAGTATATATCTACACATTAGATATCTCTAGAAGTCTATCCCCTTTGGCAGAGGAATGCGGATGTCGAGATATATAGAATGTATCTGTAACATACTCTCGATCTCTATGTGTTTCTATGTGTTTTATTCTATCGGAGGCTGGCCAGAAGTCCCTTTTTCCTCCTTCTTTTATTTTACAAGTTTAAATAGATATAGGGTTCCAGGGGTTTTATGTTTCAGTGACCCAATATGTTAAAGACTGCAACTGGAATAATTTTATCTCCAATTAAAAGTACAGCTCCTCGCACTCCCACGATCCTTAATCTTCCATGTGTCTGCTTCCCCGCAACTGCTTACCCATAGGCCGGACAGTTAAATATCCAAAATAATACCAGGGATGAGCACTAAGGACAGATATAATAGAATGTTGATTGTGCTATAGCGGTGCCACCGCTATATCCACAAACACATTATAATTTGTTCTGAGTGCGCATTTCCTGGTATATTTTGGAAATATATTTTAGTCAATAAAATCCGGTGTTTTTGTGTATAAATGGATTTAATCTCAAATTCGATTGGTTCTGGGGCTTAGTACACCCCCTATGTTCCACGCTACACCACACCCTAGCCTGGGAATGGATCTAGTATCCCACTGGGAATGATCTGCGTATCCCACTGGGATATGATCTGGTATCACACTGGGAATGCCTGGTTCCCATGGGAAGATCTGGTATCCCCAATGGTATGATCTGGGTATTCCCACTGGGAATAGCTGGTATCCCACTGGGAATGCATATGGCTTATCCCATGGGGGGGGGGAATGATCTGGTATCCCACTGGTGACATGCTCTTGGTATCCCACTGGGAATGCTCTGGTCTTGATCCCACTGGGAATGCGCTGGTTATCCCACTGAGGAATGCTATGTATGCCCACTGGGCATGATTGGTATCCCCTGGGAATGATCAGTGGATCCCACTGGGAATTGAGCATTTGAATGAAATCAATTAGTGTTTTAGATATTACCTGTCTCACACAAGATCTTTTCGGATACTATGAGTCTTAGCTAGATATGTAACATTCCCTGTCCACATCAAATTAGTCTGATCCCCATATTACACAGAGAAAGGGAAAATCCAGAAACCAATGTTAGATTATACATACTCTATTTATTATTCTATTATTTAATATAAACATGGATTCTACCATATCCCAGAGTTGATCCAGAGGAAGGCGACCCCACTCAACACCCACCAGAAAGGGGGAAAAATTCCTCCTGACTCCATTGTGGCAATCGGATAAAATTAAATCCTGGATCACACCCAACTATATTTAAAGGGGAACAAAAGCTAACTCTACCTCCCTCCCCTCCTTGGGCTGCGCCCCGGGGTGAGGAATAAAAACTACCAGATCACACCCCTGCAGGACAGTAGGTGGTTTGGATATATCTCCTTAGCTTACTGTTGAATATTCTTGGTCCAACCCCCTTCCCCCCTGGCTGGGCCGGTTTAGCCAGGTGGCAGAGGGGGGCCGAGTGGACACCGACAGCTAGGAGGTAGGTATCCAAACGACCGCTGATACCCCCGGTCTGTGAGGATCTAAGATTAACGGGTCACCTTACAGGGGTAAGCAAAGGAGGAGGGTAAGCTTATGGGAATAGGTTTGTTGGATCCACTAATTACTTCCCAACCACAGACATAGTCAAATTACTGCTCCGCCTCTTCCCGGAATAAAAGTCCAGTGGGCTAAGGGAGAAAAAAAAGAAGAGAATTAGGAACTAATATATAATACACAATTATTTCAAAAATTGTGGGTCAGTTAAGAACAGGGAGACTATAAATACTAGTGGTGGTACAGGATGTAATATCAACGGACATCTAGGTCACATGATCACCACAGAGATGAGAACCCGGAGATTGTAGAGATCTTATGGGGGGGGTACAGAAGGTAATCTAACCGACAGATCGGGTCATGTGATCACACAGAGAGAGAAACAGGGACGATGGTCGAGACTAGGGGGGTACAGGATGATTAACGGACAGTCCGAGTCATGTGATCCACACAGAGAGGGAACAGGGAGTCGATGCGTAGGACTATGGGGTTTACAGGACACTGTAATATAACGGCCAGTCGAGTCATGTGATAACAGGAGAGGTACAAGGGAAATGGTAGAGACTTTGGGGGTACCGGATGCTAATATAACGGAAGTCGAGTCATGTGATCACACGAGACGGGAACAGGAGGATGGTAGAGACTATGGGCGCCCCCGCCCCCCGGGTTGAGCACGCCGTCCATCAGTATCGCTCCTCTTCCCTCACCCGCCGTAACGCGTCCATGCAGGCGCAGCGGTTGATATAAAACGGACAGTCCTGAGTATGTGATCCACACAGAGAGGTAACAGGGAGAGGTAGAGACTATGGGGGTACAGGATGTAAGATACACAGACTGTGGAGTATGTGATCACACAGAGAGCGGGAACAGGAGAGATGGTGAGGAGACTATACGGCCGGTACAGGATGTAAAATAAACGGACAGTCCGCCGAGTCATGTGATCACAGAGAGAGGTAACAGGGAAATGGTAGAGACTATGGGGGTACAGGATGTAATATAACGGACAGTCCGAGTCATGTGATTACACAGAGAGGTAACAGGGAGATGGTAGAGACTATGGGGGTACAGGATGTAATATAACAGACTGTGGAGTCATGCAATTACACTTTGTTATTAGTAGAGTAAAGGGGACGTTGTTTATCACATAGAAAACTTACTCATCATGATATTGGAAATAAACTCTTGGTTCTCCTGGACGTTCACTAATAAAAGACAGAAAACAAATATATTAATTATACTGGCTCTAAATAGGGTTTATTTTATATTTTGTTAAAAAAATTCAGCATGAGAAAAAGCCCAAGTCATCTACTATATATCAATATAAATGGGAACTGCCATACTGCCAGACCATTTTAAACGATAAGAACTTTTATTGAATCTCCCTGATAGTCCATTGTTCAATCTCCTTTTTAACCCTACCTAACAGTTGATCCAGATAAAGGTAAAAAAAACAAACAAAACCAGCTAAAAAGGGCTAGATCTCAATTTTTTTTTTAGTTTTAGAAACGTATCTAATCCACTTTTAAAGTTTTGCCATTACCACATCTGCTGGAAGACAGTTCCACAGTTCTTACTGTTCTACTGTAAAGAAACCTTTCCTAACCTGAAGATGAAATTTCTTTTCTTCCAACCTTAAAGGATGTCCATGTGTCCTCTGATATGACCTATTAGTAAACAATGCACCAGAGAGTTCATTGTATGGCCTATTAATATATTTGTATAAAGTGATCATATCCCCACGCAAACATCGCTTCTCCAATGTAAACAGCCCTAATTTGTCTAATTTGCCTGCATAGTAGTCAAGCCCCTCTATTCCCTTTATTAATTTAGTTGCCCTTCTATGATGTAGGTCTGGTTAGGAATTACTTAGAAAGAAAGGTGAAACTTTGTTTTCATCAACAGATAATGGGCTTAAGTTCAAGGGGAAATGTAAACCAGAACTTCTTCAAACAAGTTTGTTTTGTTATTTAAAAGGGAGAAGTCTGATTTCCAATTACTTCCCTATATTACAATAATATAGTAACTAAACAGGAAAGTCCAAACTGTTCTCCATATAAACCAATATATAAACCAATATAAAGGTTGGACTAGATGGGCGTATGTCTTTATATAACCTCCAATACTATGTTACTATGTAACTGTTATACAGACATAATGGGTAGGGTATAAAGGTTGGACTAGATGGATGTATGTCTTTATACAACCTCCAATACTATGTTACTATGTAACTGTTATACAGACATTATGTGTAGGGTATAAAGGTTGGACTAGATGGACGTATGTCTTTATACAACCTCCAATACTATGTTACTATGTAACTGTTATACAGACATTATGGGTAGGGTATAAAGGTTGGACTAGATGGACGTATGTCTTTATTAAACCAACATACTATGTAACTACATTGTGGATGCAGCTTTTCCTGTCCCTCCCAAGCTCCTCTGCGGTTTGAAATGCTTTTTAATTCTACGGTTTTACTTACATAATAAAAACCATGCAGTGCTTATCCGGTTCTATAATGATTGAAGACCAACCTCATGTGTAAAACACACAACAGATCCTACTGTACCTAATAGACAGTGTGTGAAAAATGAACTACACTACACACAGCTTAGGGAACCCTCTTTAAGCATCAATAACTTGAAGGGATAGTATCACCTCTCATATTGTTGTGAGACATGATCTAGTTCATTGTGGTTTGTGGCTATTTCCTTTGGGGCATTTGAGTTAGACTGAGGTCTAGACTTTGACTTGCTCTGACGTTACATTTAAATAATTTTAGAACCTGGTTAGAAATAAGGAAGGAAATTATTCATTATTATAATTGTCACTTTGCGTTACTTCACAAGCTCACCCAAAGCGGCCAGAGCCCACAGGGCCAAATGGGTCAAAACGGGCTCCAGGGGGCACTGCTCCAGGAGGCAGCCCATGTAAAGGGTCAATTCTTGGTTGTGTGCGTGGTCCTCGGAAAGGGTCAAAGATCATGCCTCCAGACTGCCCTCTGCAGGATCACAATAAACTGGACCGTTAAAATGAAAGTATTTAAAACAGTTTAAAACAAACAAGAACACAAAGTGTCCTCACCCAAAGGGATCCAAATCAGCAGAGCCATATGGAGAGGGTCCCAGGGGGTCAGTCCTGAGGGAGAGAAAGTCAAGTAATTGTGGTGTAAGACAAAGGCAAAAATAATAAAACCCAAAGGTTCTGGCAATTACATACCAGGCAGCGGGTTGGGGCGGGGGGTTCCTGGGTGAAATACGTAGGGGATCAGGTTCTGTTAAATGGTCTCTAGGCTCACGGACATCCATTTTCTTCTTTATTCCTAGCAAAGGTGAGATGAGCTCATCATGAAGCTGCCGCTTCAGTTTGTTGTTGTTTGTATAAACCCTGGACAAGGAAAGACTCCATTTTATTGGGAATAGTTTAAAGTTTCAGATAGATAAGCTGGATCTAACGTTTCGCTAGGTATCCGACTGGATCTCTCGATTAACAATGACTTGTACAAGGATGCATTAGCAATAAATAAAGTCCCAATCAGCATATAACAGCCAGGGGTCAGGGACCTCCATATAACAGCCAGGGGTCGGGTGGTGGGATGGTGGGGGTAGGGGGGTGGGTGGGGTGGGGTTGGTATAAAGGTTGGACTAGATGGAGTATGTCTTTATAACAACCTCCAATACTATGTTACTATGTAACTGTTATACAGACATTATGGGTAGGGTATAAAGGTTGGACTAGATGGAAGTATGTCTTTATACAACCTCCAAACTATGTTACTATGTAACTGTTATACAGACATTATGGGTAGGGTATAAAGGTTGGACTAGATGGACGTATGTCTTTATACAACCTCCAATAGTTACTATGTAACTGTTATACAGACATTATGGGTAGGTATAAAGGTGGGACCGATGGACGTATGTCTTTATACAACCTCCAATACTATGTAATATGTAACTGTTATACAGACATTATGGGTAGGGTATAAAGGTTGGACTAGATGGACGTATGTCTTTATACAACCTCCAATCTATGTTACTATGTAAATGTTTTATCAGACATTATGGGTAGGGTATAAAGGTTGGACTAGATGGACGTATGTCTTTATACAACCTCCAATACTATGTTACTATGAACTGTTATACAGACATTATGGGAGGGTAAAAGGTTGGACTAGATGGACGTATGTCTTTATACAACCTCAATACTATGTTACTATGTAACTGTTATACAGACATTATGGGTAGGGTATAAAGGTGGACTAGAGGACGTATGTCTTTATACAACCTCCAATACTATGTTACATGTAACTGTTATACAGACATTAGGGTAGGGTATAAGGTGGACTAATGGACGTATGTCTTTATACAACCTCCAATACTATTTAATATGTAACTGTTATACAGACATTATGGGTAGGGTATAAAGGTTGGACTAGATGGAAGTATGTCTTTATACAACCTCCAATACTATGTTACTATGTAACTGTTATACAGACATTATGGTAGGGTATAAAGGTTGGACTAGATGGAGTATGTCTTTATACAACCTCCCATACTATGTTACTATGTAATGTTATACAGCATTATGGGTGGGTATAAAGGTGGACTAGATGGACGTATGTCTTTATACAACCTCCAATACTATGTTACTATGTAACTGTTATACAGACATTATGGGTAGGGTATAAAGGTTGGACTAGATGGACGTATGTCTTTATACAACCTCCAATACTATGTTACTATGTAACTGTTATACAGACATTATGGGTAGGGTATAAAGGTTGGGCTAGATGGACGTATGTCTTATACAACCTCCAATCTATGTTACTATGTAACTGTTATACAGACATTATGGGTAGGGTAAAGGTGGACTAGATGGACGTAGTTCTTTATACAACCTCCAATATGTTACTGTAACTGTTTACAGACATTATGGGTAGGGTAAAAGGTTGGACTAGATGGACGTATGCTTTATACAACCTCAATACTATGTTACTATGTAACTGTTATACAGACATTATGGGTAGGGTATAAGGTTGGACTAGATGGACGTATGTTTATAACAACCTCCCATACTATGGTACTGTAATGTTATACAGACATTATGGTAGGGTATAAAGGTTGGATAGATGGACGTATGTCTTTATACAACCTCCCATATATGTTACTATGTAATGTTATACAGGCCGACCCCTGGCTGTTTAGCGTGGAGGTCCCTGACCCTGGCTGTTATCTGCTGATTGGACTTTCTTATTGCTAATCATCCTTGTACAAGGCATTGTTAATCGAGAGATCCAGTCGGATACCTAGCGAAACGTTGATCCAGCTTATCTATCTGAACTTTAACTTTCCCAATAAATGGAGTCTTTCCTTGTCCAGGGTTTTGACAAACACAACAAACTGAAGCGGCAGCTCAGATGACAGCTCATCTCCACTTTGCTAGAATAAAGAAGAAAATGGATGTCCGTGAGCCTAGGACATTTAACAGACCTGATCCCCCCCCCTAAAAACAAACGTATTTCACCCAGAACGCCCCCCCCCCAACCCGCTGGCCTGGTATTTAATTGCCAGAACCTTTGGGTTTTATTTTTTTTGCTTTGTCCTTACACCACAATTACTTGACTTTCTCTCCTCAGGACTGACCCCCTGTGACCCTCTCCATTATTTGCTCTGTGATTTGGATCCCTTGGGTGAGGAACTATTTGTGTTCTTGTTTGTTTAAACCTGGTTTAAATACTTTCATTTTAACGGTCCGTTTTATTGTGATCTCAGAGGTCATGCTGGAGCATGTTTGACCGCTTTCGAGGACACGCACACACCAAGAAGTTGGACCCTTTACAAGTGGGCTCCTCCTGGAGCGTGCCCCCTTGGACCCGTGTTTGAGCCCTTTGGCCCTGTGGGTCTGGCCGCTTGGGTGAGCTTGTGAAGTAACGCAAAGTGGACAATTAGATAATGAATATTTCCTCTTATTTCTAACCAAGGTTCTAAAATTAATTTAAATGTACGTCAGAGCAAGTCAAAGTCTACGACCTCATCTACTCAATGCCCCAAAGGAAATAGCCCAAACCACCAATGAACTAGATCATGTCTCACAAATATAGAGGTGATACTATCTCCTTCAGTATTGATCTTAAAGAGGGTTCCCTAGCTGTGTGAGTGTAGTTCATTTTTCACACACTGTCTATTAGTACAGTAGGATCGTTTTGTGTGTTTTTACACCATGAGGTTGGTTCTTCAATCCTTATAGAACCGGATAAGCAACTGCATGTTTTTTATTATGTAGTAAACACGTAGAATTAAAAGCTTTCACAACCGCAGAGAGCTGTGGGAGGGACAGAAAAGCTGCAATCCACATGTATGTTACATAGTATTTGGTTTATAAGCATCTTCCTCTATCCAAACCTTTATACCCTACACCATAATGTCTGTATAACAGTTTTCTTAGTAACATAGTAAAGTGGAGTTGGTATAAAGACATACGGTCCATCCTATCCAAACCTTTATACCCTACACATCATGTCTGTAAACACGTTACATAGTAACATAGTATTGGGTTTGTATAAAGACCTACGGTCCGTCATCAACCTTTATACCCTACCCATAATGTCGTATACAGTTTACACAGTAAATGGTATGGAGGTTTATAAAGACATAACGTCCTAGTCCAACCTTAATACCCTACAATAATGTCTGTATAACAGTTACTAGTAACATAGTAATTGGAGGTTGTTAAGACCTACGTCCCTCTAGTCCAACCTTTATAACCCTATCCCATATTCTGTATAACAGTTTGACATAGTAACATAGTATGGAGTTGTATAAGACATACTCCATCTAGTCCACCTTTATACCCTAGCCCATAATGTCTTTAGAAGCAGGTACATAGTAACATATTATTGGAAGGTTGTATAAGCATACTTCCATCAGTCCAACCTTTATACCCTACCATAATGTCTGTATAACAGTTACATCAGTAACATATATTTGGAGGTTGTATAGAAGACATACGTCCATCTAGTCCACCCTTTATACCCTACACAATAATGTCTTGTATAACGTTACCTAGTAACAATATATTGGAGGTTGTAATAAGAGACACGTCCCACTCTAGTCCCAACCTTATAACCCTACCCATAAGTTTCTGTATACATTTACTATAACATAGTATTGGAGGTTGTATAACAGACATACGTCCAATCTATCCAACCTTTATATCCCTAACACTAATGTCTGTATAACATTTACATAGTACCATAGTATGGAGGTTGTAAAAGACATAACGTCCATCCATCCAAACCTTTATACCCTACCCATAATGTCTGTATAACAGTTCCATAGTTAACATGTGGTTGAGGTTGTATAAAGACAGTACGTCCACTCTAAGTCCAACCTTTTATACCTTACCCATAATGTCTGTATAACAGTTACATAGTAACATGTATGGAGGTTTGTATAAGACTCCTCCTCTAGTCCAACCTTTATCACTTACCCACTAATGTCTGTTATAACAGTTACATAGAACTATGTATTGGAGGTTGTTATAAAGACATACGTCCATCTAGTCCAACCTTTATTACCGCTACAATAATTCTGTAAACACCTTATTCTAGTAACATAGTATGGAGGTTGTATAAAGAATCATGTCCATCTAGTCCAAACCTTTATACACTACCATAATGTCTGTTAAAATTACATAGTAACATAGTATTGGAGTGTTGTATAAGGCATACGTCCATCAGTCCGACCTTTATACCTACCTCATAATGTCCTGTATATACAGTTACATAGGAACATAGTATTGGAGGGTTGTAACAAGACCATACTCCTCTAAGTCACCCCTTATACCCTACACATAATGTCTGTAAACAGTTACTAGTAACGATACGTATTGGGGTTGTATAAAGACACTATGTCCATCTGTCAAACCTTATACACTACCCATATGTCTGTATAACAATTACATGTAAACATAGTATTGGCGGTTGTATAAGACAATGTCCATCTATCCAACCCTTATACCCCAACCATAATGTCCCTGTATAACGTTTACTAGGTAACTATCTATTGGGAGGTTGTATAGACATAACGTCCATCAGTCCGACCTTTAACGCCTACCCATACTGTCTGTATAACAGTACAATAAGTACATGTATTGGACGGTTGTATAAAGATATACGTCCATTTCTAGTCCACCTTTTATACCCTACCCAAACTGTCTTAAACAGTTACATAGTAACATAGTATGTGGAGGTTATTAAAGACATCGTCCATCTAGTCCAACACTTTATACCCTACCCATATGTCTGTATAACAGTTACAAGTAACATAGTATTGGAGGTTTTATAAAGACATAACGTCCCTCTAGTTCCAACCTTTTATCCCTACCCATAATGTCTGTAAACAGTTACATAGTACATAGTATTGGGAGGTTATCTAAAGGACAACGTACCATCTAGGCCACCTTGTATAACCTACCCATAATGTCTGTAAACAGTTACAATAGTACATAGTCATTGGAGGTTATAAGAACAATACGGTCCACTCTAGTCAACCTTTTAAACCCTAGCCCATAATGTCTGTATAACATTACATAGTACATAGTATTGAGGTTATATAAATGACATACGTCCATCGTAGTCCAACCTTTAACCCTACCGCATCATTTCTGTATAACAGTACAAGTAACATAGTATTGGAGGTTTATATAAGACATACGTTCCATCTAGTCACACCTTCTATACCTACCCCATAATGTTCTGTAATATGTTACATAGTAACATAGTAATTGGATGTTGTATAAAGCATACGTCCATCTAGTCCAACCTTTATAACACCCTACCCATAATGTCACCTGTATACAGTTACATAGTTTTAACATAGTATTGGAGGTTGTATTAAAGACCCGTACTCTCTAGTCCACCCTTTATACCGCACCCATATGTCTGTTAACATTACACTAGTAACATAGTATTGGAGGTTGTATAAAAGACATACGTCCATCTAGTCCAACCTTTTATACCCTACCCATAATTTCTGTATAACAGTTCCATGTAACATAGTATTGGAGGTTTTATAAGACATACGTCCACCTTGTTATTTATCCCTACCTACCCATATGTCTGTATAACAGTTTACACAAGAAACATAGTATTGGAGGTTGTTAAAGACATACGTCCATCTAGTCCAACCTTTATACCCTACCCCATATGTCTTTATACAGTTTACATAGTACATAGTATTGAGGTTGTATAAAGACTACGTCCATCTAGTCCAACTTTATACCCTACCCATAAATGTCTGTATAACAGTTACATAGTAACATAGTATTGGAGGTTGTATAAACACACTCCATCTCGTCCAACCTTTATACCCTACCCTAATTCCTGTATAACAGTTACATAGTAACATAGTATTGGAGGTTTGTTATAAAGACATACGTCCTCTAGT
Organism: Hymenochirus boettgeri; assembly: GCA_019447015.1. Lineage (NCBI taxonomy): Eukaryota > Metazoa > Chordata > Amphibia > Anura > Pipidae > Hymenochirus > Hymenochirus boettgeri. Next base: position 221,851 of record JAACNH010000222.1, read on the forward strand.
CCCACCTGTATACCCTACCATAAATGTCTGTATAACAGTTACATAGTAACATAGTATCGGAGGTTGTATAAAGACATACGTCCATCTAGTCCCACCTTTATACCCTACCCATAATGTTTGTCTAACAGTTACATAGTACATAGTATTGGAGGTTGTATAAAGACAATACGTCCATCTAGTCCAACCTTTATATCCTACCCATAATGTCTGTATAACAGTTACATAGTAACATAGTATTGAGGTTGTATAAAGACAACGTCTCTAGTCCGCCTGTATACCCTACCCATAATGTCTTATAACATTTACATAGTACATAGTAATGGAGGTTGTATAAAGACATACGTCCATCTAGCCACCTTTATACCCTACCCATATGTCTGTCTAACAGTTACATGAACATAGTATTGGAGGTTGTGTAAAGACACACTCCATACTAGTCCAACCTTTATACCCTACACCATAATGTCTTTATAACAGTTACATAGTACATAGTATGAGGTTGTAAAGACACAACGTCCATCTAGTCCAACCTTTATACCCTACCCATAATGTCTTTATAACAGTTACTAGTAACATATATTGGAGAATTTAAAAGACATACTTCCATCTAGTCCAACCTTTATACCCTACTATATGTCTGTATAACTTTACATAGTAACATAGTATTGGAGGTTGTATAAACGACATACGTCCATCTGTCCAACCTTTATACCTAACCAATGTCTGTATAACATTACATAGTAATAGTATTGGAGGTTATATAAAGACATCGTCCATCTTTCCAACCTTTATAGCCCTACCTATAATGTCTGTATAACAGTTATATAGTACCATAGTAATTGGAGGTTGTATAAAGACATACGTCATCTAGTCCAACCTGTATACCCTACCCATAATGTCTGTATAACAGTTACTATAACATAGTATTGGAGGGTTGGTATAAGACATACGTCCATCTAGTCCAACCTTTTATTCCTACCCATAATGTCTGTATAACAGTTACATAGTAACTAGTATTGGAGGTTGTAATAAAGACATACGTCCATCTAGTCCAAACCTTTATACCCCACCATAATGTCCTGTATAACAGTTACTAATAACATAGTATTGGAGTTGTATAAAGACATACTTCCATCTAGTCCAACCTTTATAACCCTACCCATAATGTCTGTATACAGTTACACAGTAACATAGTATTGGAGGTTATAGAGACATACTCCATCTAGTCCAACCTTTATACCCTACCCTAATGTCTGTATACAGTTACATAGTAACATAGTATTGGAGGTTGTTATAAAGCCATACGTCCATCTAGTCCAACCTTTAACCCTCCCCTAATTTCGTATCAGTTTACATAGTACTAGTATGGAGGTTGTATAAAGACAAACGTCCCAACCTTTATACCCTACCCATAATTGCTGGTATAACAGTTACACAGAAACATAGTATTGGAGTTTGTTAAAGACATACGTCCATCTAGTCCGACTGTATACCCTACCCCTAATGTCCTGTATAACAGTTACATAGTAACATAGTACGGAGGTTGTATAAAGACATACTCATCTGTCCCAACCTTTATACCCTACCCATAATGTCTGTCTAACAGTTACATAGTAACATAGGATTGAGGTTGTATAAAGCACACGTCCATCTAGTCCACCTTTATACCCTAACCCATAATGTCTTTATAACAGTTTACATAGTAACATAGTATTGGAGTTGTATAAGAGATACACGTCCATCTAGTCTGCAACTTTATAACCACCCTACCCATTAATGTCTTTATAACAGTTACATAGTAACACATAGTATTGGTAGGATGTATAAGAATCGTCCATCTATCCTAACCTTTATACCTCCGTATAAGTCTTTGATAACTGGTACATAGTAACATGTATTGGAGGTTTGTTAAAGTCAATCCGTCCTCTCTGTCCAACTTTATACCCTACTACCCCATAATGTTCTGTATAACAGTTACTAGAACATAGTATTGGGTTATATAAAGACTACGTGCATCTAGTCAACCTTTATACCCGCCTATAAGAAGTCTGTATACAGTTACAAATAGTACCATAGTATTGGCGGTTGTATACAAGACATACGTTCCCATCAGTCCAACCTTTATACGCCTACCCATAATGTCTGTATAACAGTTATCATAGTAACATAGTATTGGGGTGCGTACTAAAGCATACGTCCATCTAGTTCGCAACCTTTAGATCCTAGCCCATAATTCTGTATACAGTTACATAGTAACCTAGTGATTGGTAGGTTGTTAAAGGACAGCTACGTCCTGTCTAGTCCAAACCTTTATTACCTCTACATATGTCTGTATAACAGTTTACATAATACCATAGTTATTGAGGGTTGATAAAGACATACGTCCTCTAGTCGCAACCTTTATCCCTAGCCCATAATGTCTGTATAACCGTTTACAACAGTACCACTAGTATTTGGGAGGTTGTAATAAAGATGAGATACGTCCATCAGGTCCAACCGTTATACCCTACCCATAATGTCTGTATAAGCCGTTATATAGTACATAGTAATTGGAGGTTGTATAAAGCTCTCAGTTCCATCTTGTCAACCTTTATACCCTAACCCATAATGTCTGTATAACGAGTTTCATAGTTAAACATAGTATTGGTGAGGTTGTTATAAGACATACGTCCAACTTTACCCTCACCCATAATGTTCTGTATAACATTACACAGAGAACATATTATTGGAGGTTGTATAAAGACATGACGTGCGCCATCTATCCGCGACTGTATACCCTACCCTATATGTCTTATAACGTTTACACAGTAACATAGTATTGGGGTTTTAAGAGATCATACGTCCATCTAGTCGCACTTATACCGCTTACGCCAGTAATGTCTGTATCAACAGTTCACTAGTACATAGTATTGGAGGTTGTAAAAGACACACGTCATCTAGTCCACCTTTATAAACCCTACCCATAAGTGTCTGTATACCAGTTAGCATTAACATATAGTATTGGAGGTTAATAAAGACTACGTCCATCTAGCTACGCACGAACTATACCCTACCATTAATGTCTGTATACAAGTACATATTAACATAGTATTGAGGTTGTATAAAGAACATACGTCCATCCCTAGTCGCAATCTTTATTCCTACCCATAATGTCTGTATAACAGTTACTAGAACATAGTTAATTAGAGGTTGTATAAAGACATACGTCTGTCTAGTCCTAACCTTTATACCCTACCCTATAATGTCCTAATAACAGTTACATCAGTAGCCCCCACATAGTATTGGAGGTTGTATAAAGGACATACTCTCAATCTAGTCCAACCTTTATATCCTACCTCCATAATGTCTGTATAATCCAGTTTCATAGAACATAGTATTGGGGGTTGTATAAAGACATACGTCCTCTAGTCGGCACCTTTAGACCGCTACCCATAATGTCTGTATAACAGTGTAGCAAATAGTACATAGTAATTGGAGGTTGTATAAAAGACTAATTACGTCCATCTAGTCCCAACCTTTATCACCCTACCCATAATTCTGTATAAAGCATTTACATAGTAAATCACATAGTATTTGGAGCTTGATAAAGACATAGCGTCCGTCTAGTCAACCTTTATATCCTCTAACCCATACTTCCTGTATAACAGATTACATCAGTAATCTGTATTTGGAGTTGTATAAAGACTTACGTCCATCTAGTCCAACCTTATCTCCCTACACATAGATGTCTGTAATAGTACGATATACACATAAACTAGTATGGGGGTTGTATAAAGACTAGCGTCCGTCTGGTCTCAAAACCTTATATAGCCCTATAACTGAAAAACCATAATGTCTTGTATAACAGTTACCATAGTAATCATAGTATTGGGAGGTCTTTATAAAGACTACGTCCATCTAGTCCTACCTTTATACCGTACAGCCATAATGGCTGTATAACATTCATAGTAACATAGTATTGGAGTGTTGTATAAGAGCATAGCGTCACATCTATGTCCAACACCTTTATACCCTACCCATAATGTCTGTATAACAGTTACATATTAACATAGTATTGGAGGTTTGTATAAAGAGTCATACGTCCATCTAGTCCAACCTTATACCGAACCTACCCATAAGTTCTGTATAACAGTTACAAATATAAAGGACCTCCATATAACAGCCAGGGGTCAGGGACCTCCATATAACAGCCAGGGGTCAGGGACCTCCATATAACAGCAGGGGCAGGGACCTCCATATAACAGCCAGGGGTCAGGGACCCTCCATATAACAGCCAGGGGTCAGGGACCCCATTAACAGCCAGGGGTCAGGGACCTCATATAACAGCCAAGGGGTCAGGGACCTCCATATAACAGCAAGGGTCAGGGACCTCCATATAAACAGCAAGGGGTCAGGGACCTCCATATAACAGCAGGGGTCAGGGACCTCCATATAACAGCCAGGGGTCAGGGACCTCCATATAACACGCAGGGGTCAGGGACCTCCATATAACAGCCAGGGGTCAGGGACCTCCATATAAACAGCCAGGGGTCAGGGACCTCCATATAACAAGCCAGGGGTCAGGGACCCCATAAACCGCAGGGGTCAGGGACCTCCATATAGCAGCCAGGTGTCAGGGACCCTCCATATATAACAGCAAGGGGTCAGGGGACCTCCATAACAGCAAGGGTCAGGGACCTCCATATAACAGAAGGGGTCAGGGACCTCCATATAACAGCAAGGGATCAAGCATTTTTTGCAAAATGTAAATCAGGTTAGATCAGGGGTTCTGTGAGCTCTAAACTGTTATAGTGTGCAGGTTGGCACAGTCAATGAAGTCACACACATGCAGAGTCACATCAAAAACCTTCTCAGTCTGTAGATCCGTGGGAGGGAAAAGTTCAACTCAACCACAAGAGACCCAGAGTGAAGTAAAGGGACAGGTACTACCAGGTAGGTCTCTGATCAGCTCAACAGGAGGTTGATACGCACAAAATGCCATTTTACATTGTCACAGACTATATATTTCATAGGATACAGGAGATACAGCTAGTAGGCAGTGAAACAGGTTTGCCTGGAAGTATCATTAAGTGTGCAGAGTGTTACCTGTGGGGTAGATGGAGATCTTTGGTCTTACATAACATTCACAATTAAGATCTTTCCACTGTGTGGGTTAAGCACAAAATTGGGACTTGTGCACCCATACGCAGTGTGTATAGCCCTTATCTCTGCCATCCATGGGGAGTCGCTCTGATCCTGTTCCTGATTCCCTGCCTGAAAAAGAGAGGGCAGGCAGATATAGTACATAGACACAAGGCCACAGCTGGGGTATACAGGAAACTATATGTATTATAAGGATGATATATCCCCTACTGTAAATTATAAGGATATTAGAAGTCACTGAGGAGTTCTGTGTCTATAAAGGTACAAGGACAACAGACTGAGTAATACAGGGAACTCTGGTTACCACTCATGTATTATAGGGATAATGAGTCCCCTACTGTAAAATAAGCATATTAGAAGTCACTGGAGGAGTTCTGTTGTCTATATAAAGGTACAAGGACACAGACAGAGTGAGAGATGGTGAAAGGAGGGTCCATAACCAGTGTCAGGGTTAGTGGGGGTCTCTGCTCACCTCCTCGGAGGGTCCATAACCAGTGTCGGGGTTAGTGGGGGGCCCTGCTCACCTCCTCCCCCTTCCCATAGTGAGAGATGGTGACAGGAGGGTCCATAACCCGTGTCAGGGTTAGTGGGGGTCCCTGCTCACCTCCTCCCCCTTCCTATAGTGAGAGATGGTGACAGGAGGGTCCATAACCAGTGTCAGGGGGGTCCCTGCTCCCTCCTCCCCCTTCCCATTGTGAGAGATGGTGACAGGAGGGTCCATAACCAGTGTCAGGGTACAGGAGGTCCTGCTCACCTCCTCCCCTTCCATAGTGAGAGATGGTGACAGGAGGGTCCATAACCAGTGTCAGGGTTACTGGGGGTCCCTGCTCACCTCCTCCCCCTTCCCATAGTGAGAGGTGGTGACAGGAGGGTACATAACCAGTGTCAGGGTTACTGGGGGTCCCTGCTCACCTCCTCCCCCTTCCCATAGTGAGAGGTGGTGACAGGAGGGTACATAACCAGTGTCAGGGTTACTGGGGGTCCCTGCTCACCTCTCCCCCTTCCCATAGTGAGAGGTGGTGACAGGAGGGTACACATAACCAGTGTCAGGGTTACTGGGGGTCCTGCTCACCTCCTCCCCCTTCCATAGTGAGAGTGGTGACAGGAGGGTCCATAACCAGTGTCAGGGTTACTGGGGGTCCCTGCTCACCTCCTCCCCCTTCCCATAGTGAGAGATGGTGACAGGAGGGTCCCTAACCAGTGTCAGGGTTAGTGGGGGTCCCTGCTCACCTCCTCCCCCTTGCCATAGTGAGTGATGGTGACAGGAGGGTCCATAACCAGTGTCAGGGTTACTGGGGGTCCCTGCTCACCTCCTCCCCCTTCCCGTAGCACAGGAGGCCATTGCAGATCAGCTCCCAGTGAATGAAACAAACCAGCGGGTCCGAGGAGCAAAACATTTCCTGATCGACGAGAGAGAAAAGAATCTCCAGCCCTGGGGAAGCCATGACAGAACAGCTCCACCCCACTTCCGGTTTCCTCAACTAAACAGGAAGAGACTGAGTGAAGGGGCGGAGTTCCAAAGCGATTTGTTATGGTCTAAAACTAGGGAAAGGGAGGGGCGGAGCTGTAACCTATAGCAACAAAACAACAACTGGTTACTATGGTATATAGTACATTAATATTTATATTAATAAATTGATAATAATGATATAATAATAAATTGGTAATAATAATAATAGAAATTGGTAATAATAATAAATTGGTAATAATAATAATAATTAATAATAATAATAATAATAATAAATTGGTAATAATAATAATAATAATAATAATAATAACAATAAATTGGTATAATAAAATAATAAGAAGTCACTGACTGGGGCCCTGTGAACTGGGAACAGGCTTGGGGTGGTTGCCATGGAGAGGGATGGGTGTGGCAGGGGGCGTGTCCCAATCTACCATTTTATCAGATCCCAGAGTTGAAGTTGGAGAAATTGTTTCTGGTGTAAAATGAAGATCTGAACATCAAAATAAGTTTATATGTGAGTGACTGGGCCCCGTGTTATAATGGAGGACTGGGGCCCTGTACGTTATAATGGGAGTGACGGGGCCCTGGACATTATAGGAGTGACTGGGGCCCCGTACGTTATAATGGGAGTGACTGGGGCCCTGTACGTTATAATGGGAGTGAGGGGCCCTGTACGTTAATGGGATAGTGACTGGGGCCCTGTACGTATAATGGGAGTGACTGGGGCCCTGTACATTATTAATGGATGTGACTGGGGCCCTGTACGTTATAATGGGAGTGACTGGGGACCTGTACGTTATATGGAGTGACTGGGGCCCTGTACTTATAATGGGAGTGACTGGGGCCCTGTACGTATAATGGGAGTGACTGGGGCCCTGTACTTATAATGGGTAGTGACTGGGGCCCTGTACATTATAAGGGAGACTGGGGCCTGTACTTTATGGGAGTGACTGGGCCCTGTACATATAATGGAGTGACTGGGGCCCTGTACGTTTATAATGGAGTGACTGGGGCCTTGTACGTTATAATGGGAGATGACTGGGCCTACTTATAATGGGAGGGACTGGGCCTTTAGTTATAATGGGAGTGACTGGGGCCCGTACGTTATAATGGGAGTGACTGGGGCCCTGTATTTATAATGGGAGTGACTGGGGCCCGTCATTATAATGGGAGTGACTGGGCCGTGCGTTAAATGGGAGTGACTGGGGCCTGTGCGTTATAATGGGAGTGACAGTGTGGGGCCCTGTACGTTATAATGGGAGTGACTGGGCCCTGTACATATAAGGGAGTGACTGGGGCCCTGTATGGTTATAATGGGAGGGACGGGGCCCTGTACTATAATGGGAGTGACTGGGGCCTGTACATTATAAGGGAGTGACTGGGGCCTGTATGTTTAATGGGAGTGACTGGGGCCCTGTAGTTATAAGGGAGTGACTGGGGCCCTGTACGTATAATGGGGTGGGACTGGGGCCTGTACGTTATAATGGGAGTGACTGGGGCCTGTACGTTTATAATGGAGTGACTGGGGCCCTGTACGTTATAATGGGAGTGATGGGGCCTGTACGTTATAATGGGAGTGACTGGGGCCCTGTACGTTATAATGGGAGTGATGGGGGCCCTGTACGTATAATGGAGGGACTAGGGCCCTGTAATGGTATAATGGGAGTGTCTGGGGTCCTGAGTTATACTGGGAGTGACTGGGGCCTGTACATTATAATGGGAGTGACTGGGGCCTGTACATTATAATGGGAGTGACTGGGGCCTGTACGTTATAATGGGAGTGACTGGGGCGTACTGGTGGTAGGGGGCCTGACTTAAATGGGAGTGAATGGGGCCCTGTACATTAATGGGAGTGTGACTTAGGGGGCCCTGTACTATATAATGGGAGTGACTGGGGCCCTGTATGTTACAATGGGAGTGACTGGGGGCCCTGGATTATACTGGGAGTGACTGGGGCCCTGTACGTTAATGGGAGTGGACGGGGCCCTGTAGTTTAATGGGAGTGACTGGGGCGTACATTATAATGGGAGTGACTACCATGGGGTGGTTGCATGAAGAGGGATGGGTGTGGCAGTGGGCGTGTCCCAATCTACCATTTTATCAGATCCCAGAGTTGAAGTTGGAGAAATTGTTTCTGGTGTAAAATGAAGATCTGAACATCAGAATAAGTTTATAATGTGAGTGACTGGGGCCCTGTATGTTATAATGGGAGTGACTGGGGCCCTGTACGTTATAATTGGAGTGACTGGGGCCCTGTATGTTACAATGGGAGTGACTGGGGCCCTGTACATTATAATGGGAGTGACTACCATGGGGTGGTTGCCATGAAGAGGGATGGGTGTGGCAGGGGGCGTGTCCCAATCTACCATTTTATCAGATCCCAGAGTTGAAGTTGGAGGAAATTGTTTCTGGTGTAAAATGGAGATTGAACATCAGAATAAGTTATAAGTGAGTGGACTGGGGCCCGTATGTTATAATGGGAGTGACTGGGGCCTGTACGTTTAAGGGAGTGACTGGGGCCCTGTACGTATAATGGGAGTGACTGGGGCCTGTATGTAAATGGGAGTGACTGGGGCCCTGTATGTAATGGGAGTGACGGGCCGTACGTTATGTAGTTATAATGGGAGTGACTGGGGCCTGTACGTTAAATGGGAGTGACTGGGGGCCTGTACGTTATAATGGGGTGGCTGGGGCCCTGTACGTTATAATGGGAGTTGAATGGGGCCGGTTCGTTACAATGGGAGTTACGGTAACAGTTTACATGATATAAATGTTTGCGGGCTTCTTTCACATGAACAGTATTGTAGCTGTTACATGTAGAAAAACACTGGGAATGGCCAGAGGTAAACTGCGAAAAACATGTGAAAATCCCGTTAGCGTCAGAGCGGACACTGAAATGGAATTCTCATCTATAGGAAAGGCAACGTATATGGAATGTTCTCCCTTAACCAACCACAAAACTGAAATGGAAAAAACCAACATAGATGGAAAGTTTGTAGACTAGAGGGCAGCACGTCAATGAAAGGTCACGCCTCATCTACAGTAAAAGGGTCCACTAGGACACTCGGATCCGTGTGTTATTTATCAGACGTATAGCCAGTCTTAGGCACATAACATCTTGATATCTCATCAATAGAGGCTCAAGGGTTGTAGTGATCCAGGAGAGGGGGGAGATTTCCTTTAAATATAAAACCTATGTACCCACGGAAGGTTAATCTCGTATGGGAGCAATAAACAGGACAAATAGGATTTCTCCAATGATCACTGTACAGACCGGAGTGTACAGAGCCTTGCAAACATCAACTCTCTGTATAAACCCAAATAGAGACTCTAAAGGGTCTTTTGTGATTATCCTTCCAAAATAAATGCCACCAGCCATAATGCTATCCCACCCTAATGTTAATCCCCAACCATATATTCATTCAGTCTCTATTAATTCCCATTCCTGCAATTCACTCCCAGCCCAATGTCGCCCTCTGTCCCTAAGGTTTACTCCTAATGTTCATTCCAGCCCCTAATGTACATGAGGAGGATTGAGACTGTGGGGCCATAAAATAATGGGGCTAGACATGGTTATAGAGGATCCAAAGTGTATAAATGAGGAATATTTCACTCTTGCTGATGGTACGGTACAGAACAAAGTAATTTAATAATAATAACAATCAGAATATAAATAAGATCCTCTGATCTTAAGACAGCTTAGTCCAGTTTATCTAAATCAATGTTTCTATTCTTCCGATTCACTTTGGTCTGGGGATGTGCCGCATGGATTGGAAAAAAAGGAATTGTAATACCATATTCAATAAAGGTAGTGTTCACAGCGGTAATATAGACCTGTAAGCCATAAATCATGGTAGGGAAGGTGATGGAAACTTTGTTCAGGATCATATCCTTGATTGTCTCCAGAACTGACTTATACTAGTAGTCAGCATGGATTTATGGGAAATAGATCAGCCAAACAAATTTAATTGTTTTTTTATGAAGAAGACGAGTAAGAAGTTAGATTCAGGAACAGCAGTGGATGTGGTATACTTGGATTTGACGAAAGCTTTTGATACGTGGCCACATAGGCGACTAATGTATAAACTGAGGATGTTGGCCTAGAAAAACATTGTACATGGATAGAGAATTGATTATGGATCGAAAACAGAGAGTGGTAGTTATGGAGCTACATCAATGTGGCTAAAGTTTTTAAGTGGGACCCCTAAGGTTTATGTACTGGAGCCACTTCTGTATAAATGAACTTAGAAGGGACATTGGGAACAAAGGTCTTGTGTATAAAGACTTAGAAGGGGCATTGAGAGCAAGGTCTCTGTGTTTAAAGGACTTAGAAGGGGCATTGGGAGCAGGTTCTCGGTATAAATGACTTAGAAGGGACATTAGGGAACAAAGTCTTGTGGTATAAATGACTTAGAAGGGACATTGGGAACAAGGTCCTGTGTAAAATGACTTAGAAGGGACATTGAGAGCAAGGTCTCTGTGGTATAAATGACTTAGAAGGGGCATTGGGAGCAAGGTCTCTGTGTAAAATGACTTAGAAGGGGACATTGGGAGAGAAGGGGTCGTCTGATAAATGACTTAGAAGGGACATTGGTAACAAGGGTCTCTGTGTATAAAGACTTAGAAGGGACATTGAGAGCAGGTCCTGGGTATAAATGACTTAGAGTTGGGAGCAAGGTCTGTGTATAAATGACGTAGAGGGGACATTGGAGCAAGTCTCTGGTATAAATGACTTAGAAGGAAATTGGTACAAGGTCTCTGTGTATAAATGGACTTAGAAGGGACATTGGGCAAGGTCTCTGTGTATAAATGACTTAGAAGGGACATTGGAACAAGGGCTCTGTGTATAAATGACTTAGAAGGGACTGGAAAGGTCTCTGGTATAAATGACCTTAGAAGGGACATGGGAACAAGGTTCTGTGTATAAATGACTTAGAAGGACAATGGGAACAAGGTCTCTGTGTATAAAGACTTAGAAGGGACAATGGGAACAAGGGGTCTCTGATAAATGACTTAGAAGGGAAATGGGAACAAGGTCTCTGTGTATAAATGACTTAGAAGGGACCTTGGGAACAGGTTCTTGTATATAAATGACTTAGAAGGGACAATGGAACAAGTCTCTGTGTATAAATGGACTTAGAAGGGGCATTGGGCAAAAGGTCTCTGTATAAAAGATTAGAAGGGACATTGGGAGCAAGGGCTCTGTGTATAATAAATGACTTAGAAGGGACACTGTGAGCAAGGTCTCTGTGTATAAATGACTTAGAAAGGGCATTGGGAACAAGGTCTCTGTATAAATGACTTAGAAGGGACATTGGGAGCAAGGTATCTGTGTATAAATGACTTAGAAGGGACACTGGGAGCAAGGTCTCTGTGTATAAATGACGTAGAAGGGACCCGGGAGCAAGGTCTCGTGTATAAATGACTTAGAGGACATGGGAGCAAGGTCTCTGGTGATAAATGACTAAAGGACATTGGGAGCAAGGTCTTGTGTATAAATGACTTAGAAGGGACATTGGGAACAAGGGCTTGTGTAAATGACTAGAAGGGACATGGGAACAGGTCTATGTGTATAAATGACTTAGAAGGGGCATTGGGAACAAGGGTCTTTGTGTATAAATTGAATTAGAAGGGACATGGGAGCAAGGTCTGTGTTTAAAAGGACTAGAAGGGGCATTGGGAGCAAGGTCTCTGTGTATAAATGACTAGAAGGGACATGGGAACAAGGTCTTGGTGTATAAATGACTTAGAAGGGGCAGAGAGCAAGGTCTCTGTGTTAAAGGACTTAGAAGAGGCGTTGGGAGCAAGGTCTCTGTGTATAAATGACTTTAGAAGGGACATTGGGAACAAGGTCTCTGTGTAATCAATGACTTAGAAGCGGACATTTGGACAAGGTCTTTGTGTATACAAGACTTAGAAGGGGGCATGGGGAACAAGGTCTCTGTATAAATGACTTAGAAGGGACATTTGGGCGCAATGCGTCTCTGTGTATAAATGACTTAGAAGGAGGAAATTGGGAACAAGGTCTCTGTATAAATGAATAGAAGGACATTGGGAGCAAGGTCTCTGTTAAATGATTAAGAAGGGGCATTGGGAGCAAGGTCCGTGGTATAAATGACCTTAGAAGGGACATTGGAGAGTATAGGGTTTCCTCTGTGATAAATGACTTAGAAGGGGAACATTGGGAACAAGGTCTCTGTGTATAAATGACTTAGAAGGGGACATTGGGGAACAAGGTCTCTTGGATAAATGACTTAGAAGGGACATTGGGGACAAGGAGTCTATGTGTATAAATGACTTAGAAGGGAGATTGGGAACAAGGTCTCTGTATAATGACATTAGAAGGGACATTGGGAACAAGGTCTCTGTATAAATGACTTAGAAGGGACATTGGGAACACAAGGGTCTTGTGTATAAAATGATTCTTAGAAGGGACATGGGAACAAGGGTCTTGTGATAAATGGACTTTAGAAGGGACATTGGGAACAGGTCTCTGTGTATAAATGACTTAGAAGGGACATTGGGAGCAAAGGTCTTGTGTATAAATGACTTAGAAGGGACATTGGGAACAAGGTCCTGTATAAATGAATAGAAAGGGCTTGGGAACAGGTCTCTGTATAAATGACTTAGAAGAGACATTGGGAACAAGGGTCTCTGTGTATAAAATGACTTAGAAGGGACATGGGAGCAAGGTTCTTGTGTTATAATGACTTAGAGGGGGCATTGGGAAACAAAGGTCTCTGTGGTATAATGACTAGAAGAGGACATTGGGAACAAGGTCTCTGTGTATAAAGACTTAGAAGGGACATTGGGAACAAGGTTCGTGTTATAAATGACTTAGAAGGGACATTGGGAGCAAGGTCTCTGTGTATAAATGACTAGAAGGGGCATTGGGAACAAGGTCTCTGTTATAATGACTATAGAAGAGACATTGGAACAATGGTCTCTGTGTATAAATGAATAGAAGAGGACATTGGGAACAAGTCTCTGTATAAATGACATAGAAGGGACATGGGGAGCCAAGGTCTCTAATAAATGACTTAGAGGGGCATTGGGAGCAAGGTCTCTGTGTGATAAATGACTTAGGAAGGGGCATTGGGAACAAGGTCTCTGTGTATAAGATTTAGAAGGGGACATTGGGAACAAGGCATCTGTATAAATGACTTAGAAGGGCATTGAGAACAAGGTCTCTGTGTACAAAGACTTGAATGGACATTGGACAAGGTCTCTGATATAATGATTAGAAGGGGCATTGAGAACAAGGTCTCTCTGTATAAAGACTTAGAAGGGACATTGGGACAAGTCTCTGTGTATAAATGGACTTAGAAGGGACATGGGAACAAGGTCTCTGTGGATAAATGACTTAGAAGGACATTGGGAACAAGGTCTCTGGTAAATATGAATTAGAAGGGACATGGGAACAAGGTCTCTGTGTATTAAAATGACTTAGAAGGGACATTGGGAATAAGGTCTCTGTGTATAAAGACTTAGAAGGGACATTGGGGACAAGGTCTCTGTGTATAATGACTTAGAAGGGGCATGGGAACAAGGTTCTTGGTAAAGGACTTAGAAGGGCACATTGGGAACAAGTCTCTGTATAAATGACTTAGAAGGGACATTGGGAACAAGTGTCTCTGTGTTTAAAGGACTTAGAAGGACATTGGGAACAAGGTCTCGTGTATAAATGATTAGAAGGGACATTGGGACAGGTCTCTGTGGTATAACTGAATAGAAGGGGACATTGGGGAACAAGGGTCTTGATAAATGGACTTAGAAGGGACATTGGGAACAAGGTCGTCTGTGTATAAATGATTCTTAGAAGGGACATTGGGAATAAGGTCTCTGTTGTAAAAGACTTAGAAGGGACATTGGGGACAAGGTTCTGTGTATAAAGGACCTTAGAAGGGGCATTGGGAACAAGGTCTCTGTATAAAGACTTAGAAGGGACATTGGGAACAGGTATCTGTGTTATAAAGACTAGAATGGACATTGGGAACGAGGTCTCGTGTGTAAAATGACTTAGAGGGACATTGGGAACAAGGTCTCTGTGTATAAATGACTTGAAGGGGCATTGGGAACAAGGTCTCTGTATATAACGCTTAGAAGGACATTGGGAACGAGGTCTGTTATAAAGACTTAGAAGGGACATTGGGAACGAGGTCTCTGTGTATAAATGACTTAGAAGGGACATTGGGAACAAGGTCTCTGTGATAAATGACTAGAAGGGCAGTGGGACAAGGTCTCTGTGTATAAATGACTTTAGAAGGGACATTGTGAAACAGGTCTCTGTATAAATGACTTAGAAGGGACATTGGAACAAGGTCTCTTGTATAAATGACTTAGAAAGGACATTGGGAACAAGGTCTCTGTGTATAATGACTTAGAAGGGACATTGGGAACAGGTCTGTGTATAAATGCTTAGAAGGACATTGGGACAAGGTCTCGTTTTATAAATGACTTAGAAGGACATTGGAACAAGGTCTCTGTGTATAATGACTTGAAGAGACATTGGAGCAAGGTCTCTGTATCAATGACTTAGAAGGGACATTGAGACAAGGTCCTGTGTATAAATGACTAGGAGGACATTGAACAAGGTCTCTGTGTATTAAATGACTTAGAAGGGGACATTGGGAACAAGGTCTCTGTGTATAAATGACTAGAAGGGGCATGGAGCAAGGTCTCTGGGATAAATGACTTAGGAGGACATTGGGAACAAGGTCTCTGTGTATAAATGACTTAGAAGGGCATTGGGAGCAAGGTCTCTGTGTATAATGACTTAGAAGGGACATTGGGAACAAGGTCTCTGTGTATAATGACTTGAGAGGGACATTGGAGCAAGGTCTCTGTGTATAAATGACTTAGAAGGGACATTGGGAACAGGTCTCTGTGTATAAATGACTTAGGAAGGGACATTGGGAACAAGGGGTCTCTGTGTATAAATGACTTAGAGGGACCTTGGGAGCAAGGTCTCTGTGTATAAGGAATTAGAAGGGACATTGGGAACAAGGGTCTGTGGTATAAATGACTTAGAAGGGGCATTGGGAACAAGGTCTCTGGGTATAAATGGCTTAGAAGGGAATTGGGAACAAGGTCTCTGTGTGATAAATGACTTAGAAGGGGCATTGAGAACAAGGTCTCTTGTTTGCTGATGACACTAAACTACTGCAGAGCTTTGGAAAAACTAAATGATGTGCAAGTGCTGCAGCAGACCTATAGATTACACTGGGCAGCATATGCCGATGAGATCAATGTTGAAATTAAGGTGATGCATTGGGGTAATACCCTGTGCCCCCACACTATAAATACTCTGTGTTAAGTGCATCTGTATTGGAAAGATTTGGGGGTTTGGTAGATAACAGACTTAGCGTAGCAACAATGTAACTTATACAGACATATGGGTAGGGTATAAAGTTGGACTAGATGGAGTATGTGTTTATAAAACCTCCAATACTAGTTACTATGTAATGTTATACAGACATTATGGTAGGGATAAGGTTGATAGATGGACGTATGTCTTATACAACCTCCATCTATGTTACTATGTAACTGTTATACAGACATATGGGTAGGGTATAAAGGTTGGACTAGATGGACGTATGTCTTTAACAACTCCAATACCTTGTTACTATGTAACTGTTATACAGACATTATGGTAGGGTATAACGGTTGGACTAGATGGAGTATGTCTTTATACAACCTCCAATCTATGTTACTATGTAAACTGTTATACAGACATTATGGGTAGGGTATAAAGGTTGGACTAGATGGACGTATGTCTTTATACAACCTCCATACTATGTTACTATGTAACTGTTATACAGACATTAGGGTAGGGTATAAAGGTTGGACTAGATGGACGTAGTCTTTAACACCTCCAATACTATGTTACTATGTAACTGTTATACAGACATTATGGGTAGGGTATAAAGGTTGGAAGATGGACGTATGTCTTTATACAACCTCCAATACTATGTTACTATGTAACTGTTATACAGACATTATGGGTGGGTATAAAGGTGGACTAGATGGATATGTCTTTATACAACCTCCATACTAAGTTACTATGTAACTGTTATACAGACATTATGGGTAGGGTATAAAGGTTGACTGATGGAGTTATTAGCTTTTATACAACCTCCAATACTATGTTACTATGTAACTGTTATACAGACATTATGGTAGGTATAAAAGTTGGACTAGATGGACGTATTGTCTTTATACAACCTCCATATACTATGACTATGTAACTGTTATACAGGCATTATGGGTAGGGTATAAAGGTTGGACTGATGGACGTATGTCTTTATACAACCTCCATACTATGTTACTATGTAACTGTTTACAGACATTATGGGTAGGGTATAAAAGGTGGACTGATGGACGTATGTCTTTATACAACCTCCAATACTAGTTACTATGTAACTGTTATACAGACATTATGGGTAGGGTATAAAGGTTGGACTAGATGGACGATGTCTTATACAACCTCAATCTATGTTACTTGTAACTGTTATACAGACATTATGGGTAGGGTATAAAAGTTGGACTAGATGGAGTATGTTCTTATAAACCTCCAATACTATGTTACATGTAACTGTTATACAGACATTATGGGTAGGGTATAAGGTTGGACTAGATGGACGTATGTCTTTATACAACCTCCAATACTATGTTACTATGTAACTGTTATACAGACATTATGGTAGGGTATAAAGGTTGGACTAGATGGTATGTCTTTATACAACCTCCAATACTATGTTACTATGTAACTGTTATACAGACATTATGGGTAGGGTATAAAGGTTTGGACTAGATGACGATGTCTTTATACAACCTCAATACTATGTTACTATGTAACTGTTATACAGACATTATGGGTAGGGTATAAAGGTTGGACTAATGGATGTATGTCTTTATACAACCTCCAATACATGTTACTGTAACTGTTTATTTACAGACATTATGGTAGAAAACCTCCAATTACCAGTTACTATGTAACTGTTATACAGACTTATGGGTAGGGTATAAAGGTTGGACTAGATGGACGTATGTCTTTATACAACCTCCAATACTATGTTACTATGTAACTGTTATACAGACATATGGGTAGGGTATAAAGGTTGGACTAGATGGACGTATGTCTTTATACAACCTCCAATACTATGTTTACTATGTAACTGTTATACAGACATTATGGTAGGGTAGGTTAAAGGTTGGACTAGATGGACGTATGTCTTTATACAACCTCCATACTATGTTACTTGTTACTGTTATACAGACATAGGGTAGGGTATAAAGGTTGACTAGAGGACGTATGTCTTTATACAACCTCCAATACTATGTTACTATGTAACGTTTACAGACATTATGGGTAGGGTATAAAGTTGGACGATGGACGTATGTCTATACACTCCAATACTATGTTACTATGTAACTGTTATACAGACATTATGGGTAGGGTATAAGGTTGGACTAGATGGACGTATGTCTTTATAAAACCTCCAATACTAGTTACTATGTAACTGTTTACAGACATTATGGGTAGGGTATAAAGGTTGGACTGATGGACGATGTCTTTATACAACCTCAATACTATGTTACTGTGAACTGTTTTAACAGACATTATGGGTAGGGTATAGGTTGGACTAGATGGACGGTATGTCTTTATACAACCTCCAATACTATGTTACTATGTAACTGTTATACGAGACATTATGGGTAGGGTATAAAGGTTGGTAGATGGACGTATGTCTTTATACAACTCAAACTATGTTACATGTAACTGTTATACAGAAATTATGGGTAGGGTATAAGGTTGGCTAGATGGACGTATGTCTTTATACAACTCCAATACTATGTTACTATGTAACTGTTATACAGACATTATGGTAGGGTATAAAGGTTGGACAGATGGACGTATGTCTTTATACAACCTCCAATTATTGTTACTATGTAACGTTATACAGACATTATGGGTAGGGTATATAAAGGTTGGACTAGATGGACGTATGTCTTATACAACCTCCAATACTATGTACTATGTAACTGTTATACAGACATTATGGGTAAGGTATAAAGGGGACTAGATGGACGTATGTCTTTAACAACCTCCAAACTATGTTACTATGTAACTGTTATACAGACATTATGGGTAAGGTTATAAGGTTGGACTAGATGGACGTGTCTTTATACAACTCCAATACTATGTTACTATGTAACTGTTATACAGACATTATGGGTAGGGTATAAAGGTGGACTAGATGGACGTATGTCTTTATACAACCTCCAATACTATGTTACTAGTAACTGTTATACAGACATTATGGGTAGGGGTATAAAGGGTGGACTAGATGGAGTATGTCTTTATACAACCTCCAATACTATGTTACTATGTAACTGTTATACAGACATTATGGGTGGGGTATAAAGGTTGGATAGATGGAGTAGTTTTATAAACCTCCAATACATGTTACTATGTAACTGTTTATACAGACATTATGGTAGGGTTAAAGGTTGGACTAGATGGACGTATGTCTTTATACAACCCTCAATACTATGTTACTTGTAACTGTTATACAGACATTATGGGTAGGGTATAAAGGTTGGACTAGATGGACGTGTCTTTATACAACCTCCAATACTATGTTACTATGTAACTGTTATACAGACATTATGGGTAGGGTATAAAGGTTGGACTAGATGGACGTATGTTTATACAACCTCCAATACTATGTTACTATGATACTGATACAGACATTATGGGTAGGGTATAAAGGTTGGACTAGATGGACGTATGTCTTTATACAACCTCCAATACTATGTTACTAGTAACTGATACAGACATTAGGGTAGGGTATAAAGGTTGACTAGATGGACGTAGTCTTATACAACCCTAATACTATGTTACATGTAACTGTTATACAGACATTATGGGTAGGGTATAAGGTTGGACTAGATGGACGTATCTCTTATACAACCTCCAAACTATGTTACTATGTAACTGTTATAAGACATTATGGGTAGGGTATAAAGGTTGGGACTAGATGGACGATGTCCTTATACAACCCCCAATACTATGTACTATGTAACTGTTATACAGACATTATGGGTAGGGTATAAGGTTGGACTAGATGGACGTATGTCTTTATACAACCTCCAATACTATGTTACTATGTAACTGTTATACAGACATTTGGGTAGGGGATAAAGGTGGACTAGATGGACGTATGTCTTTATACAACCTCCAATACTATGTTACTATGTAACTGTTATACAGACATTATGGGTAGGGTATAAAGTTGGACTAGTGGACGTATGTCTTTATACAACCTCATAATATGTTACTATGTAACTGTTATACAGACATTATGGGTAGGGTATAAAGGTTGGACTAGATGGACGTATGTCCTTATACAACCTCCACTCATGTTACTTGTAACTGTTAACAGACATTATGGGTAGGGTATAAAGGTTGGACTAGATGGACGTATGTCTTATACAACCTCCAATACTATGTTACTATGTAACTGTTATACAGACCTTATGGGTAGGGTATAAAGGTTGACTAGATGGACGTATGTCTATACAACCTCAATACTATGTTACTATGTAACTGTTATACAGACAATTATGGGTAGGGTATAAAGGTTGGACTAGATGGACGTTTATGTCTATACAACCTCCAATACTATGTTACTATGTAACTGTTACAGACATTATGGGTAGGGTATAAAGGTTGGACTAGATGGACGTATGTTCTTTATACAACCTCCAAACTATGTTACTATGTAAACTGTTATACAGACATTATGGGTAGGGTATAAAGGTTTGGACTAGATGGACGTATGTCTTTATACAACCTCCAATACTATGTAAACTGTATACAGACATATGGGTAGGGTATAAAGGTTGGACTAGATGGTTTATGTCTTTATACAACCTCCAATACTTGTTACTATGTAACTGTTATACAGACATTATGGGTAGGGTAAAGGTTTGACAGATGGAAGTATGTCTTTATACAACCTCCAATACTATGTTACTATGTAAATGTTATACAGACATTATGGGTAGGGTATAAAGGTTGGACTAGATGGAGTATGTCTTTATAAACCTCCAATACTATGTACTGTGTAACTGTTATACAGACATTATGGGTACGACAAACCTCCAATACTATGTTACTATGTAACTGTTATACAGACATAGGGTAGGGTATAAAGGTTGGACTAGATGGAGTATGTCTTTATACAACCTCCAATACTATGTTACTATGTAACTGTTATACAGACATATTTGGTAGGGTATAAAGGTTGGACTAGATGGACGTATGTCTTTATACAACCTCCAATACTATGTTTTCTATGTAACTGTTTACAGACATTATGGGTAGGGTGTAAAGGTTGGACTAGATGGACGTATGTCTTTATACAACCTCCAATAGCTATGGTACTATGTACTGTTATCAGACATTATGGGTAGGTGGTATAAAAAGTTGGACAGATGGACGTATGTCTTTATACAACTCCAATACTATGTTACTATGTAACTGTTTACAGACATATGGGTAGGGTATAAAGGTTGGACTAGATGGAAGTATGGCTTTATACAACCTCCAATACTATGTTACTATGTAACTGTTAATACAGACATTATGGGTAGGGTTAAAGGTTGGACTAGATGGACGTATGTCTTTATACAACCTCCAATACTATGTTACTATGTAACTGTTATACAGACATTATGGGTAGGGTATAAAGTTGGACTAGATGGACGTATGTCTTTATACAACCTCCAATACTATGTTACTATGTAACTGTTATACAGACATTATAGGGTAGGGTATAAAGGTTGGACTAGATGGACGTATGTCTTATACAACCTCCAATACTATGGACTAGTGTAACTGTTAACAGACATTAGTGGGTAGGTATAAAGGTTGGACTAGATGGACGTATGTCTTTATACAACCTCCAATACTATGTTACTATGTAACGTTATCAAGACATTATGGGTAGGGTATAAAGGTTGGACTAGATGGACGTATGTCCTTATTACAACCTCCAATACTATGTTTATATGTAAAGTTAACAGACATTATGGGTAGGGTATAAAGGTTGGACTAGATGGACTTAGTTCTTATACAACCTCCAATACTATGTTACAGTTAACTTGTATACAGACATTATGGGTAGGGAGTATAGGTTGGACTAGATGGACGTTGTCTTTATACAACCTCCAATACTATGTTACTATGTAACTGTTATACAGACATTATGGGTAGGGTATAAAGGTGGACTAGATGGACGTATGTCTTTTTACAACCTCCAAATATGTTACTATGTAACTGTTATACAGACATTAGGGGTGGTATAAGGGGGACTGAGGGACTTATGTCTTTATACAACCTCCAATACTATGTTACTAGTAACTGTTATACAGACATTATGGGTAGGGTATAAAGGTTTGACTAGTGGACGGAGCTTATTACAACCTCCAATACTATGTTACTATGTAACTGTTATACAGACATTATGGGTAGGGTATAAAGGTTGGACTAGATGGATGTATGTCTTATACACCTCCAATACATGTACTGGTAACTGTTATACCGACATTATGGGGTAGACAACCTCCAATACCATGTTACTATGTAACTGTATACAGACATTATGGGTAGGGTATAAAGGTTGGACTAGATGGACGTATGTCCTTTATACAACCTCCAATACTGTTACTAGTAAATGTTATACAGACATTATGGGTAGGGTTAAGGTGGGGACTAGATGACGTATGTCTTTATACAACCTCCAACATACTTAGTGTACATGTAACTGTTATACAGACATTATGGGTAGGGTGTAAAGGTTGACTAGATGGACGTTATGTCTTTATACAACCTCCATACTATGTTACTAGTGTAACTGTTATACAGACATTATGGGTTAGGTATAAAGGGTGGACGAGATGGATGTATGTCTTTATACAACCTCCAATACTGTGTTACTATGTAACTGTTATACAGACATTATGGGTAGGGTATAAGGTTGGACTAGATGGACTTATGTCTGTATTTAACATCAGCCCCCTAATGTTATATGCCTAGAGTTTTCTCCTGCTGACACAAAGTTCCTGTCATGAAACACCTAAGAATTCACCATATACTCAATGGGAAACCTTACAAGCTCCTGTATATTTCATCCATCACAAGTTGGTCTCCTGGGGGTGAGAGTAACTCTTCCACAGATGTAGCAAATTACAAGGAATCAGATTAACAATTATGGGTGAAACCTGTGAATTATAGGAACTATAATTGAATAAACCAGCAGGCTGTTGTTTCTGACAGTTAGAATGCCAAATATAATAATATATCGGACGGATATCTCCACTGTCCCTGTGAATCAGGATTCCATGCTGCCCTCGTTCTATTACAAACCCCCCAGTGCCCCCCCCCCTCCCCAGGGCCATCTCCCTTGT
The DNA here is from genome assembly GCA_019447015.1 of Hymenochirus boettgeri. Taxonomy (NCBI): domain Eukaryota; kingdom Metazoa; phylum Chordata; class Amphibia; order Anura; family Pipidae; genus Hymenochirus; species Hymenochirus boettgeri. The sequence continues at coordinate 244,937 of JAACNH010000222.1, forward strand.
TTGCATTATGTAGGGGGCCAGGTAAAGGCTTTCACTGCTCAGCAATAAATTCCCTTCTGTCACATCCACTACATTCACATGCTGACTGGGGATTTTCTGTTCCATTTGGAAACATTATTCTTTTACTTTTGCTGTATGTTGTGTCCTGTCAATAGAATTACAATTCCTGTACAGGACAATGATTTCTCATCCTTACCACTTGGATTTTTTCGCTGATTAAAATTTATACTGTTATTACAATACTACAGACGTCGGAGCCGCGTGGGGAATGGTACCTATTCACTTGTACGCGTCTCATGTCATTTATAATGCAGACATGATAGATAGATAGCTCGCTCCCCGTCGTCCTCGCTCCCGTCGCTCGCTCGCTCCCGTCGTCGTCGATCCCGTCGCTCGCTCGATTCCGTCGCTCGCTCGCTCCCGTCGCTTCGCTCGCTCGCTCCCGTCGCTCGGGCTCGCTCCCGACGTCGATCGCTGCTCCCCGTCGCTCGCTCGTCCCCCCCGTGCTCGTCGCTCCCGTAGCCGCGCTCGCTCCCGTCGCTCGCTCGCCCCGTCCCTCGCTAGCGCCCGTCCTCGATCGCCCCGTCGCTCGCTTAAGCTCCGATTATGGGTAGGGTATAAAGGTTGGACTAGATAGACGTATGTCTTTATACAACCTCCAATTCTATGTTACTATGTAACTGTTATACAGACATTATGGGTAGGGTATAAAGGTTGGACTAGATGGACGTATGTCTTTATACAACCTCCAATTCTATGTTACTATGTAACTGTTATACAGACATTATGGGTAGGGTATAAAGGTTGGACTAGATGGACGTATGTCTTTATATAACCTCCAATACTATGTTACTATGTAACTGTTAGACAGACATTATGGGTAGGGTATAAAGGTTGGACTGGATGGACGTATGTCCTTATACAACCTACAATACTATGAAACGCTTATACAGACATTATGGGTAGGGTTATAAAGGTTGGACTAGATGGACGTATTGTCTTTATACAACCTCCAATACTATGTTACTATGTAACTGTTTAACAGACATTATGGGTAGGGTATAAAGGTGGACTAGATGGACGTATGTCTTTATACAACCTCCAATACTATGTTACTATGTAATGTTATACAGACATTATGGGTAGGGGATAAAGGTTGGACTATGGACGATGTCTTTATAACCTCCAATACTAGTTACTATGTAACTGTTATACAGACATTATGGGTAGGTATAAAGATGGACTAATGGATGTATGTTTTTATACAACCTCCAATACTATGTACTATGTAACTGTTATACAGACATTATGGGTAGGGTATAAAGTTGGACTAGATGGATGTATAGTCTTATACAACCTCCAATACTATGTTACTATGTAACTGTATACAGACATTATGGGTAGGTATAAAGGTTGGACTAGATGGACGTATGTCTTATACAACCTCCAATATCATGTTACTATGTAACTGTTATACAGACATTAGGGTAGGGTATAAAGGTGACTAGATGACGTATGTCTTTATACAACCTCCAATAATATGTTTACTATGTAACTGTTATACAGACATTAGGGTAGGGTATAAAGGTTGGACTAATGGACGTTATGTCTATATAAACCTCCAATACTATGTTACTATGTAACTGTTATACAGACATTATGGGGTAGGGTATAAAGTTGGACTAATGGATGTATGTTTATACAACCTCCAATACTATGTTACTATGTAACTGTTATACAGACATTATGGGTAGGGTATAAAGGTGGACTAGAGACGGTATGTCTTTATACAACCTCCAATACTATGTTACTATGTAATGTTATACAGACATTAGGGTAGGGTATAAAGGTTGGACTAGATGGACGTATGTTTTTATTAAACCTACACTTTCATGTTACTATGTAACTGTTATACAGACATTATGGGTAGGGTATAAAGATTGGACTAGATGGATGTATGTCTTTATAAAACTTGCAATATTATGTAACTGTTAGACAGGCATTCTGGGTGAGGTGTAATCTGCTCTGCACGTACAATATTTTTTTGTTAGTATAACAGTTTTGTTATTTTTGTTCTATTTTCCTTTTCCTTTCCTTTCTTTGAACATTATTCATTTTTAGCCTCCCAGACGGTACATTGACTATAAATAAGGAAAACACCTGGTAACCAGATCTCATGAATATGTAGAGGAAAAGGAAGGAAAAGCAATTTTGAAAGGGGTGACCCCAGGTCCTTGGTAAATGGCTGTAAATAAGAAGGTCCCCAGGCAGGTTCCCATATTGACCTCTGTGAACCATTATTGGTTCTTCTAAGATGTTTTTCATTCACTGTGAAAAGTCCCTGGATTTGTATCTCCCCCTGTTCCTAACCTAGATTTCCAGACACCTTTTCAAATTCCATATGAATGGGGAAAAGCAAAGGAACAAGTCTATAGTAAAATAAGGAAAACGCTATTGTTGCGATATTGCTGACCACGTGGTCTATAGTCCACAGGATAGTGTCAAGATACTGAACTACCCCTCCAACTGCTGGATCTCTACCCAGTCCCACAGGAAACCCGTTGTGCCTTCTGGCATGATCAGATTGATGTGTAGTACTGGCCTCCAGGACCTGCATTACCTCTTAACCTACACCTGGATCCTGGATGTGACAAGGCATCTCTGTAGACTAGTTCCTTTGCTTTCCCCCCATCCATATAGTTTTGTCTTGTTTGTTTACTAGTTCACCAAGTTTGAACCAGTATTGTCCAGGATTTGGAACCTGTCCTGGGAGGGGGTTAATATTGGTTTATGGCCTATTCACATTTATATATTCTTCCTTTTCAAATTCCCACCTATTCCCTATGTTCTCCTTTCATTGCCCTTCCCCATCTTTATAATTAATCTTCCACCTGCCCGCTATGCACATTTGGCTCAGATAGATCCCAAGGGGCCATGTTCCCTCTTGGAATCTTTTCTATTTTCAGAAACAGCTCAACTGCCAGTCGGTCTGATGATTAACTAAACAGCTTAATAGGGATGAGACCAATAAACCATATTTAATGGAACAAACCAGAGGTAAACAATAAACACTGGGTAAAAAGATGGAGGGAAATTCTAATATACACCAATATATACAGACGCAGATACATCTATAGATACAGAGATATAGAACTAGCAGTGCAATAGAGGCAGAGAACAAAGAGATCAAACAAGAGATTGACAGTCAAAGGTCAAGCCAAAGAGCAGAGATCAGATGGGTTAAAACCCCCAGGCAGAGAGAAAGTCAGGACTAGTTGGTTGTGTCCAAGATCAATCCGACCGAGTGTCCAAGTTCTTTAAGAATACTGCCCCCCGGAAATGTAATTAGAAGAGAATTGCTGCCTCATTAGTCTCTGTAAAAATAACCAGGAACTGAATAAAGGGTAATAATACATTATAAACCCTGAGATACTTGTGTCTAATAACTGAAAAGTACACACAGAGGAGGAAATTCTATTTATTACACACTGTTTAGTGAACTGGCATCATTGGCCCCAGGTGAAGATTCCCTGTAATGGACTCCAAATTATTTAACCCAGGATGTGACCTACCTCCTAAATAACTCTCTGTGTCCCCAGGATGAGACCTGCTTCCTAAATCACTTTCTGTGTCCCCAGGACGTGGCTGGCCTCCTAAATCATTCTCTGTGTCCACAGGATGTGACCTGCTTCCTAAATCAATCTCTATGTCCCCAGGACATGACCTGCCTCCTAAATCAATCTCTGTGTCCCCAGGATGTGACCTGCTTCCTAAATCAATCCCTGTGTGTCCAGGATGTGTCCTGAGTCCTAAACTACCCTCTGCATCCACAGGACGTGACAATGTCCATACGCTGGTTGCTTTCCCTCTGTCCTTAGTTCTACTTAAAGTAAAACTTAGGACAGCTCATCTCTCTTACCATGAATAAAGCAAACTGAGCATGCTTAAGCCAGTGCCAAAGTGAAGGAGGAGGGGTTTAAAGTGACTGGAAGACTTGACTTCACATATGTGTATCTCTAATAAAGCAGTTCATTATTTCAAACAGTTTTCACGCTTCCTCGGGTAAGAATTTGTTTAGGATAAATTTTTCATTAAAATGAGACAAACTAAGGGATGCAATAAATGGCATGAAATGTTTACAGTGACCAATCAGTTGTTACCGGGCAACTGTAGTTTACATCTGATTGTTTGCTGCAGATTATTAGCAATGGGGAAACCTTGCACCTTTTATTTCCTCACTCTGTCCACAAAGTTGGACAGACTTGAAGTTTAGTTTGTTACCTAACAAAGGGCCTAGAAGATAATGTGAAATGTGATTTTATGTTTCCTTCAGGTCACCAAAGAAAATACAAAAGAAACTAAACCGAGTTTAATAGACGAGTTGAAACATCGAACAGAAACCAAAGAAAAACTGAGGATCTCAGAGTTTATTAAAGGTAAGTCCCAATCACTGACCCATATGTCTAGGGTGGCCAATGAGAATGCTTGATACATGGGCAGAAATGATCCCCTGCTTCTCCTTCATTAGGTTTCTTTGTAGAACATTTGATTGGGCTAAAAATACTAGTCTGGGTTTGTGTTCTATCCATTGATAGCTGGCTGTGAAAATGTCCTGACACGTACAGTATCTTTATCTCCTATACTATTCAACTGATAGACACCTCGGTCATTGTAATGGACATGTAGGAGATGTTAGGACGTTCCTATGGTGGCACCAACAATGAAAGAGTTTGTTCTACCAGCTGCTTAATCACTTTGCCCATCAAAATGGCTGGTTTTCAACCGCTGCTCCGAGACCCTTGGAATAAGGATAATTTAGAGAGAAATACGTAATGTAAGACACAGTAGAGAATTGTCCGAAGAGACAGATGTCAACTCATGTCCAAGCAAGTGGAGAAACTACATGAAACCTTGTAACTTACTTCCTGATTGTGTTTTATGTTTCTCAATGAAGCCTGACAAGGATTAGTGTGAATGAAGCAAGATCATCAATACCTTCTACTGGCCACATCAGAGATTCCCCAATCATTCAATATCAAACAATCCTGTCAATGTTTATTAGCTAGCGTAGCTGCTATGTGCTTATTACACAGAAGCTCCTCTATTAGTGCATTGGGCTGAATTTTCTTTTAGGATATCAAATAAGCTCCTATAATGATATAATTGATTAAATAATTATTAGATGACTATTCATGACATCAGAAGAATTGTCAAGATGTGGGTCACTGACTATGCACATGCCCAGTAGAGATTTTTTTCCCCAGTGTATCCGATGACTTGCATATCAAAACCAAACAACATTATTTTTCTCACCTTTTGGGCTCAATACTAGCTTAAAACTATATCCTTAGGTTAGCCTAAAATATCACCTTAATGTCTGTTACTAATAATTTTACTTTGGCTTCATGTTTTCCTTTGAAGACATTAAAAGTCCTTGAGTTGCTTTTCGAAGTCGTTATAAATGTTGGGCTCCTCTTGGTTCTGACACTTTCCAGACTTTCCAAACACCCTAAAAGGAGCGACGTGAAAAAACACATTTTGATTGTTTTTAGCAACTTTTCTGTCTGCCAATGGAGACTCAAGGGACTGGCATCAATCAGAAATCTCTCTATATAGAAATAAATAAAAAGCTTCACACATGGTTCGCTCTGGGCCTAGCGGGGGAGGTGTAAAGAGCTGGACAGACCGTCTGTGCATTTCATTCTTCTTTAACTCTCTGTGCTGCATTTAAAGCTGAGGGGTGATTTCCTCTGCCAATGCAGTAATGCGCAGCTGATGGCCTTAGTCATTGGTGGGAAGTTGGGTGGACAAGCAACCTGTGACATGCAATAAAACAAGATAAAGTAAACATATGCTGTATAAAATATATACACTTTATTTAAGTGTTACGTAGACAGATATTCACAGACATGCAATAGGAAGCAGAGGTCTCATGCAACTGTCTTCATACCCTGAGCTGGGTGCTTAATTCAAGCATTAAAGGGCAACTATACTGATAAAATGGCATATCCTTTTTTAAATCTAGAAATGAATACATATAAGTAGCACTTCATTTAAACTGTGTGTGTTGTTGCTGCTTTTAATCCAGTACTTGTTTTGTTCAGGCTTAGTATCCTCCTCCTTCCATTTGACCTGACTCTGTGAGGGCAAGCATGCTCAGTAATCACTATGAGGCAGCACTGGGAGAGGGAATTTCCCACCATGCATTTCATATATGAACTGTCACCATTCTAGTAACAGCAAAACAGCAGAAGAATTTATGATAATAAGGCACTTGATTGACAGCTGAAATGTATGTACAGGATGTTTCAGACTGAATATCTAAAGAAATAGAGGACGGATCATCAAAAAAATGGTACAGTGATAGTTGGGAAGACATTTAGTTTCCCTTAATGGGCAATTTAAAAAAAACAAACATTTTTTTAGTGTAGATACCCTTTAAGAATGGTGGGTTTACTGACTTTCCGCTGGACATTTTAAAGAAAAAAAATCATTAGTATCATCTTATATTTAGTTTTATCTTCTGTTTCTCAGTCCTATAATTCATCCACTAAACTGAAAACGCTTCCCCCAGTCTGGTCTATCTGTTTACTTATCAGTTGTCGGAAAACGCACTCCAACAAACCGAAAAGTCAAACAAAACAGGACGGAGGAAGAGGGATAGTGAACACACATACACATGATAGTAGGGATGGCCGGTTCGCGGATCTGAACTCGGATCCGCCACGGATTTATCCCGTTCGCGAGCGGCGGATTTTTCCGGATTTTTTGCCTTCCGAACTTCCGATTCGCGGATTTTTCGTATTGTCTAAAATTTTCGAAATTACTAGTTTTCACGTATTTTCGCAAATTTTCGAAAATACGGGAAAACATGTATTTTCGAAAATTTTTGAAAATACAAGGATTTCTCTTAATTCCTTACATACGTATTTTCGAAAATATTTGAAATTACGAGGATTACTTGTATTTTCGAAAATACATATTTTCAAAAATACATGAAAACTCGTAATTTCGAAAATTCCCGAAAATACGTGAAACTCTTAATTTCGAAAATTTTCGAAAATACGAAAAATCTCGTTATTTCAAGGGTATTTTTAATTTTAACGGGTCCGCTCGTGGATTTTCGAATTTTTTCGAAAATTCACAGATCCTCGAGCAGACCGGATTTTGCGAAGTTCGGACATCTCTACATGATAGTAGGCTGCCACCACACCGATAACTTCTATACACAGTTTATATATATACATATATATCCTGATGACGGCCAATATGGCAGCCGAAACGAGTTGATGGCGTGATGCACGTTTGAATAAAAATTCTTTACTGAAGACCCAGGAGAGCTCCTCTTACTTGACTTTATATTATCCTCACTTGCGGAAAGCACCCGGGCAGATATAACAATAGAGCTGAGTGTGCCTGGTACCTCTCTAACTTATATATAACTTATATATATAACTTCTTATACGTAGTGTAACTTCAAAGACACAGGTTCGTTTTGTGAAATACTCAGTATAGGACAATTATCCCTTTGCCAGAATAGAAGAGAACTTATCGTTAAATATCAGGTTACAAATGCATGTAATAAACTGGTAAAAATAGCAGTTGGGATTGCAGGAAGATAATTGTCACCAGGGTTTTTTTTGGTTTTAAAGGTGAACATGCTAAATCTAATATGTATCACAAACGTTGTATTGAGTACGAGAAGCAGAAGTTACTTTTTCACATTCTATATCTCCAATAGTGTAGCAGAGGTGTCAATCATTAAGTCGGTAGACCTGCAGAACATATGTCATTAAGATGTTTGCAGATAACCTCGAATGTAGTTAAGTACATTATAGATCCATGACTGTCCTTAACAATAAAGTTATATTAGTGAAACTTGAACATTTTTTCTCTATTTTAGTTTTCCCGAAGGTTTTATTCTGCACGGTGAAAAATCCCATTTTTATCCTTGTCACTTTGGCTCAAGTCAACGTGTCTGCAATGATATGCGGCCTGGCGACTTTCATGCCTAAATTTCTGGAGAGACAATTCTCTATCACAGCCTCCTTTGCCAACCTTTTAATGGGTAAGTGACTTATTGAAAAAGAAATAAACAAAAAATGTTGACTTTGCTCACGATGTGACCCCATTCTAGCTCATAGAGACCAAACGTTGCTGCCTTCCATAATCGGCTTTCCCCCCAGTCAGTAGTAAACATATTCAGTTTAACATATATATGCCCACTGCCTAATGCTGATGTTGTTCACTGGTTGGTACTTTGGTTGGTTTAGTTATTTATTCATCTTATCCCATTCCTCCTCTCTCTTTGTCTGTTTGGCATATTGGAAGATGATGTACAGTATGGTCTAGATACAAACTGCTATTCCTACAGGCATTATCCTACACGCATAAATCAATTGTGATGGGACAGACTTATCCAGGGGTGTCTCTCTAATGAGGCAAAATGAGCAAAATGCTCAGGGCGGCGCCCCTGCTAAATATAAGAGAGGCAGCAGGCAGAGCTCACTTTAATTTTTTTTTTTATTTACAAAAGAGGCAGGCAGAGCAGAATAAAATAAACATAATGCCTAGTAGTACAAAGGGGCGGCATTCAAAAGTTTGGCTCAGGTGCCAAAAACCTCAGAGACACCCCTGGACTTATCACTAATGGTCTCCCCTTATGCAATTGCTCTATAGAGAGGATGTCCTGCTAAATTTTCCAAAATATTGGGCAACTGGAGATTTTTTTCATTTAAAAAGTTGTCTTGACTTAATAGGCTTGAATTTAGTAGGTATAGGATAAGGACAGATGTGGCCATAAATGCTACAATCTAATTGCACAATTGGCTGATCGTATGGCTGATTTGAAGGACTTAAACAATTGAAGGACTTACGCAATCGTGTATGGATTGTACCTATGTACAAAATTGTACAATGACAATGGTAGCATGTATGGCCACTATTAGATGCTGTAAAGGCAGTTTAACCATCAAAAGAGGTCAGAGGAAGTAGGAGTACAGTACATATTGCCAGATTCCCTGCTCAATATCCTGGCTGATCAATATACCAGTTTTGTAGGTAAAGGGTGCTGGGCGATAATTTGGTACAACAATCTCTTGTGTATTTCAAACACACTCAATGGACCATGAACTTGTCTGGGCCAAACAATATTGCTATACAAATGATCTATGTTTATCTGTTTATCCTCTGGATTAATTTAATTCAGTTGAGGGCACCGTATTATTTATTTTCCTTATCATTTTTTCCCCTAAACTAAGGTTACTTTAAAGGGCATGTCCACCCCCAAAACTAAAATTTAACCCCTTACTGGCCACATCAAGTAGTTTAAAACAATCCTTACCTTACATTCCTGCTCAAAATAGTTCCCCTGCTGTGCCCCTCCAAAGTCCAGGAAACTGCTGTGTAGGAGCAGTGTGTGACTCATGCTGTGCCTGAGACTTCCTCAACCTCATCAAGGTTGAGGCATGCTCAGTGCAGCCCTCCCTGCCTCTCACGGACGCGGCTGCCGGTCCCGCCCCCTGCTTTCAATTCCATGCAAGCAGAGGGCATGAACACTGCAGCAGGGGAGAGAGGGCAGGTAAGTAAGAATCGGGCGACTTTCTAACAATTATATTAATGCGGTTGGGGCTGGGGGAGCATGCCCTACCACATATCAAAAGTTAAATTTTGGGGTGGACATGCCCTTTAATAAATATGCCCCTTTGTCTTTCACAATCATTAAAGGCTGTTTGCTACTGCCTGAAAACCAACAGTGTTTACAGCATTCCTTTTATCATAATGCAAAATGTAAAAAACAAAATGCAGTGACTGTTTAGCACTTTTACAGTTCCAGCTACCAAGCTAGTAATAAAAAACTAATGATCCACTGTGTATTTATGGACTATTCATACCTTATAGCAAATGCACACATATACACAGAAGAGTAAAAAAACACCTGCTGAAATCTAGTTATTTAGCAAATTATTTGCAGAATATTAAGTAGCTAAAAATCTAATTTACCTGCCATTTGAAACTTTTTACAAGTTACAAGCAGAATTGAAATATAAATCAGTTATAAAGGAACACTTAAATATTATGTGTTTGTGTACTTGTAGGTAATTGAGTGTTCGCACAATTCCTGCTGGTTAAAGTCATCTAGATTTTAACACCACTTACAAATTAAGCTACTTAGGAAGAAAGTTCAGTAAAAAATGCAATATCGTAAGGTTACCCTTTTTTATTATGTAGACACAATAAATAAAGCTCCAAACACTTTGGGAAAAGAGTAGGCAAATATGTAATGCTTAAGTCCCACTCAAAGTGGCATACACAGATGCAATTCCACATAAAACATCCCTGCAGTGATTAATTATACTCAAAATCAAGCTGCGTAGTGAGAAAGAAAGAGAATCAGCTATCTATATTACTAGGTACTAGTTACTAAGTACTGTACATGGTTCAGGATAATCTTAATTCATAAAGGAGTGCTTGGCAAAAGGTGAAAAGTCTTTAAGCCATAATTTTATCTGACTGCATACTGGAGAGTTGGCTTGTTCCATACCCCAAGTAATCCAGATGTCAAACCCCTATATACTGTATAAGAGAGGGAGAATTGGGGGCTTGAAAGGATAGGCAGGTGGTAGTAGGGTAGATAGGGTAATCTGCTGTCCTACATGCCAAACAGTGTGTTGCCTGCCTGGTGCTAGGGTTCAACATGTGGTGGATCATGTAGACAGATTATTGGGTGGGGCTGAGAGTGACCTGGCAGTCTTGGTTCACATTGGTGTCAATAACAATGTTAGAGGTGGACGTGAGGTCCTTAAAAATGATTTCTGAGAGTTAGGGGCCAAGTTAAAAGTAAGAAACTCAAGGGTAGTATTTTCAGAAATACTACCGCAGCCACATGTTATGCTAGGGAGGCAATGGGAACTTAGGAGTAACATACATAGTAACATAGTAATTAAGGTTGAATAAAGACATTCGTCCATCAAGTCCAACCTATTCACTTTTTTTTTCAAGCCCCCAATGATAAGGCAGAAACAATATGAGTGGAGTATAAATGTATGGCTAAGTGGGTGGTGTACGGAGATGGGGTTTGTGTTTTTAGAGAACTGGGCTGACTTCTCTGTTGGCTTCAGGCTCTTTAGTAGAGATGGACTGCACCTCAATGATGATGGCACAGCTGTTTTGGGAGAGAAGATAGCTAGAGGGTTGCAGGAGATTTTAAACTAGGTATGGGGGAGGATACATTGGACTAAACAGAGGTAGATAGAAGGATTAGGGATCAGGGGGCTAATAAGATAATTAAGAGTGAAAGGGGGGGAAAAAAGCCTAAAAAGGTCATGTGATCAAAAAACCGCATCTAGAAACAGGGAGACTTAACATAGCTAGGGGTACAGGAGGTAATATAACGGACATCTTAGGTCCCATGATCACACACAGAGAGAGAACACGAGATGGTATAACTATGGGGGGTACAGGCTGTAATATACAGACAGACCGGTCATGTGATCACACAGAGAGAGAACATGGGAGATGGTAGAGACTATGGGGTACAAGTATATAACGGACAATCCGGTCATGATCACACAAGAGTATAACCTGGAGATGGTAGAGACTATGGGGGTAAAGGATGTAATATAACAGACAGTCCGGGTCATGTGATCACACAGAGAAGAACAGGGAAATGGTAAGACTATGGGGGTACAGGATGTACTATAACGGACAGTCCGAGTCATGTGATCACACAGAGAGGGAACAGTGGAGATGGTAGAGACTATGGGGTACAGGATGTAATAACGGACAGTCCCAGTCATTGATCACACAGAGAGGTAACAGGGAGATGGTAAGACTAAGGGGGTACCAGATGTAATATAACAACTGTGGAGTCATGTGATCACACAGAGAGGTACAGGAGATGTAGAGACTATGGGGTACAGGATGTAATTAAACGGACAGTCCGAGTCTGTGATCACACGAGAGAGAACAGGGAATGGGTAGAGACTATGGGGTACGGATGTAATATAACGGACAGTCCGAGTCATGTGATCACACAGAGAGGTAACAGGAGATGGTAGAGACATGGGGGGTACAGGATGTAATATAACAGGCACTGTGGAGTCATGTCTATACGGTTCAGTCATTGTCAGAGAGTAATAGGGGATGTAGAACTATGGGTGGAGTAAGATGTATTATGTGGAGTCATGCATAACTTGTTATAGTAATATACGTTTTATCACTAGAAACTTACTCATCATGATATGGAAATAACTCTTGGTTCTCCTGGACGTTCACTAATAAAGACAGAAAACAAATATATTAATTATCTCTGGCTCTAAATAGGGTTTTAATTTATTTTGTTAAAAAAATTCAGCATGAGAAAAAGCCCAGTCATCTACTATTATTCAATAAATGGGAACTGCCATACTGCCAGACCATTTAAACGATAAGAACTTTATTGAATCTCCCTGATAGTCCATTGTTCAATCTCCTTTTTAACCCTACCTAACAGTTGATCCAGATCAAGGTAAAAAAAACAAAAAAACAAGCTAAAAAGGGCTAATTCTCAATTTTTTTTTTAGTTTTAGAAACGTATCTACATCAACTTTTAAGTTTTGCCATTACCACATCTGCTGGAAGACAGTTTCCACAGTTCTTACTGTTCTACTGTAAAGAAACCTTTCCTAACCTGAAGATGAATTTCTTTTCTTTTCTTCCAACCTTAAAGGATGTCCATGTGTCCTCTGATATGACCTATTAGTGGAACAATGCCCCAGAGAGTTCATTGTATGCCTATTAATATATTTGTATAAGTGTCATATCCCCACGCAAACATCGCTTCTCCAATGTAACAGCCCTAATTTGTCTAATTTGCCTGCATAGTAGTCAAGCCCCTCTATTCCCTTATTAATTTAGTTGCCCTTCTATGATGAAGGTCTGGTTAGGAATTACTTAGAAGAAAGGTGAAACTTTTGTTTTCATCACAGATAATGGGCTTAAGTTCAAGGGGAAATGTAAACCAGAACTTCTTCAAACAAGTTTTTTTTGTTATTAAAAGGGAGAAGTCTGATTTCCAATTACTTCCCTATATACAATAATATAGTAACTAAACAGGAAAGTCCAAACTGTTCTCCATATAACCAATATATAAACCATAAAGGTTGGACTAGATGGGCGTATGTCTTTATATAACCTCCAATACTATGTTACTATGTAACTGTTAACAGACATAATGGGTAGGGTATAAAGGTTGGACTAGATGGATGTATGTCTTTATACAACCTCCAATACTATGTTACTATGTAACTGTTATACAGACATTATGTGTTAGGGTATAAAGGTTGGACTAGATGAGACGTATGTCTTATACAACCTCCAATACTATGTTACTATGTAACAGTTATACAGACATTATGGGTAGGGTATAAAGGTTGGACTAGATGGACGTATGTCTTTATACAACCTCCATACTATGTTACTATGTAACTGTTATACAGACATTATGGTAGGGTATAAAGTGATGGACTAATGGATGTAAGTCTTTATACAACCTCCAATACTATGTTACTATGTAACTGTTATACAGACATTATGGGTAGGGTATAAAGGTTGGACTAGATAGACTTGTTTTTATACAAACCTCCAATACTATGTTCCTATGTAACTGTTATACCGACATTATGGGTAGGGTATAAGTGATGGACTAGATGAGTATGTCTTTATACACCTCCAATACTATGTTACTATGTAACTGTTATACGGCATTATGGGTAGGGTATAAAGTTTGGACTAGATGGATGTATGTCTTATACACCTCCAATACTATGTTACTATGTAACTTTATACAGACTTATGGGTAGGGTATAAAGGATGGACTAGTGATGTAATGTCTTTATACAACCTCCAATACTATGTTACTATTAACTGTTATAACAGACATTATGGGTAGGGTATAAAGGTTGACTAGATGGATGTATGTCTTTATACAACCTCCATACTATGTTACTATGTAACTGTTATACAGACATTATGGGTAGGGTCTAAAGGTTGGACTAGTGGACGTATGTCTTTATACAACCTCCATACTATGTTACTATGTAACTGTTATACAGACATTATGGGTAGGGTATAAAGGTTGGACTAGATGGACGTATGTCTTTATAACCTCCATACTATGTTACTATATAACTGTTATACAGCATTATGGGTGGGTATAAAGGTCGGACTAGATGGACGTATGTCTTTATACAACCTCCAATACTATGTTACTATGTAACTGTTATACGACATCATGGGTGTATAAAGGTTGGAGCTAGATGGACGTATGTCTTTATACAACCTCCAATTCTATGTTACTATGTAACTGTTATACAGACATTATGGGTAGGGTATAAAGGTTGGACTAGATGGACGTATGTCTTTATACAACCTCCAATTCTATGTTACTATGTAACTGTTATACAGACATTATGGGTAGGGTATAAGGTTGGACTAGATGGACGTATGTCTTTATACAACCTCTAATACTATGTTACTATGTAACTGTTATACAGACATTATGGGTAGGGTATAAAGGTGGACTAGATGGATTATGTCTTTATACAACCTCCAATACTATTTACTATGTAACTGTTATAACAGACATTATGGGTAGGGTATAAAGGTGGACTAGATGGACTATGTCTTATATACAACCTCCATACCATGTTACTATGTAACTGTTATACAGACATTATGGGTAGGGGATAAGGTTGGACTATGATGGAGGTATGTCTTTATACAACCTCCAATACTATGTTACTATGTAACTGTTATACAGACATATAGGTAGGGTATAAAGGTTGGACTAATGGACGTATGTCTTATACAACCTCCATACTATGTTACTATGTAACTGTTATACAGACATTAGGGTAGGTATAAAGGGTTGGACTAGATGGACGTATGTCTTTATACAACCTCCATACTATGTTACTATGTAACTGCTTTATACAGACATTATGGGTAGGGTATAAAGGTTGGACTAGATGGACGTATGTCTTTATACAACCTCCAATACTATGTTACTATGTAACTGTTTACAGACATTATGGGTAGGGTATAAAGGTTGGACCTAGAGGACGTATGTCTTTATAACACCTCCAATACTATGTTACTATGTAACTGTTATAACAGACATTATGGGTAGGGTATAAAGGTTGGACTAGATGGACGTATGTCTTTATACAACCTCCAATACTATGTTACTTGTGAACTGTTATACAGACATTATGGGTAGGGTATAAAGGTTGGACTAGATGGACGTATGTCTTTATACAACCTCCAATACTATGTTACTATGTAACTGTTATACAGACAATTATGGGTAGGTATAAAGGTTGGACTAGATGGACGTATGTCTTTATACAACCTCCAAACTATGTTACTATGTAACTGTTATACAGACATTATGGGTAGGGTATAAAGGTTGGACTAGATGGACGTTGTCTTTATACAACCTCCAATACTATGTTACTGTGTAACTGTTATACGACATTATGGGTAGGGTATGGGTTTGGACTAGATGGACGTATGTCTTTATACAACCTCCATATTCTATGTTACTATGTAACTGTTATACAGACATTATGGGTAGGGTATAAAGGTTGGACTAGATGGACGTATGTCTTTATACAACCTCAATCTATGTTACTATGTAACTGTTATAAACAGACATTATGGAGGGTATAAAGTTTGGACTAGATGGACTTTGTCTTTAACAACCTCAATACTATTTACTATGTAACTGTTATACAGACATTATGGGTAGGGTATAAAGGTTGGCTATGGACTGTAGTCTTTATACAACCTCCAATCTATGTACTATTAACTGTTTATACAGACATTATGGGTAGGGTATAAAGGTTGGACTAGATGGACGTATGTCTTTAATACAACCCTCCAATACTATGTTACTATGTAACTGTTATACAGACAATTATGGGTAGGGGTATAAGATTTGGACTAGATGGAGTAGTCTTTATAACAACCTCCAATACTATATTATAAGTAACTGTTAGACAGCTATTAACTGTGTAAGACAAGGGTAATTAACGAGGACTATGATGTTCTTTACAACCTCCAATATTGTCTAGTTAACGTTATAACAGTTACGTTGTGGTAATGTATAGGTTGACTATGGTTTCTTTTACTAACCTTCTTGAATATATTTACTGATGTTGTATAACATCCCTATGACGTGGTCATAAGTTGAGACTAGATGGAATGATGTTTACACCTGGACCAATACTCATGTTATATGTAGATGAAAACGCAAGGTAGTAAAGCTTTGACAAGTGGTGTTGTAACCCTCCATCCGTATGGTAAAATGCTGTATACAGACTAATGGAGGATAAAGGTTCGACTCGAGGCAGTATGTCCCATTTGAACACGATACTATATGAACATTATTAAGGTTCTTCAACTATGTTTTTCAGGTTCCTTAAAGGTCCTGGATTGTAAGTTTACGTAGATCTTGCTAACACACCTTCAACCCATACTGATGGTGATAAGTCTAACAGACAGTTATGGTAGGTAAAATAGGAAACAATACGTATTGTTGCGTATATCTATCAACTCAACGTAGGTCTACTAGTCTTTCACAGGACAGTAGTGTATAGAAGTTGAACTAACTGCGTCGTATTCTGCACTCCATTGTGACTACATTGGGTAGATCTGGACTATGCTCTATGTCATATCGATCCCATCTATGTTCTGAACTGTATACCTAGGGTGGTATAAGTGACAATGACTATGTCTTAAACGCCTACTTGTTTACATGTATTAACAGAACTTATGTGGTATAGATGGACTATAGGCCGATTATCTTAACAACCTGCCTATACTCATGTACTAGACTTACTACAACATATGGTAGTCGGTCAAATGGACTAGATGACGATACTTAACAACTCTCCAATACTAGACTATCCGTTAACCATTATGGGTAAGTTGGATACGATTCCTTTAACCATCCTACTGAGTTATATGTTTGTGTCTTGCCATTATGGTTGTGTAGTAGTATATCCATATGTCTTAACAACCATGTTATTGTACTGTAACAAGGGATTAGGTGGACCTAAGCTATTCCTGGAAACATGTGGATGTCTGTTTCCAGACATTATGGTGTGGTATGCCGATCAATTGTATATATGTATGTCTTTCTATACCCTCAATTAGTTCTATGTCATCTCTCTCAAACACCGACCTATGGTCAGGTAAAATTTTCGTGCTGATATATTCCTTTGCTATACACCTCCATACTTGTTTACTAAATGTATTTCACCAGCATGCTATGTAGATACGTTGGCTCAGTGACGTAGTTATCAACCCCAATCGAATTAACGATACAGACCATTGGTAGTTAAAAACAATGACTAATGGTATTCTTTTAAAACCTAATTTTCATGAATAGCAGCATTCGGGGTAACTGCTCAGTCACGTACATATTTTTTGATATAAGTAAACCTTATGGTGTATTGAGATCATAATTTCCTATTCTATGGTCCTTTTGAACATATCTTTAGCCTCACGTAATGACTAAACACTAAGAAAACCTGGTAACAATTCATGATGTGAGGAGGAAGAAACAATTTTGAAGCTACCTCTGAAGCGATAAGAAGTCCCAGCATAGTTATACCCGGCACCAGTTCTTAGTTTCTACTTAAACCATTGTACTCCCCTGTTCTAACCAGATCAGAGCAACATTATCAAGGACTTCCAGTAGAATGAGCAGAAGCAAAGCAACCAAGCAATGAACGTCAAAGTCCAATGGAATGGATACGCAAGAGCAGAGATCAGCTGGGTTAAAACCCCCAGGCAAGAGCAAGTCGACTAGTGGTTGTGTACCAAGAATCACTCCGAGCGTGTCCAGTTCTTTAAGACTGACTCTACTGCCCCCCGGAAATGTAGTTAGAAGAGATTGCTGCTCCTTAGAGTCTCTGTAAAAATAACCAGTGAACTGAATAAGGGTAAGAAACTACATTATAAAAACCCTGAGATACTTGTTTCTTAACTGAAAAGTCACAACAGAGGAGAAATTCTATTTATTACACACTGTTTAGTGAATGGCATCATTTGCCCCCAGTGAAGATTCCCTGTAATGGACTCCCAAATTATTTAACCCAGATGTGACCACCTCCTAAACTAACGTCTCTGTGTCCCCAGGATGAGACCTGCTTCCCTAAATCACTTTCTCTGTGTCCCCAGGACGTGGCTGGCCTCCTAAATCATTCTCTGTGTCACATGGATGGACACTGCTTCCTAAAATCACTCTCTATGTCCCCAGGACAGACCTCCTAGCCTCGAAATCACAGTTACTGTGTCCCCAAGGATGACTGGGCCTAAATCCAATCCCTGTGTGTCCAGGATGTGTCCTGAGTCCTAAACTATCCCTCATGCATCCACAGAACGGACATGTCCATACTCTGGTTGTTGAGCCCTCTGTCCTTGAGGGGAGGTGTCTAACTTAAAGGTAAAACTTGGACAGCTCAAATCCTCCTTGACGGTATTGATAACGCATAACTGAGCAGCTTAAGCCAGTGCCAAATCGTGAAGGAGTGAGGCCGGTTTATCAGTGACTGGAAAGACTTGACTTCACATATGGTGTATCTCGAGATCAAGCGTCATTATTTCAAACACGTTTTCCACGCTTCCCCCCTCGTGTAAGAATTTTTTGTTAAGGATAAATTTTCATTAAAAGAGACAACTAAGGGCATGCACATAAATGGCATCATGTACGTGACCAATTCATCGTTTACGGGTGGCGTCAAGGTAGTTTACTCCGAATTGTTTGCTGTCAGACTTATTAGCGAATGGGGGAAACTTTTGCATACGCGCTTTTAATTTCCTCACTGTGCGATCCACAAAGTTGGACAGACTTGAAGTTTAGTTTTGTTCCTAACAAAGGGCCTAGAATATAATTGTGAAATGTGATTTTATGTTTCCTTCAGTCACCAAGAAAATACAAGAAACTAAACCCGAGTTTAATAGACGAGTTGAAACATCGAACAGAAACCAAGAAAAACTGAGATCTCAGTGTTTTATTAAAGGTAGTCCCATCACGACCCATATGTCTAGGGGGCCCAATGAGAATGCTTGATACAGTGCAGAAATGATCCCCTGCTTCTCCTTCATTAGGTTTTCTTTGTAGAACATTTGATTGGCGTAAAAATACTAGTCTGGGTTTTGTGTTCTATCCATTGTGCGCTGGCTGTGAAAAGTCCTGACACGTACAGTATCTTTATCTCCTATACTAGTCAACTGATAGACCACCTCGGTCATTGTAAATGGACATGTAGGAGATGTTGGAGCGTTCTATGGTGGCACCAACTGAAAGAGTTTGTTCTACCAGCTGCTTAAATCACTGCCCCATACAAAATGGCTGGTTTTTCAACCGCTGCTCCGAGACCCTTGATAAGATAATTTAGAGAGAAATACGTAATTTAAGAAGTAGAGAATTGTCCGAAGGACAGACTGTCAACCTCATGTTCCAAGCAAGTGGAGAAACTACAGAACCTTGTAACTTACTTCCTGATTGTGTTTTATGTTTTCTCATGAAGCCTGACAAGGATTAGTGTGAATGAAGCAGATCATCAATACCTTCTACTGGCCCCAATAGAGATTCCCCAATCATTCAATATCAAACATCCTGTCAATGTTTATTAGCTAGCGTAGCTGCTATGTGCTTATTACACGAAGCTCCTCTATTAGTGCTTGGGCTGAATTTTCTTTTTAGGATTTCAAATAATCTCCTATAATGAGTATTTGATTAAATAATTATTAGATTATATTCATGACATCAGAAGAATTGTCAAGATGTGGGTCACTGACTATGCACATGAGCCCAGTAGAGTTTTTTTCCCCAGTGTCATCCGATGACTTGCATATCAAAACCAAAACAACATTATTTTTTCTCACCTTTTGGGCTCATACTAGCTTAAAACTATATCCTTAGGTTAGCCTAAATATCACCTTAATGTCTGTTACTACTAATTTACTTTGGCTTCATGTTCCTTTGAAGACATTAAAGTCACTGGAGGTTGTTTTTTCGAGTCGTTAAAATGTTGGGCTCCTCTGTTCTGTTCTGACACTTCCAGACTTTCCAAACACCCTAAAAGAAGCGAGTGAAAAAACACATTTTGATTGTTTTTATGAGCAACTTTTCTGTCTGCCAATGAGACCAAGGGACTGGCATCAATCAGAAATCTCTCTATAATAGAAATAAATAAAAAAGCTTCACACATGGTTCGCTCTGGGCCTAGCGGGGGAGGTGTAAAGAGCTGGACAGACCGTCTGTGCATTTCATTCTTCTTTAACTCTGTGGCTGCATTTAAAGCTGAGGGGTTGATTTCTTCCTCTGCCATGCAGTAATGCGCAGCTGATGGCCTTAGTCATTGGTGGGAAGTTGGGTGGACAAGCAACCTGTGACATGCAAATAAACAAGATAAGTAAACTATGCTGTTAAAATATATACACTTTTTAAGTGTTACGTAGAGCGAATATTCAGAACAGCAATAGGAAGCAAGGTCTCATGCAACTGTCTTCATACCCTGAGCTGGTGCTTAATTCAAGCATTAAAGTGCACACTATACTGATAAATGGCATTCCTTTTTTAAATCTAGAATGAATACATATAAGTAGCACTTCATTTAAACTGTGTGTGTGTGTTGCTGCTTTTATATCCAGTACTTGTTTGTTCAGGCTTAGTATCCCCTCCTTCCATTTGACCTGACTCTGTGAGGGCAAGCATGCTCAGTAATCACTATGAGGCAGCACTGGGAGAGGGAATTTCCCACCATGCTTTCATATATGAACTGTCACCTATCTAGTAACAGCAAACAGCAGAAGAATTTATGATAATAAGGCACTTGATTGCACGCTGAAATGTATGTACAGGATGTTTCAGACTGAATATCTAAAGAAAATAGAGGACGTATCACAAAAATGGTACAGTGTTGTGGAAACATTTAGTTTCCCTTGGGCATTTAAAAAAAACAACATTTTTTTTAGTGTAATACCCTTTAGAATGGTGGGTTTACTGACTTTCCGCTGACATTTTAAGAAAAAAAATCATTAGTATCTCTTATATTTGTTTTATTCTTCTGTTTCTCAGTCCTAAAATTCATCAACTAAACTGAAAACGCTTCCCCCATCTGGTCCTCTGTTTACTTATCAGTTGTCGGAAAACGCACTCCAACAAACCGGAAAGTCAAACAAACAGGACGGAGGAAGGGGGATAGTGAACACCCATACACATGATAGTAGGGATGGCGGTTCGCGGATCGAACGGATCCGCCACGGATTTATCACCGTTCGCGACGGCGGATTTTTTCCGGATTTTTCCTTCCCTTCCGAACTTCCGTTCGCGATTTTTGTAATTTTTTCGAAATTACTATTTTCACGTATTGAAAATTTTCATGAACTGTATTTCGAAACATTTTTGAAAATACAAGGATTTCTCTTAATTCCTTACACTACTTTTCGAAAATATTCGAAATTACGAGGATTACACTTGTATTTTCGAAATAACATATTTCAAAAAATACATGAAAACTCGTAATTTCGAAAATCTCCCGAAAATACGTGAAAACTCTTAATTTCGAAATTTTTCGAAAATACGAAAAATCTCGTTATTTCAAGGGTATTTTTAATTTTAAAAAGTTCGCTCGGGTTTTCGAATTTTTTCGAATGTTCGTGACATTCAGACATCTTACATGATAGTAGGCTGCCACCACACCGATACTTCTATACACGTTTTTATATTCATATATATCCTGGTGACGGCCAATTGGCAGCCGAAACGAGTTGATGGCGTGAGCACGTTTTAATAAAAATTCTTTACTGAAGACCCAGGAAGCTCCCTTACTTGACTTTAATTATCCTCACTTGCGGAAAGCACCCGGCAGATACTAACAATAGAGCTGAGTGTGCCTGGTACCTCTCTAACTTATAATATACTTATATATATAACTTCTTATACAGTAGTGTAACTTCAAAGACACAGGTTCGTTTTGTGAAATCTCAGTATGGCAACTATCCCTTTGCCAGAATAGAAGAGAACTTATCGTTAAATATCTGGTTACAAATGCATGTAATACACTGGTAAAAATAGCAGTTGGGATTGCAGGAAGATAATTGTCCCCAGGGTTTTTTTTGGTTTATAAGGTGAACATGCTAAATCTAATATTATCACAACGTTGTATTGAGTACGATAAGCCGAAGTACTTTTTCACATTCTATATCTCCAATGTAGCAGAGGTGTCAATCATTAAGTCGGTAGACTCAGAACATATGTCATTAAGATGTTTGCAGATAACCTCGAATGTAGTTAAGTACATTATAGATCCATGACTCCTGTCCTTACCATAAGTTATATAGTGGAAACTTGAACATTTTTTCTCTATTTTAGTTTTCCCGAAGGTTTTATTCTGCACGTGAAAAATCCCATTTTTATCCTTGTCACTCTTGGCTCAAGTCACGTGTCTGCAATGATATGGCGGCCTGGCGACTTTCATGCCTAAATTTCTGGAGAGACAATTCTCTATCACAGCCTCCTTTGCCAACCTTTTAATGGGTAAGTGACTTATTGAAAAAGAAATAAACAAAAAATGTTGACTTTGCTCACGATGTGACCCCATTCTAGCTCATAGAGACCAAACGTTGTCTGCCTTCCATAATCGGCTTTCCCCCCAGTCGTAGTAAACATATTCAGTTTACATATAATGCCCACCTGCCTAATGCTGATGTTGTTCACTGGTTGGTCGTTTGGTTGGTTTAGTTATTTATTCATCTTATCCCATTCCTCCTCTCTCTTTGTGTCTGTTGGCATATTGGAAGATGATGTACAGTATGGTCTAGATACAAACTGCTATTCCTACAGGCATTATCCTACAACGCATAAATCAATTGTGATGGGACAGAATTATCCAGGTGTCTCTCTCTAATGAGGCAAAATGAGCAAAATGCTCAGGGCGGCGCCCCTGCTAAATATAAGAGAGGCAGCAGGCAGAGCTCACTTTATTTTTTTTTTTATTTAAAAAGAGGCAGCAGAGCAGAATAAATAACATAACGCCTAGTAGTACAAAGGGGCGGCATTCAAAAGTTTGGCTCAGGTGCCAAAACCTCAAGAGACACCCCGTGACATTATCACTAATTGTCTCCCCTTATCGCAATGCTCTATAGAGAGGATGTCCTGCTAAATTTTCCAAAATATTGGGCAACTGGAGATTTTTTTCATTAAAAAGTTGTCTTGACTTAATAGGCTTGAATTTAGTAGGTATAGGATAAGGACAGATGTGGCCATAAATGCTACAATCTAATTGCACAATTGGCTGATCGTATGGCTGATTTGAAGGACTTAAAACAATTGAAGGACTTACGCAATCGTGTATGGATTGTACCTATGTACGAAATTGTACAATGACCATGTGTAGCATGTATGGGCCACTATTAGATGCTGTAAAGCAGTTTAAACCATCAAAAGAGGTCAGAGGAAGTAGGAGTACAGTAAATATTGCCAGATTCCCTGCTCAATATCCTGGCTGATCAATATACCAGTTTTGTAGGTAAGGGTGCTGGGCGATAATTTGGTACAACAATCTCTTGTGTATTTCAAACACACACAATGGACCATGAACTTGTCTGGGCCAAACATATTGCTATACAATGATCTATGTTTTCTTGTTTATCCTCTGGATTAATTTAATTCAGTTGAGGGCACCGTATTATTTATTTCCTTATCATTTTTCCCCTCAAACTAAGGTTACTTAAGGCATGTCCACCCCAAAACTAAAATTTAACCCCTTCCTGGCCACATCAGTAGTTTAAAACAATCCTTACCTTACATTCCTGCTCAAAATAGTTCCCCTGCTGTGCCCCTCCAAAGTCCAGGAAACTGCTGTGTAGGCAGTGTGTGACTCATGCTGTGCCTGAGACTTCCTCAACCTCATCAAGTGTTGAGGCATGCTCAGTGCAGCCCTCCCTGCCTCTCAGCCAATCACGGACGCGGCTGCCGTCCCGCCCCCTGCTTTCAATTCCATGCAAGCAGAGGGCCGGAACACTGCAGCGGAGGAGAGGTAAAGTAAGGATCGGGGGACTTTCTAACAATTAACAATGCGGTTGGGGCTGGGGGAGCATGCCCTACCACATATCAAAAGTTAAATTTTGGGGTGGACATGCCCTTTAAGGTTACAATAACAACTAAATAATGTTTGTAGCATGGAGAGATAAAGTAATGTTTATCAAATGCTTGAAATGCTTCCTCTTGAGAATAAACAATTTCATCACTATGTATTTCTACGTCTAAGAACCTCTGTAACAGAGCCCATTGGTTACTTTACCTGGCACCAGTGCCAACATTCCCCTCTGTGTTCCATTGAATTGGAATCCCATCAATGTTCTGATCCAAAAGACGCCACAAGCAATATTTGCAGTTGCAGAACAAATGAAGACCACAGGGTCCTTGATATGACACTAGAGGACAGAGGATTTATCTTTACATTTCCATTCTTATTATTATTTTTAGGTTCTGCCAACGTTCCTTCAGCCATGGCTGGAATTGTGTTGGGTGGGATAATCATTAAGAAGTTTTGTTTGACTCCCAAGCAGTGTGGATTATTTTGTGTTATTGGGATTTCACTTTGTGGTCTCGTTGCTTTTCCTCTGACCTTCCTGGGATGCTCAACACAGAAGTTTGCAAGTCCACAAAATGACTTTCACGGCAGGTAAATTACAACTCTTAGGAACTGGGGAGTGTGTTTTTTTTATTCTACTTTGACAGACATGGCAATTCTATGACATTTCAATAGATGTTTCTTCTGTTCATTCACATCTACTAATTTCAAAATGTGTGTAAATTGGGACATTGTTAACACATTGTTAAATATACTTTCTTCAAGCTTCTGTCTTGACTTGACAAAAACAGAAACACAACTAGTCCTTTTATTATTATTATGTCTACGGTCTAGAGGGAATGGGGGTGAGACATAAGGTGAAGTAAATCCCTAGCTATAAATAGATTGGCGGTGGAGTGTGATTAACGGGTAGGATCAGGTTGGGTCAGTGAGTGGGGTAATGTCTAGACCAGGTTATATGGTGCCTGAAGGGGTGGGGCTTAAGGTTACGTTTGAAGGTGTTAACAGATGGTGAATGACAGATAAATGGAGGAAGCATGAGAAAAGTCCTGAATGAGGCATAGGAAGAGGTGGCAAGGGTGGATAAGAGGAGGGTATCATGCAGAATGGAGGTTATGCCTGGGACGTTATCTGTGGATCAGGTCTGAGATATATGGAGGGTCCTTCAAAGTTATTATAGATAACATCTATTGAGTTTTAGTCAAGGAAAACAAGATGGCGAGAAAACGGAACTAACTGATATTATTAGCTGCTGTTCCAATGGACAAATATTTTCTCTAAGATGTCTATGAATTAATATGAAATTAAAATGTTGATGTTCACAGTAAAGTTACTTATTAACCGTTTAATGACCGTAATCAAGAGAAAGAGATCAACATTGTTTTTTTTCAACAAAATGCAATAAAATGTCCCCACATGAATACATTTTAACCTTGATGGGTTAACGTGGCTTATGCTAGGTACACACACTTTATCGCACTTGTGTGGGGCCGCCTTGAGTGTCGGGTTGTTCAATTTCTACGCAAGTGGTAACGTTCCTATAGAATGAATTGGCTGCGGTCTGAGGGAAACAACAGTCGTTTCTCCGCTTGCTGTGGTGTAATGTGCTGCTATATAAGCTGTGTCATATGTGATACTGTGTGTAATGTCCTCTATGAGGTGTGTATATGCATGTGTATATGTCTCATAAGGCTGTGTATATGATGTGTATATGCTCTATATACAGGCTGTGTATTCAGAGGTGTATATGCGTGTAATAGCTTCTATATGGCTATGTAGATTATGTGTATATGCTTATATAGGCTGTGTATATGATGTTGTGTTACTGCTATATGAATAGGCTGTAGATATGATGTGGTATATGCTGTGTAATACCTAATAAGCTGTGAGAGGGATCCTCATATAGGCTGATGTTAGATGTGTATATGCTGTGTATCATTTGCTCTATATAGGCTTGTATAATATGATGTGTAATGCTTGTATATAGCTTTGTATATAGGCTGTGTATATGATGGTGTATAGTGCTTCATTCGAAGGCTGGTATTGATATGATGTGTATATGCTCTATTAGGGTGAGTCATCGCTCTATATAGTGATGTGGTATTGATGTGTATATGCTGGTATATGCTCTATATAGGCTGTTGTTGATATGCTGTGTATATGCTCTATATAGGTTATGACTGTGTATCATGCTTATATGTAGTTGATATGATGTCGTGTTATGTCTCTATATAGGCCTGTATATCAATGTTATATATGCACTAATAGGCTGTGTATATGATGTGCTATATGCTGTGTAATATGCCTCTATATAGGCTGTTGTATATGATGTGTTAGTAGAGAACGCTTGGGACTGTGTGTATGCAGATCTTTGAAAAATTACAGACAGGATCTTGCAGATCATCTGTCATCTTTAAAACATCTGTACTGTGTGTACCCAGCTTAAAAAACAGAAATAATGGTGGTTGTGGCCCAAGTCGATAGCATAATGTTAAAGCCAGATTCGGAATATGTTAACTCCATTTGTTTGTGAAGGTTCTCATTCTTCCAGGTCAGGTAATATCCTGTAATATTCCATCTCATCATCACTACTCGGTCATCGCTGTTATCTGTAATATTCATCCTCCAGGTCATGGTATATAACTTAACTATTCACTCCATCCAGGTCATGGTATATCTGTAATATTCTTCCATCCGGTCAGGTATATCTGTAATATTCATCCAGTAGTCATGTATATCTGTAATTCATCCATCCAGTCATGGTATATCGTAATATTCATAACCATCCAGGGTCATGTTCATCTGTAATATTCCTCCATCCAGGTCATGGTGTTGTATCTGACTATCTTCCTCCAGGTCATGGTATATCTGTAATGATTCATACCATCCATGTCAGGGTATATCTGTAATATTATGTCATCCATCCAGGTGGGTATATCTGTAATATTCATTCACCCAGGTCATGGTATAGACTGTTGTAATCCATTAGATCAACTGGACTTGAAGTTTAGTTCTTGAAGACGTTTCGCTAGTCATCCGACGGCTCTCCTCAATTCAGAATGACTTGTACAAGAACTGTGGCAATTATTGTACCTGGGAAAATCCCAATTACATATCACAGCCAGGTGTTAAGTGCGATTATAGTGGCTAAGAGGTGTTATAGGGAACGCCCAGAGTAATTGTCAAAACAGCATTGTACATGGCAGACAGTTGGTGTCGAAACCCCCACCTCTATTTAGGCTTGGTTTCTTTATTTTCACATAATGGCCTCCTTACACCCTCTCTTGAACCAGTCACGTTCCTTAGCCAATATGTTAACATTACAACTCTTCAGGAATGTCATTATTATCCTTAAGATGCAGGTACACGGCTGAGTCCTGACCCGAGGATTGGCTCTTCTTGTGCTGGGCACACGTTGATGCAGTTTGCTGTGTTTGGTCTCCCTCACATACAATCAGAGCTTCTTCACTGCACTGCACTGCATATAGTGATGTCACTCTTCACTGCACTGCGTATATGTTCACTCTTCACTGCACTGCACGCATATATGATGTCGCTTTTCTTGTGTTTTCGGTATTTGAGTCTTTCGGATGTACCAATTGCTGCCTCAGTTGGTTTGTTCGGTTTAAAGCAGACGGATACAGTGTTTTTTGAAAATTCTTCTTAATTTCTCGAGACCCTACTATAGAACTTATCCCTGTATTTTGAAAGAGGTGGTTTCAGGCACAAGTCCCAACAAGGAACACACCTGTTCTGGGTTGAGATCATGTTCTTACCAGCAGAACTATCTCAACCCAGAACGTGTGTTTCCTTGTTGGACTTGTGCCGAATACCACCTATTTCAATACTAAGTTCTATAACAAAAACATGGATGTGCTATGGGATCCCCAGTTTTCACCTATTGTGGCCAACCTTGCATGGTAAGGTAGAAACACAGGCGCTTAATCCCCTTTAGGGCATAGCACCCAGCCACTGGTTCAGATATTGGATGACACTGGGTTAAAATCCACCAGAAGGAAGTACAAGCTTTCACAGAACACATTAATGCGGTAGACCAAAACATTAAATTCACAAGGGAAATATACAAAACAACAAACTGGCTTTCTTGGACTGCTTGGTTAGAAGTAGGGAGAATGGTAACTGGAAGTAGAGGTTTACAGAAAACCAACACACACAGATCAGTATTTGATGTTTGACTCCCACCACCCTTTAGATCACAAGCTGGTGTCATCAGAACCCTGCAACACAGAGCGAGAACTCCTCCCCACTAAGCAACAAGGCGAAAGTTAAAGATGAAACATCTCAGAGGAGCCCTTAAAACTTGTGGATATCCACTGGGCCTTTGTCCAAAAGTAGAGAAAGAAAAGACACGATACCACCAGTGAAGGGGAAAGCAAGACAGAGGAAGAACATGGTCATCCCATATGTAGCAGGGTCTCCGGAAATTAATTAAATGGTGGGAGCATAGAGGATAAGGAGGCATGTCGGTCCAATTTTTGGAAGTAACTTCTAATGATAATCTAAACTGATGTTTACAAAGCGCAGGAACGTCTGCGACTGGAAAAGACTGGAGAACGAAACAATAGATTAAACGGGGGAAAGGGAAATGTAATTGGATGTGGAAAATCAGGTAATGAAAATGCAGAAGCATTGGGCTAACAAAGAGGTCAACAAGTGAATCGACAGTAAAAATGAAGGATACTCTTTAGTAATGGACATGAACAGATAGTTTTAATATCAGAAAGTGAGGGTGGAGTATTTATGTATGTTAACCGAATAGAAAGTCGCAATTAAAACAGATGAGATAGGTGGCTGTAATAGCTAAATATAAGGCATAAACATATGAGTGGAGAGCTGTGTACAGAAGCAAGCAGAGGGGGTAAGATTAATTGGTTTGGTGTAAGCTTCCAACTGGGGTGGGCCAGTGAGGATGTGGAAATTGATCTACATATGCAGTGGCAAGGCTGCTGGTATGGGACTGTCTGTTGATGGGGGGTGGGTTCACTTACCCGACATAGATTGGAGTAAGGGAACTGCGCAGCACGCGGTCAAAAGGTATCAAGTTCGTCATATCTCCTTGTCATGAGAATTATTAGTTACAGATGGGTACCTACAGAGACAGGATTTGTTGTTGATTCCGGGGTTTCTAAATACCCCTGAGCTCATTTTTGAGATGAACGGTAATGGGGTAGCTTAGGGAATAGTGATCATAGATATAGTGTGCTTTAATATAGGTTGCCAAAAAACAAAAAAGTGCCGCGGGTTAACAAAAACTTTTTAACTTAGGCAAGGCAATTTTGTTTGTAAAAGGAATCATCCTGCTCATGGAACTGGGGACTTGTTTCCGAGGTAAAGATAATGAGCAATGTGGAGCCGCTTTTAAAGGATGAATTGAAATTTATCAATTTCTAAATAATAACCGTTTAGGGAACACAGTGGCTTAAATGGTCAGGTAAAAAGGAATGAAAAGAAGAAGAAAACGGTTAAAAAAAGAGAAAATAAGACATAAATGAAGACTTGCGAAAATTGTGGGAACGACAGGACAGGAGTATCCGAAAACAAGCGCTAACATGACGATACAGAACTCACGTCAAATACCCCCTATTAGCACCTCACAGCTGATTCTCCTCAACCCAGATAAAAAATCGAATTGTGATGTAAATAAAAACATATTAAGAAAAAACGTATGTATATACATGGCTTCAGTAAAGAGCACATAATGATGACAAGGACAGAAGTGAAATGCAAAATTAACATTTTTAATCTCGACCATTTGGCATTAGATTGAGCCAACTCTGGAGTGAACCTGGGATTGAGCCGGCTGGTATGCATTATGTTCATCGTGTGTGAAAGGTACCATCAGATACAAATATGATAAGTGGAGCTCTGTAGGCACCTGCGCCGGGTCAGTAAAGTTAAGCTAGACACTTCCCGGAATGACAGTCATACGTACTAAGAAGACGAAGCTTACCAAACTGAGGGGACACCCTAAATTTAAATAGGGCTCTCTGGAAGTTACCGCTCGATAGTTGTGAGCACACATATTAAACTTCATCTTCTTCTTGGACGTGTTTCGATGCTAAACCCTGACTGATTATCTATCAAGAACCATTTGGTTCATATTTGGGTGCAAAAAGGACTTTCCGTATGTCCCAAAATCAGAAGAATTTACGATTTCATACCCAGCATCCCTCGAGAGACTTCTCTGTCCCATATCCCGTCGCCATATTTTTTAATGTTGGACTGAACGACATTTATAGGTTGGCACTTTATGGTGAGGTTTTTTATGCAGGAGTTTTCAGGCTAAAAGAAGAATTTTCAAAAAACATCGTATCCCTGTCTGCTTTAAACCGAGCAACACGCTGAGGCAGCAATTGGTACATCCGAAAGTCCCAATACCAAAACACAAGAAAAGCGACATCATATACGCAGTGCAGTTTGACATCATATACGCAGTGCAGTGAAGAGTGACATCATATATGCAGTGCAGTGCAGTGAAGAATGCTCTGATTTGTATGTGGGGGAGACCAAACAGCAAATGCATCAACGTATGGCCCAGCACAGAAGAGCCAATTCCTCGGGTCAGGACTCAGCCGTGTATCTGCATCTTAAGGATAAAGGACATACCTTTGAAGATTGTAATGTTAACATACTGGCGAAGGAACGTGACTGGTTCAAGAGAGGTGTTAAGGAGGCCATTTATGTGAAAATAAAGAAACCAAGCCTAAATAGAGGTGTGGGGGTTCGACACCAACTGTCTGCCATGTACAATGCTGTTTTAACACCTTACTCTGGGCGTTCCTATAACACCTCTTAGCCACTATCTAATCACACCCTTAACACCTGGCTGTGATATGCTAATTGGGATTTTCCAGGGTACATAATTGCCACAGATTCTTGTACAAGTCATTCTGAATTGAGAGATCCAGTCGGATGACTAGCGAAACGTCTTCAAGAACTAAACTTCAAGTCCAGTTGATCTAATTGAATACAACAGATATTTAACCCCATTTGCTACGCACAGAGAGCCGCCATTGGCTCGGTGCATTGCCTTAAAGGACAATAGAGTGCGCTAGGAGCTCTCAGAACATAGCCCTATTTGTTGCTAAAATAGATGTACATGCATCTTCTTTATGTCCTACCGTTATGGTCCAACTGGTCACATATGAACCAATCTAACGGTTCAACCTAATTGTAAGCTGGATCATGGCACAATTGCCACTTCCCTTTTTATACATGACTTACCGGCACAGTTATTCTAGGAAGGTTCTAATGAGCTCATTGTGTGTTTGGTTTTAGTAATGGAATATGGCAAAATGTGACTGAATGCAGCAGCAAATGTGGCTGTTCAAGTTCGGCCTTTAACCCGGTGTGCGGAGCTGACGGCACCGAGTACATCTCTCCATGCTATGCCGGGTGCTTGGAAGTGCAGTTCAGTGAGAAAGACAGCACGGTTCTGGTAAGACTGTTACTATTGAGTTTCCTGTCGAAATATTCTGTCAATGAGGTTTAATGTGTTAGAAACAGGTCTAGGGACCCCATATACATTGTGATGGCTGCTCCATTGTGTATTCTATGGGTGCTTCACATTTGAACTACACAATACTATGCAGAAAATTCAAATGATGTGCAAGTGCTGCAAGCAGACCTAGATAGATTATCAAAATTGGCAGCAGAATGGCAGATGGGATTCAATGTTGATAAATGTAAGGTGATGTATTTGGGATTTAATAATCCCTGTGCCCCCTACACCATAAATAACTCTGTGTTAAGTGCATCTGTAATGGAAAAAGATTTGGGGGTTCTGGTAGATAACAGACTTAGCTGTAGCAAACAATGCCAGGTAGCAACAGCTAGAGCTAGCAAGATATTGTCTTGTATAAAGAGGGGAATAGATTCAAGAGAGAAAAATATTATTCTCCCTCTTTACAAGGCACTGGTAAGGCCTCATTTGGAATATGCGGTGCAGTTTTGGAACCCCATATACAAAAGGGACATCTTGGAAATGGAAGCAGTTCAGAGAAGGGCAACTAAATTAATAAAGGAAATGGAGGGGCTTGACTATGCAGGCAGATTAGACAAGTTAGGGCTGTTTACTCTGAGAAGTGGTGATTGCATGGGGATATGATCACTTTATACAAATATATTAATGGGTTATACAAAAAGGTTCTATTTAATCCCATATACAACTAGATATGTAGCACATCATTGACAAAAGAGTAGTCTCTTTGAATGCACCAGACCTAGAAATTTAATGATAATAAACCTGAAAGGTTCAGGCCAAAATGGGAAACATTTTATTCAGAATCAAAGTCAATTTTGGGGAAAGTGCATTATTAATTTTTTTTTTTAGAAAATAGTTGTGGACGCCGGTGTTTTATTGAAAGTTGACCTTAAAATGAAACCTTTTTAACTGCCATTTTTTAATCCTACTTGATGAATTTGTACAGGAAGATGATATATTACTACTCTCTGGGATTAATAGCTGCTGGCACAGTAGTGTTAGATTCCAGCCAAGAATACGCTAGGATATGTTTTAGACTTGTCCATGACAGGTAATGGTCAGATCACAGATGGTAAAATACATTGTTGACATAAAGTCTTTAAGGGGATGAAAAATTTCCAGATAATTGAAGTTTGTGCAGATCTTTTGTTTGTCCTTCATTTTGCTTCTACTAATTTTTAAGGGTAAATAACCCCTAATCTCCTAATCGGCAATAGTTGGAAAGCTGAGAGATGCTTCACATTTATTCAATTTTAGCAGCTGTTGGACATATATGCGGGAGTAGACATCACAGCCAATGCTATCCCTCTAGCTGCTTCTTCTGAGCATGTGCGAGCTTGTAAAGAGCTTGGAGAGGAGGGTAAAACCTTTTGAGAAGTAGAGGGAAGGGGGAAGAACATTTTGCTATATAGCAGGTTAGCCCTACATCTGTAAGCTTTCTAACTTGTGGTTTGGAGTGTTATTTACCTATATATATATAATTTTTTATTTGAGGGATGAATATAGATTTTAAAGGAGAACTATGACATCCACACATTTAGCCTTATATTCCAGAAACTGCTAATTAAAATTATGTTCATTGCACCTTGTTAAGTCAGAAGAATCCGAAATGACTTTCATTTCCTTTCCACCCACCACAGAGAGATACTGAATGACTCTCGTTCTAGGAGAAGCACACTTAACATACCTGTACCACCTCGACTATGGCTGGACAGTAATGTTGGTGTCACCCATTTTTCAGGGTGTTGTTTGATCTGTTTCAAACAGGAATCGGTTACAATGTCTGAAAAACGCATTAGATACCAACACAATCAACAGGAATTCTCCAGTCTGTCCAATCAAAGATTAGACTAACTCTACATATTTCATATGGATCTCTTAGACTGAAAATCCATAGTTTTAAATTTCATTAAAATAGACCAATATAGAGAATACAAACAAGGGAATAGGAGCAAACATAGAAATAATGACATAATTATGCAATAAATGGATGTACATACACTGTGTATACATAAAGCATGAAATAATATAATATCAGGGTTATTTAATAAACGTTCTTGGGGCCGATTTACCCAGAGCCGCTGGGTTCACTACCGGTTAGCGTGGCTTTAATTCCATATTAGCATCGGATGCGCAGGTTACACAAAAGACACCCACGCATCTGATGCTCGCCATTCAGATAACAGCTGGCGTTAAAATCCTGCAGTGAGTAAATCCCTTTTCGTGATTTACCCACATTTGCAAACGCGATATTGAATCGCGATCGGGACGTTTATCCAGAGCGATAGCGGCTCTGGGTAAATGAGCCTGCTTATCGTTAAAAATGGTGCTAATTTTGCCCCAACCAATCAGATGTTAGCTTTCAAATGTTAAATAACATCTGATTGGTTGGGGCAAAATTAGCACCATTTTTAACGATAAGAACTTTTATTGAATCTCCCTGTGAAAGTGCTAAGCCTTAGAATCTGAAGAATGTGGCCCTTGTGCAATATACCAGTCGGCCATGAAATAGATGCAGGCGATATTTCAGCCCAGCCTATTAAAGATCTCACAATTAGCTTAAGTTTACCAAAATCCAATAAATATTGATATGCGATGAACGAGACGGAATATATGCCCATAGTTTTGTTATTGCATTTTCCATATTTCTTACAAACCAATATCTAGCGGTATGATTATGGTACATTTTATAATGTTGAGTACAGTACGCGTTATACTGTTAGCTATGGTACGTATTCTAATGTTGGGTATGGTATGAGTTATAACATTGGGTATAGTAAACATAATAACGTTGGGATGGTATACATTATAACACTGGGTGTGATACACATTATACTGTTGTGTATGGTACACGTTATAACATTCAGTTCAGTACGCATTCTAACGTTGAATATGTTACGATTGGGTGTGGTGCACATTATAGCGTTGGGTATAATACACATGATAACATTGGGTGTGGTATGCGTTATAACGTTGAGGGCGGTACGCATGATATTGTTGGAGGTAGTTTGCAATATAACATTAGATGTGGTGCACATTATAATGGTGGGTATAGTATACATTATAAAATTAGATGTGATGCACATTATAATGGTGGGTATAGTATACATTATAACATTAGGTATTGTGCACATTATAATGGTGGGTATAGTATACATTATAATATTAGATGTGGTACACATTATAATGGTAGGTATAGTATACATTATAACATTAGGTATGGTGCACCTTATAATGGTGGGTATAGTATACATTATAACATTAGATGTGGTACACATTATAATGGTGGGTATAGTATACATTATAACTTTAGATTGGTACACATTATAATGGTGTGTATAGTATACATTATACATTTAGTGTAGTTGGCCATTATAATGGTGGGTATAGTATACATTATAACATTAGATGTGGTACACATTATAATGGTATGTATAGTATACATTATAACATTAGGTATGGTGCACATTATAATGGTGGGTATAGTATACATTATAACTTAGATGTGTACATCATAATGGTATGTATAGTATACATTATAACATTAGGTATGGTGCACATTATAATGGTGGGTATAGTATACATTATAACATTAGGTATTGTGCACATTATAATGGTGGGTATAGTATACATTATAACATTAGAGGTGGTACACATTATAATGTCTGTATAGTATACATTATATCATTAGGTGTGGTACACAGTATAACCTTGTATATGGTATACATTATAACATTAGATGTGGTACACATTATAATGGTGGTATAGTATACATTATAACATTAGGTATGGTGCACATTGTAATGGTAGGTATAGTATACATTATAACATTAGATGTGGTACACATTATAATGGTCTGTATAGTATACATTATATCATTAGGTGTGGTATCACAGTATAACCTTGTATATTGTATGCATTATAACTGATTAAGCTCATTCACATTCTTTCTCCTATCACAGAATTATACAAGGTGTGGCTGTGCGTCTTCTGGCAGTTCAGCAAACCCTGGGTCTTGTGGTACTGGGTGTTACCATCTATTTTTGCCGTTTATGGCACTATCCTGCCTTACTGCCGCTCTGATCAGCGTGGCCCAAACCCCATCCGCCATATTAATTCTCAGGTACTGTGAAGGGAGGACATTATATTGACATGCCTAGTAGGTGGAACGATATAACGTCCCTGTTATTATATATGATACAGAAGGAAACTCTTTACCTGCCCATGTTGTTTATGTTCAGCTCTCCAGTTGATTCTTAGAAGATCCAATCCACTGGTACTGAGGAGTGAATACAGGAGAGGTCCATAGGCAATGCCCAGTATTAGCCCCTGCCCTTCATATAACCAGAATATAATTAGACTCTTATTGGCACTGTAAGTTATGTGGAAGGGGTGAAGGGGTTCTGGGTAATGTGGGGTACTACAAGTGCAATATGAGAAAATTATAAAATATGAGTAAATATCGCGCTTGGTGTCATCTCTGTTTAAGGACTTCAAATCCCTTTCAGCAACCTGCAACTGTTGGTGGTGTAGCCCAATAAAATCTATTGTAGAAACATTGAGGGTATTAAATAATGTCTTCCATGAATTCCCATGGAGAAATCTTCCTGTCCCCCCTGCCCACTGATTGGACCAATAGCTAGAAGTGCTGGTCTGTGCATGTTCTAGAAGCCCAGGTGGGCCACCAGCTTGTTAGCCCAACAGGCATTTTGACATATTTCTCAGAACTGATAACCTGAATGAGGAGAGATCCTCACTATGGCACATCGTCATTGTACTACAAAGTGCCTTTTACACGTGGGTCCCATCTTGTAAGTGCCCATGCAATAATAATATCATACAAAGATATTTTTTAATCTCATATAGCATCTTGTGTTTTATAGGAGCACCAATCCCTCGGAAAAGTCATTTGCTATTGGAATACAACTCATGCTGCTGAGAACTCTGGGTAAAAATCTGTTATATCTATCCTTTAATTATTCAATCAACTAGTAATAGGGTTTGCACTAACGTATTCTTCCCCACCTGGGCTATTGCCACCTTGTTCTAAAGGGCCTTCAAGCTTCCTATCTTTGACCAAAATCTATTTTAAATTGTACTGCAAAGATCTTTGTTACTTTAGTCTATCTAGTACTACAGTCTAGTTTGAGTCTCCCTATTACGTCACAAATTCCGTACAAAATCCTGCATTGACCTCTTTTTTTTCTCTCTTGTTCCTAAATGTGTCTTGGTCTGTCCTTTATTCCTCAAAAAGCCTCAGTCCTTCCAAGACTTCTGTTCACTTGGTATCCTTCCTTTAAACCTTTAAACATTATTCTTTCTCACTGTTCTGAATTGTAGGCTTCCCATGTCCCTCTCAGTTGGTTTAAATAAGAACTAAAGCTAAATTATAAATGTGCTTGAATGGATTCAAAATAAAAGGACAATTATACTCACCTCCGCCTCGTTCCCCTTCTTCCATAGCTGAATACAGGGACACTTCTAGGGTTTTTTGCTGCCTTAGCCAAACTTTTGAATGCCGCCCTTGATTATTACCAGACGGCACGTAAAGTACCCCGCCATGTTAAAGTGGGTGTGGCTTTGTTGGTGGGTGGAGTTTTGTTGAGGGGCATGGCTATAATTTTTACGATTTTGAACTTCCTATCACATAGGTATTTAAACAGTTCCTCCAACAGTCAATTAGCAATAACGTAAATTTCTAGAAACAGACATTACATCCCTTTCTCAAACAGCTTATGGTGCCACTACCATATTTGCTCCTTTCAGGTTTTTGTTGATCAAATAAAAATTTATTTTATAGCCTTTTATGTTGGTTCAACTGTTACAAAATATTAGAAATGCCATACTTTCTGTAGTATGAAAGATTTTAACCAAAAGATTTGTAGGCCTGCCACCACGATTTGTAAGCCTGCCACCACGCATCTTGCGCCGTTCATTTTTTCATTACTGCTTATCTGCCGTCTTTTTTCTTAAGTGCAGGGGGGCTGCCTGAGACAAATGTCTCTCTCTGCGTCATGGTAGATGGGGCCCTAGCAGAATAGTACCCAGGATGAGGAGCTAAACCGCTTAGTCCTCACCCCTGGATACTTCCCTCTGTGTTCCGGTCCTCTTCCACAGTCCACAATGTAGCCAATGGAAAGACACTCTCTGCAAAAAAGCATGTCTAACTATTGGCTATATGGCCGACTGTCAGTGACAGTGGCAGAGGGGTGGAACAGACAAGTTTTGGTCCTCACCCTGGGTACTATTTAATTATGGAAAAAGAAGAATGTGGGGGAGGTGTGTATAATTGTTCTTTAACAGATCTACACAGATCTCTTGCAATCCCCCCAATTTCCCCTTTACCGGGTTTTCTTATAGAAACAACAGAAACAGCTGCAGAGGGAGGATAATGAATTGAACCTGATCTTCTCAATAAGAGTGAATGTTGAAATGCTTTATTCATTGCTGGATATCTAGGCACATTTATCTAACTGTTCATTAGGATTTAGCTTTAATTCAACCTTAAATCTAAACATACCTCCTTCTTCCTAGAGCACCTGAAGGGTCTGGTCTCAAACAGGTGGATTTCTTATTGTTTGTCTATTAACCAATGGGAGTAGATTTAGAATTTCCTTTACGTCAATGAATTTACTAACCTTTCCCTTACCCAGGTTGGTTACCAGGCCCGGTAATATTTGGCAGTATGATTGACAGCACCTGTATCCTGTGGAGGAAGAAATGTGGCAAGAAAACAACTTGTCTGTACTATGACAATAATCTCCTGAGACAGAGGTAAGTAGCAGTGCGATGGCAAAATATTGGGACAGATTTTTCTCTCACCTAAAGAGCATCTTGTCATGAAAAAGCAGCAATCTTTCTCTTAACTCTCATTTTGATGTGGGTGCTGTGAAATTTACCGTGTTCGTGTTTTATTTCTCAGCATTCCAGTTTCACACAATTTGGTCACTGACCATTGTGTTCTTTGCACATGCTCAGTCCTAAGCTACTGCAGGAATTTGTTACAGCAGGTCACACCCACTAGTACTCTCCAGCCAATCCTGTTACAGTCCATATTAGGTGACCATGAGACTGAAGTCAGGAGGTGTGGCCAAGCATTTACTTATTTATACAGTTATTGAGGGGATTATAGTTACATTAATGGTAATTTACAGTTTTAAAGGCAATGTTTCAAATAAAAACTAGAATCTAAGGGTGAGGCCACACTACAACGCACCAAGCGTGCGCACTTATTGTGCGTTAACGCGCATTATTTTTGCGTTTGTGCGCAAAACGCATACGCGAACGAGCAAAAAACACGTTAGTGTGGCCTAGCTCGAAGGGCCGTATTTATTAAGCCGCAGTGTCGCCTTTTAGCAATACCACGTGTTAGTTAATTTACGATCGCGATCGTACATTTACGACCAAACGTTCAGTAAACTACCGCAATGGTATTTTATGGGGATCGTAAATCGGTAAATTTACAATAACGATCGTAAATTAACGATCGTAAAGCTGGTAGTAAATTAACGATTGCTTTTTACCGATTGTTAAAGGCGTGGTATTGCTAAAAAGCGAATTGTCTGGACCAGTGTTAAAGAGAAAGCGCACCTTTCCTATTCCTGTAGTGTTCACTCGGAATGATAAAGTTCCATTTCATGTTCTTGGCCTGTGTATAAATTCCATGGGGGAGGGGGGGGGTAAAAAGTCCATTAAATAAATGTAATATTCTGTTAACTTTAATTAGAGAATATTTTACTTTTACAACTTAAAATGACCGAACGCCAAAACCAGAACTTTATCTCTACGCGAGGATGACTTTCTTGCAGTTGTAGATTTTGTCCCGACATTTAATTACGGAGAATTAGTTCCTCTTCTTATTAATTTAGATCCCTGTCTTACAGAATTGGATGTAAACCAACTAACCATTCACATTTCAATCGCCTCCGTATCCCAAACCGTAACCTCCCACAGTTACTGTCTTTATATAATCTACACTCTGAAAGGTTGGCCCGTATTTACTTTAGATGCATGATTCAGATGGTGCGGTCAGAAAAGTCTAGTGTGAACAAGCCCTTAGCCTTGCAGCATGTATCGTTTATATGTGTGCAGAGGTGGGAAATAATAAATAATGATACATATTCAAATGTTCTAATTGGTTAATGACTTTAGCACAGTAAATGTTTTCGAAAGGCTAAACATTTTTATGCTGTCCCCAAACTCTGTACACAATTATATTTGCCATGGTCAGTAGAATAATCCGAGTTATTGCGGAAGCTTTAAATCTTAAAAAAGGGGCCTATTCACAAGCCACGGTATCTGTAAACCGCTGCCATGTTTTCCTAATAAAAAGGCAAAATACAACAGGTTATCAATTTAGATGGAATCTGGGTCCAATTCAGATTGGAAACTATTTTCACGTTTCCGGTTGTACTTTCAAGGATTTCCAAACATACAAGGCTACTTTTAGTAACCGTCAAATCAACCGCAGCCCGAGGTCCTCAGGTTAACTGCAGACAAACTATACAAAGTTTGGGTACAAAAGTCTGAATCAACTATACAGTCTTGTGGGAAGCTGTGTACAATGGAAGACCTCTCTAGATGTATATTCCCTTTTCTATTCGAATAATAATAATTCATCTCTATCCTTGGCAGGTATATCGGATTGATACTTGTCTTTGTTCTGGGAGCCCTGTTATTTTTCATTGCTGTCTTCGTTGTCCTATGCTGCAAAGAGAAAAAAACTGTAGAAAAAGGAGACGTGGCCAATAGCCAGGAGGCCCACGACATAAGCCCACAAAAAAACCTCGAAGTCCATCCACTGTCCGATAACACGTCCGACCTGTGAGCACTTTCTGGAATACTGGAAATTCTACTTTGTGCTTTTCTCATTCCTGCCTGAGCATCGGGGGGAACTGGGAATTTCTATCCTCAAAAAAGCTACCGGGACTTCCAATGGACTTGAATACTTCAGTGGACCTGTACATTTAGCTTTTTAAAAAAAACAAACAAAATATTTTCCCTTAAAATGTGATCATGTGACTATCAGGGGTATTGGATTGGATTATGGTATGGAAAAGGGTGATATAATCATATATGTGGATAGATAGATAGACATAGAGTATATGTGTACTGCATATGGTGAGAGACTAAGGTTGTTTGAACTCAGCTGAGCATTCCCAAGTCAAAGCCATTATTTGCTTTACATTAAATATTTCTTTAAAATATTTTTGTTCTATTGGGCGGTTGGAAAAAAAAAATTGCTGTCTGATCGTAGTTTTATGGCCATTAGAATTTACTCTATTGGCTAGTTTATAGCATTTTAGGTCCTCACTAGAGCTAATTGAAACTTTCCCTCCGACATGGCTTCTGTGGAACCTATTGGAATTCCTACATTTGTGATCATGTGTTCCAGTATTCTATCAGGGCCATTCAATAAAAGTTCTTATCATTAAAAATGGTGCTAATTTTGCCCCAACCAATCAGATCTTATTTAACATTTGAAAGCTAACATCTGATTGGTTGGGGCAAAATTAGCACCATTTTTAACGATAAGAAGTTTTATTGAATAACCCTGTATATCTTTTTAATTGGAATTTTTAAATTTTCAATTTTCACATTTGTCAAAAAATAGGTCAGATTGGTGGAATTTCTGTTCCAACCCCAAACGAGGTTCATTTTAAAACCGAGGACTTTTAGCTGGATGACGATGCTGTTTATGAGCACAAATAATTGCTCTGGTGTTTTTTTTAAGACATTCCGTAAACTGTAGCCCTAAAATAGCACGTTTATTTACATCTGCCTAAGAGTGCGGAACCAATAAAATAATGGAGCCAGAATGCAATGGGGATTATTTGGCACTTTATACACCGATGGGAGAATAAAGCCAGTCAGTCTTACTGCCTTAGGATAAATTAAACATTGTAGTATTTTTGGGATACACTTTTATAGATAGTTTGATAGTTTGCATTTATATTTTTCTAATGGAAACATTAATATTAAGAATTTTATTCTTATTACAGGGTTTTACTTTGCAATTGTAGAGGTCATTCTCTTTTTTTCATTCCATCTCCCATGTCCTGTTTACACCATTATATATATTCTTGGAGAAATAACTTGTAGACTTTAGCCTGATTTACAATCAAACCTTGTACTGTGTTGTATTTATTTCTTATATATGTTCTGACAAACCCTCCAGGCTGATCAATATGCTATTGGTATTATGTTATATATGCAGGTTCCCTACATGTGCCCTGATTAAAAATTCTTAGGTTGCGAGCATAATGGGCGAGGATGACACAAAACGTTGTCAACCATTAAAAGCTATGGAGGATGTGCCGGTGGATCTAGAGAGATTGTCACATTGGGCTGCTAAGTGGCAGATGAAATTCAATGTTGATAAATGGAAGGTGATGCATTTTGAAATTAAAAATCCTTGTGCTGCTTATACTATAAATGGCTCTGTGTTTGGAGGGTACATATTCCTTACAGATGGGGGGGGGTTATCCTAGGACATCGAGCAACAACCATTGAGAATTCTAAAGAATAGAAACGTTTATTGTCCAATCCAATGTGGTGACCATTTATTATCCAATCCAATATAGTGACCATTTATTATCCAATGTGGTGACCATTTATTATCCAATGTGGTGACGATTTATTATCCAATGTGGTGACCATTTATTATCCAATGTGGTGACCATTTATTATCCAATCCAATGTGGCGACCATTTATTGTCCAATCCAATGTGGTGACCATTTATTGTCCAATCCATTGTGGTGACCATTTATTATCCAATGTGGTGACCATTTATTATTAATCCATTTTTATTTTGCTGTTCAGAGACTTTTCCTCTTCCAATTGAAGAATCGGTTCATAGAATAATAGCAACAAAGATCTATTGGGGATTTGGAAATTTGGTGATGGCTTCAGATTCACAGGATTTTTATTGCTATTCCTAGTCACATAACCCACTGGGAATTATCCTTGGACTATCTTAAAAGGTCAATCTATGTAAAAGTAAATTTACGTCCGCAAATGAACACTCGTAAATGTACAATACCACGCGTTAGTAAAATACCGCATTGGCATTGTATGGGCGTTCGCAAATCTACGATCCCAAAGTATCCTTTATAAATAGTGCCCATTGTGTCGAATGAAGGAGTTGAATTGATCCTGACCAGCTAGATTTTAACCATCCACCAAATATTGGGATTTTTGTTCTTCTCTGAACCACATTATGGGTACGTAAATGGATATTTATGAATGTTATCTCATACGGTACTATGTGGTTGTAGACTACGGCAATAGTATTATATGGGCTTTCATACAATTACAATGACGATTGTAATTGAACGACCACAATCCTAATTTTATGTACAATTGCGTTTCCGGACGTAAAATGCGTTGTATCGCAATACGGCATCTTGGGTAAGATGGACCCATCTGCATCATATTAACAGTTTAAGTATGCGAGGATACGATCCCAGAAAAGTCACATGTGTGGTTTATTTTTCATTTCACTAAATTGCATTTTTGTTAAAAGCTTTTGTGATAAAAACGTCCTTGGTGTGTCCTTGGCCATTCCAACACAGTGACACGTGCAATAAAAACATTGCACGAAAATATCATTTTCAAACATAACGTTTGTTGCCAGGGAACATGGGCGATGTTGATGTTCCAAGGACCCTGTTGTGTAGGAGGTAATGGGATTTACTGAGTCACTGTACAGAATGTCAGAAAAATCGTGTACTTTCTATCCGACCTTTAACTGGCCTCCACTGCGGAGAGTTTATGGAGGATTTCAGGGCTGGTTTTATTACCAATAAAGTGAAGTGTTAATGGGGACGATCTTTAAACTTTATAAACTTTAATTCACCGTAACTGTGGTGGAAATATCTTGATGACCAGATTTATTTTTATAAACTTTCTGCTGTCAATGGGCTGAAACAGAACCCGGAGCAAGTGGGTAAGTTTAAAAGTAAAGATGGCGGAACCCACTGGGTTTGTTCCAAGTAGAGATGTCCGAATGTCGCAAAATCCGGTCCGCTCGAGGATCCGCGAATTTTCGAGAAAATTCCAAAATCCGTGAGCGGACCCATTAAAACCTATTAAAATTCGAAAATAAGAGGATTCTTCAAAAATACGAGGATTCTGCGAAAAATACGAAATCTGCAATTTCTCCTATTTCCGAAAATACGAGAAATCCCCGTAATTTCGAAAATTTTCGAAAACGCTGTAAATTTTGAAAAATTTATAAAACACGGATCCGCGGCGGATTTACCTCGTTCGCGAACGGCGGATATTGCGGATTTTCGGGGGTTTTCTGCCTTC
This sequence comes from Hymenochirus boettgeri, assembly GCA_019447015.1. Classification (NCBI taxonomy): domain Eukaryota; kingdom Metazoa; phylum Chordata; class Amphibia; order Anura; family Pipidae; genus Hymenochirus; species Hymenochirus boettgeri. The sequence goes on from JAACNH010000222.1 coordinate 288,906, forward strand.
CAAACTTTTCCGAACCGCGTTTTCGAAATTTTTCAAAATTCACTAGTTCACTAAGGTGAAATTCACTAGTTCCAAGAGGTGGGGGGGGGGTTTGTGGAATTCTGGTTAATTTGCAGCAGCTCACAACATTTTGTATGTTAATAATTACAAATCAAGTAAAAGAGAAATGTCTTACTACAACTACAACTTTCAGCATTCACCAACAGCAGATGGCAGCAGGGAATGCTGGGAGTTGTAGTTTACATTCTGAATACATAAACCATACATTATTGTATTTTCCATATATTTATTATTCTGTTTTTATTGTATACATTTTAAGACTTTTATTTTGTGATTGTGTGTTGTTTGTGTAGTTGTGTGTAATTGTGTTTTGTAGTTGTGTGTGCTTGTGTAGTTTTTTATGTGGTTGTGTGTGTGTAGTTGTGTATAATTGTATGTGTGTAGTTGTGTGTGTTTGTGTAAGAGAGACACAGTGTATAGTTAGTGTAGCCCGTAGTTGGGATTTGATCACATTTGAGACACTGTGCTGCCTACTGTATAATGCAGTAAAAATGAAATGAATTAATGATAATAAATATAGATGTTCAAAACTGTTGAGTTTCGTTACGAATTTTCGAAATTTTCGGAAATTTCGAAAGGTCAAGTTTCGATCATCGAAAATCGGCTACTTTCGATTTTCGATTATTATCTACTTTCGATTTTCGCTAAAAATTCGGGAGTTCCGAAAGTTTTGTCGGGACTTTGAAACCCTCAGATTCAATTTGAAACTGGGTTCTAATCGAGCCTACATTACATCTCTAATAATAATATAAGAAATAACATAATCCATTCTCAGTCTCTGTGTATGGGGAACGTATTTAACTTCAGGTTGTATTCCATCCCATGTTCTGGGTACAGTTTTCCTATTTCCGCTCCGATACTAATAAGATTCACTTATTCCTTCTTAAGAACCTAAATGCTTCTCCTTTAACCTCAGAACTCCCAGTCCGGAGTAGATGCTGAATGGTTAAAAAGATAGATTTTAGTTATTATCTTTTTTCTCTCCCACAATCTATTTCCCCGTGGATCTTCTTTCTGTAGGGATATATCTTTAAATCTTCTTAAAGCTCCGTCCAGTCGCCCTGTTGGTTTCGCATTGATTTCTATGTTCACCCTTCAATGCTTTCTAAGCGGATAGTTTGGAAATAGTTTCTGATTCCAAGGCCAGACCTCGTGTTTCTGCAATTCGCTCACTTGGAATGTGAGGGTTTTACTAATGATACCAACACTTTAACTGGGAATCACTGCTTTCAATTGTTAATGGTTTTCCAAGGTTTTCCTGATAGGGAAACTAAACTGAATCTTCCAGGAAGGTAAGGGATCATTTCAGCACCCTGAATCACTGCCCTATTCTTCTCTGTGTCACTATATAAATAGGAGTTTCTAGGAAGAAGTTCTGGAAGTTATAGTTAATTGTCATATGGGGACCCGGATTTATATTTATGCATTAAATGATGTGCGGTGATTGGTTCTGCAGTAGAACCATAAGGAGCAGGGATGTAAGTTGAAGATTTTTTTAAAGGGACACTATAGTAAAAAAATGACTTTGCCTCATCTTAATCTATAATTGAATACATCTAAGTAGCACTTAATCTGATTTGCGTGTGTTGCTGCATGACTTCAATCCAGCACACATTTTGTTTCGGAGCAGTTTTCGGAATCCCAGCTATAATATTTTCGAACATTAAATGGAGCTGATATTAATCAGTCTATTTGGCAAGGTGCAGGAAGCAGGTGGCACCGATCTGCACAACAAGGGGTAGGAAGCTTGACCTTTACCCAGCCCATGGTCCATTTTAGAGAAAAGTGACATTAATTTAAATATTACAAAATCATTCAATAGATAGTAGGTGTTTCCTTGTTCCACTATATTCCACTATAAAGGCTGTTCCACTATACTTCCACTATATTCCACTATAAAGGTTGTTCCACCATATTTCCACTATATTCCACTATAAAGGCTGTTCCACCATATATCCACTATATTCCACTATAAAGGCTGTTCCACTAGACTTCCACTATATTCCACTATAAAGGCTGTTCCACTAGACATCCACTATATTCCACTATAAAGGCTGTTCCACCATATATCCACTATATTCCACTATAAAGGCTGTTTCACTATAGTTCCACTATATTCCACTATAAAGGCTGTTCCACCATACTTCCACTATATTCCACTATAAAGACTGTTCCACAAGACTTCCACTATATTACACTATAAAGGCTGTTCCACTAGACTTCCACTATATTACACTATAAAGGCTGTTCCACCATATATCCACTATATTCCACTATAAAGGTTGTTCCACCATATTTCCACTATATTCCACTATAAAGGCTGTTCCACCATATATCCACTATATTCCACTATAAAGGCTGTTCCACTATACTTCCACTATATTCCACTATAAAGGCTGTTCCACCATACTTCCACTATAAAGGCTGCTCCACTATACTTCCACTATATTCCACTATAAAGGCTATTCCACTATACTTCTACTATATTCCACTATAAAGGCTGTTCCACCATATTTACACTATATTCCACTATAAAGGCTGTTCCACTATATTCCACTATAAAGGCTGTTCCAATATATCTCACTATAAAGGCTTTTCCACTATACTTCTACTATATTCCACTATAAAGGTTGTTCCACTAAACTTCTATTATATTCCACTATGAACGCTGTTCCACTATATTCCACTATAAAGACTGTTCCAATATACTTCCACTATATTCCACTATGAAGGCTGTTCCACTATAAACCCTATTCCACTATAAAGGCTGTTCCACTATATTCCACAATAAAGACTGTTCCACTATATTCCACTATATTCCACTATAAAGGCTGTTCCACTATACATCCACTATAAAGGCTGTTCCACTATACATCCACTATAAAGGCTGTTCCAGTATACGTCCACTATAAAAGCTGTTCCAGTATACGTCCACTATAAAGGCTGTTCCACTATATTCCACCATAAAGGCTGTTTCATTATATTCCACTATAAAGGCTGTTCCACTATACGTCCACTATAAAGGCTATTCCACTGTATGTCCACTATAAAGGTTGTTCCAGTATACGTCCACTATAAAGGCTGTTCCAGTATACGTCCACTTTAAAGGCTGTTCCAGTATACGTCCACTATAAAGGCTGTTCCAGTATATGTCCACTATAAAGGCTGTTCCAGTATACATCCACTATAAAGGCTGTTCCCGTATACATCCACTATAAAGGCTATTCCAGTATATGTCCACTATAAAGGCTGTTCCACTATACGTCCACTATAAAGGCTGTTCCACTATACGTCCACTGTAAAGGCTGTTCCAGTATACGTCCACTATAAAGGCTGTTCCACTATATTCCACTATAAAGGCTGTTCCAGTATACGTCCACTATAAAGGCTGTTCCAGTATACATCCACTATAAAAGCTGTTCCAGTATACGTCCACTATAAAGGCTGTTCCACCATACTTTCCACTATATTCCACTATAAAGGCTGTTCCACCATATATCCACTATATTCCACATAAAGGCTGTTTTACACTATAGTTCCACTATATTTCACTATAAAGGCTGTCCACTATACTTACACATATATTTCCATCCCATATAAGGCTGTTCCACTATATTCCACTATATAAAAAAGCTGTTCCACTACTTCACTATATTCCTCATAAAGGCTGTTCCAACCATACTTCCACTATAAAGGCTGCTCCACTATACTTCCACTATATTCCCTATAAAGGCTGTTCCACTATTGTTCCACTATAAAGGCTGTTCCACTTACTTCCACTATATTCCACTATAAAGGCTGTTCCACTATACTCCACTATATTCCACTATAAAAGGCTGTTCCACTATACTTCCACTATATTCCCATCATAAAGCTGTTCCACATATCCATTATTCCCTATAGTTGTTCCACCATCTTCCATATTTCCACTATAAAGGCTGTTCCACCATATATCCACTATATTCCACTATAAAGGGTCTGTTCCACTAGACTTCCACTATATCCACTATAAAGGCTGTTCCCCTAGCTTCACTACATTCCACTATAAAGGCTGTTCCACCATATTCCACTATATCTCACTATAAAGGCTGTTCACTATAGTTCCCTATCTTCCACTAAAAAGGCTGTTCCACTAGACTCCACTATATCCACTATAAAGGCTGTTCACACTAGACTTCCACTATATTCCACTATAAAGGCTGTCCACCTATATCCACTATATTCCACTATAAAGTTTGTTTCACCATATTTTCCACTAATTCCACATAAAGGCTGTTCCACCATATATCCACTATATTCCCTATAAAGCTGTTCCCACCATACTTCCACTATATTCCACTATAAGGCTGTTCCTCATACTCACATTCCACTATCTCAACTATAAAGGCTGTTCCACCATATTCCACTATATTCACTATAGGGCGTTTCAACTATAGTTCCACTATATTCCACTATAAAGGCTGTTCCACTATACTTCCACTATATTCCACTATTTTCCACTATAAAGGCTGTTCCCACCATATATCCACTATATTCCACTATAAAGGTTGTTCCACCATATTTCCACTATATTCCACTATAAAGGCTGTTCCACCATATATCCACTATATTCCACTATAAAGGCTGTTCCACCATACTTCCACTATATTCCACTATAAAGGCTGTTTCACTATAGTTCCCTATATTCGCTATAAAGGCTGTTCCACTATACTTACACTATATTCAACTATAAAGGCTGTTCCACTATATTCCACTATAAAGGCTGTTCCACTATACTTCCACTATATTCCACTATAAAGGCTGTTCCATCATACTTCCACTATATTCAACTATAAAGGCTGTTCCACCATACTTCCACTATATTCCACTATAAAGGCTGTTCCACCATATATCCACTATATTCCACTATAAAGGCTGTTCCACCATACTTCCACTATATTCCACTATAAAGGCTGTTCCATCATACTTCCACTATATTCAACTATAAAGGCTGTTCCACCATATATCCACTATATTCCACTATAAAGGCTGTTTCACTATAGTTCCACTATATTCCACTATAAAGGCTGTTCCACTATACTTCCACTATATTCCGCTATAAAGGCTGTTCCACTAGACTTCCACTATATTCCACTATAAAGGCTGTTCCACCATATATCCACTATATTCCACTATAAAGGTTGTTCCACCTTATTTCCACTATATTCCACTATAAAGGCTGTTTCACCATATATCCACTATATTCCACTATAAAGGCTTTTCCACCATACTTCCACTATATTCAACTATAAAGGCTGTTCCACCATATATCCACTATATTCCACTATAAAGGCTGTTTCACTATAGTTCCACTATATTTCACTATAAAGGCTGTTCCACCATACTTCCACTATAAAGGCTGCTCCACTATACTTACACTATATTCCACTATAAAGGCTGTTCCACTATATTCCACTATAAAGGCTGTTCCACTATACTTCCACTACATTCCACTATAAAGGCTGTTCCACCATACTTCCACTATAAAGGCTGCTCCACTATACTTCCACTATATTCCACTATAAAGGCTGTTCCACTATTGTTCCACTATAAAGGCTGTTCCACTATACTTCCACTATATTCCACTATAAAGGCTTTTCCACTATACCTCCACTATTTCCACTATAAAGGCTGTTCCACTAGACTTCCACTATATTCCACTATAAAGGCTGTTCCACCATATATCCACTATATTCCACTATAAAGGTTGTTCCACCATATTTCCACTATATTCCACTATAAAGGCTGTTCCACCATATATCCACTATATTTCACTATAAAGGCTGTTCCACTAGACTTCCACTATATTCCACTATAAAGGCTGTTCCACCATCCTTCCACTATATTCCACTATAAATGCTGTTCCATCATACTTCCACTATATTCAACTATAAAGGCTGTTCCACCATATATCCACTATATTCCACTATAAAGGCTGTTTCACTATAGTTCCACTATATTCCACTATAAAGGCTGTTCCACTATACTTCCACTATATTCCACTATAAAGGCTGTTCCACCATACTTCCACTATATTCAACTATAAAGGCTGTTCCACCATATATCCACTATATTCCACTATAAAGGCTGTTTCACTATAGTTCCACTGTATTTCACTATAAAGGCTGTTCCACTATACTTACACTATATTCCACTTAGGAGTTCCACTTATAACTTTATCACTAATGCCACATAAAGGCGTGTTCCCCATACTTCCACTATAAAGGCTGCTCACTATTACTTCACTATTACACTATAAGGCGGTTCCATATTGTTCCACATACTTCCCATATAAAGGCGTTCACCATACTTCCATATAAAGGCTGTTACTCACTATACTTCCACTATAAAGCTGTTTCACTATAGTTCCATATATTTCCTTTCCTATAAAGGCTGTTTCACTTAGTTCACTATATTTCACTATAAAGGCTTTGTTCCACTCACCCCATATACTTACACATAATCCATATAAAGGCTGTTCACTATATTCCATATAAAGGTGTTCCACTAGTACTTCACTATATTCCACTATAAAGGCTGTTCCAACCATATTCCACTATAAAGGCTGTCCATATATACTTTCACTATTTCCACTATAAAGGGCTATCCACTATACTTCTACTATATTCCACTATAAAGCGGTTTCACCATATTTCACTATATTCCCACATAAAGGCTGTTCCACTTGTTCACATACTTCCACTATAAAGGCTGTTCCCACATACTCCACTATATAAGGCTCCTCACTTACTCCACTCAATAAAAGGCTGTTTCACTATAGTTCCACCTAATTTCATATAAAGACTGTTTCACTATAGTCCACTATTTCACTTATAAGGCTGTCCACTATACTACACTATATTCCACTATAAAGGTGTTCCACTATATTCCACTATAAAGGCTGTTCCACTATACTTCCAACTAAATTCCATATAAAGGCTGTTCCACATACTTCCACTATAAAGGCTGCTCCACTATACTTCCACTATTTCCACTATAAAGGCTATTCCACTATACTTCTAATATTCCACATAAAGGCTGTTCACCATATTTACCCACATATTCCACTATAAAGGCTGTTCCACTATATTCCACTATAAAGGCTGTTCCAATATACTCCACATATAAGGCTTTCCACTATACTTCTACTATATTCCCTATAAAGGTGTTCCACTACAACTTAGATTATATTCCACTATGAACGTGTTCCACTATATTCCACTATAAAGGAATGTTCCAATATACTTCCACATATCCACTATGAAGGCTGTTCCACTATAAACCCTATTCCACTATAAAGGCTGTTCCACTATATTCCACAATAAAGACTGTTCCACTATATCACTATATTCCACTATAAAGGCTGTTCCACTATACATCCACTATAAAGCTGTTCACATATACATCCACTATAAAGGCTGTTTCCGTATACGTCCACTATAAAAGCTGTTCCAGATACGTCACACTATAAAGCTGTTCCACTATATTCACCATAAAGCTGTTCCATATATATTCCACTCTATAAAGGCTGTTCCCCATATACGTCCACTATAAAGGCTATTCCACTGTATGTCCACTATAAAGGTTGTTCCAGTATACGTCCACTATAAAGGCTGTTCCGTATACGTCCACTTTAAAGGCTGTTCCAGTAACGTCCACTATAAAAGGCCTGTTCCAGTATATGTCCGTATAAAGCTGTTCAGTATACATCCACTATAAAGGCTGTTCCGTATAATCCACTATAAAGGCGTGTTCCAGTATATGTCCCACTATAAGGCTGTTCCTATACGTCCATATAAGGCTGGTTCCACTATACTCCACTGTAAAGGCTGTTCCAGTATCACTAAGGTCTAATTCACTATAAAGGCTGTTCCAGTATACGTCCACTATAAAGTGTTCCAGTATACATCCACTATAAAGCTGTTCCAGTATACGTCCACTATAAAGGCTGTTCCAGTATACATCCACTATAAAGGCTGTTCCAGTATACGTCCACTATAAAGGCTGTTCCAGTATACATCCACTATAAAGGCTGTTCAGTATACATCCACTATAAAGTGTTCCAGTATACGTCCACTATAAAGGCTGTTCAGTAACATCCACTATAAAAGCTGTTCCAGTATACAGTCACATATAAAGGATGTTCCAGTAGACATCACATAACAGGCTGTTCCAGTATACGTCCATATAAAGTGTTCCAGTATACATCCACTATTAAAGGTGTTCCCAGTATACATCCACTATAAGGTGTTCCACTATACGTCCACTATAAAGGCTGTTCCAGTATAATCCACTCTAAAAGGTGTTCCAGTATACTCCACTATAAAGCTGTTCCAGATACGTCCACTATAAAGGCTGTTCCAGTATACGTCCACTATAAGGCTGTTCACAGTATACGTCCACTATAAAGCTGTTCATATACGTCCACTATAAAGGCTGTTCCAGTTACAGTCCACTATAAAGGCTGTGTTCCAGTTATACGGTCCACTATAAGCTGTTCCAGTATACGTCCACTATAAAGGCTGTTCCAGTATCGTCCACTAAAATGGCTTTCCAGTATCCACTATAAAGCTGTTCCAGTATACGTCCACTATAAAGGACTGTTCCAGTATACGTCCACTATAAAGGCTGTTCCAGTATACGTCCACTATAAAGGCTGTTCCAGTATACGTCCACTATAAAAGCTTCCAGTAGTCTATAAAGGCTGGTCGCAACTCCATAAAGTGTTCAGTATACGTCACTATAAGGCTGTTCAGTATACATCCACTATAAAGGGTTCCAGTATACATCCACTATAAAGGCTGGTCCAGTATACGTCCACTATAAAGGCTGTTCCAGTATACATCCACTAGTTAAAAGCTGTTCCAGATAACATCCACTTTAAAAGCTGTTCCAGTTACGTCCATATAAAAGCTGTTCAGTATACGTCCACTATAAAAGGCTGTTCCAGTATACGTCCCTATAAAGGCGTTCCAGTATACGTCACTATAAAGCATGTTCCAGCATACGTCCATATAAAGCTGTCAGTACGTCCTATAAGGATGTTCCAGTATACGTCCACTATAAAGGCTTGTTTCCACTATCAAGTCCACTATATAAAGGCCCCAAGCTGTTCCAGTATACGTCCACTATAAATGCTGTTCCAGTATACACTTTTCAATACCATATAAAGGCTGTTCCAGTATACATCCACTATAAAGGCTGTTCCAGTATACGATCCACTATAAAGGCTGTTCCAGTCATACTCCACTATAGGCCGTACTCACTTAAAGGCTGTTCCAGTATGTAATCCACTAAAAGGCTGGTTTCCAGTATACGTCAACTATAAAAGCTGTTCCAGTAACGTCCACTATAAAGCTGTTCCAGTATACGTCCACTATAAAGGCTGTTCCAGTACAGTCCATATAAAGGCTGTTCCAGTAACGTCCCTATAAAGGCTTTCCAGTATACGTCCACTATAAAAGCTAGTTCCAGTATAGTCCACTATAAAAGGCTGTTCCAGTATTACGTCACATAAAAGGACTTTTCCAGTATACGTCCACTATAAAAGCTGTTCCAGTATACGTCCACTATAAAGGCTGTTCCAGTATACGTCCACTATAAAGGCTGTTCCAGTATACGTCCACTATAAAGGCTGTTCCAGTATACGTCCACTATAAAGGCTGTTCCAGTATACGTCCACTATAAAGGCTGTTCCAGTATACGTCCACTATAAAGGCTGTTCCAGTATACGTCCACTATAAGGCGTTCCAGTATACAGTCCACTATTAAAGGCTGTTCCAGTAACGTCCACTATATAAAGTGTTCCAGTATACATCCACTAAAAGCTGTTCCGTAACGTATAAAGGCTGTTCCAGTATCACGTCACTATAAGGCTGTTCCAGTATACGTCCACTATAAAGGCATGTTCCACGTATACATCCACTATAAACGGCTGTTCATATACGTCCCTATAGGCTGTTCCAGGATACATCCACTATAAAAGCGTTCCAGATACGTCCACTATAAAAGGCTGTTCAGTATACGTCCACTATAAGGCGTTCCAGTATACAGTCCACTATAAAGGCTGTTCCAGTATACGTCCACTATAAAGGCGTTCCAGTATAATCCACTATAAAGCTGTTCCAGTATACGTCCATATAAAGGCTGTTCCAGTTATACATCCACTATAAAGGCTGTTCCAGTATACGTCCACTTAAAGGCTGTTCCAGGATACATCCACTATAAAGGCTGTTCTAGTATACGTCACACCTATAAAGGGATGTTCCAGATACGTCCACTATAAAGGCTGTTCCAGTATACATCCAACTATAAAGGCTGTTCCAGTATACGTCCACTATAAAAGGCTGTTCCAGTATACGTCCACTATAAAGGCTGTTCCAGTATACGTCCACTATAAAGGCTGTTCCAGTATGTGCTCTTCGTTGCATTGCAAATTGCTCAGCTGCAAACTTTATGGTTACTAACTTATCAAGCACATTTACCTTATGGTACAACATATGCATCTTTTGTGTACATTGATTAAAACAAATCTCCCAACATTACCTTCAGTGAGAATAGTCCACACAGTTATGCAAGTTGTGATAAAATCGTAATTCAGTTTATCTTTCAGTGTGTAGCCTTTACATATCTTCTTAAATACACCTTTAAATTGGGACTTTTTTTAATGTTGGGATGTAGAGATTCATCCATCACAATGCATGGACCATGGGTATCGTTTAGAGGAATGTTATACAACTTAAAGGGGTGATTAGGACTAAAATGCTTCACATGATGCTGCCACATACTGTATATAGTAGCGTGTGTTAAAGGGGACAATCTGGGAATCCAAATAGATTTAAGACTCCTTTAAAACTATACGTCAGTAAAGTTATTCAGACAGACCATCCCTTTAATCATTTCATAATACAGTAAGTAAAACAATGAAAATGACTATACTGTATATTTAAAGGACAATTATCCTTTCCTCCTTGCTCCCTTCCTCTTGTACATTTAAAGTACCCAGGGTGAAGATCTAAATGCTCCTCCCCCTGAGGTACAGTCTGTCTACTGGTATTATGGTCTATTTCTACATCTGGCGGCTGTCCCTGATGTGAATAATGGGTCGATTTGCTTTTTGCAAAGCTTGTCTTCCCACTCCATGGGGCAGAGTTATATAGGAAAGGCAAAGTAAAGTTTCAGTGGTCGGTGGGGCAGTAACTGCTGAGATTTCTGAAAACTTGTACTACAGTATGTATCTTTGGAATTACTTTAAAATGATACATTGTTTTCATTTTAACCAGCATTGGCTATAAGGCAGGGGAAATGTGTTTTAGGTTAGATTTATCCTATTGAGTCAAAATATAACTGTGATGTCCAAACATATGACAACATAAATTCTCGCCCCTTATCCCCTTGTGTGCAGTTTGGTGACTAATCGCTCTTTAATACTGTGTGTTATGATTAACAAATGGTCAAATCCATAAGAAAATTAGGTTAAATCCTCATACTAGTTCACAGTAATTTGTGCTATATCACTAAATTCCTTAATGAGATTTGCACAATGTTCCTTATTATAAATCTGAACACTCAGTACATTATCTCATTATAAACCTGAACTATTGTTACATGTTAGGGTTTTGCATGAAAGGGCGATTTGTCTCTTTTTAATCAAGATGGAGTAGACTTTGCATCAGGCTCTTAGTAATCGCCAAATACTGACAGACTTAATTGGTTGCTCGTTAGAGGGAAATCTCTCTGAGCGCTTAATAATTTAATTTATAAAAGTTGCTTAGTAATTTGAATTCCTTATGTTTTGTATGTAAAGTATAATGAGTGCACAAGACATAAGTCTACCAAACTAGAATATGGGCAGAAGTCAAGATAATCCTTTGGGAAAGTGGATTTCATTAGATAGGTAGGTATAAAGACATATATAGGGGGTTATTCAATAAAAGTTCTTATCATTTAAAATGGTGCTAATTTTGCCCCAACCAATCAGATGTTAGCTTTCAAATGTTACATAAGTTCTGATTGGTTGGTGCAAAATTAGCACCATTTTAAACAATAAGAACTTTTATTGAATCTCCCTGTAGTTCATTAGGCAATATGGAATGTTTAACATAAATGATACAGTTTCCATGTTTCCTTTTAGAACTTAAAGGTTATAGAACTATAAAAATGTTACTTCGTCTTATTTTAATCTATAATTAAACACAAGTAAGTACAGTAGCATTTACTATGAAGTGTGTGTGTTGCCTTCAATCCAGTATTTGATTTGCTCAGGCTCCATATCCCCCTCCTACTCTTAACCTCCTTTTATCTGACCAGACTTTCTATGAGGGCAAGCATGCTCAGTAATCACTATGAGGTAGCATTGGAAGTGGGAATTACAAGCATTTCACACATACCAACGGTCACCATTCCAGTTACAGTAATATCATAGTGGGTTGGGTACCACTATGTGTGTTTCATTCCGTTTTCCATCCATTTTGCAAATCGCAATGTTATTTAAAATATAATGAAAATAGCGAGAATCAGTTTCCACTGTATAATTTGGATTCTGAATCTATGTGTTCCATTTTGTATCTGCATGCATGCACGAAGTTTGGTCCGTGTGTCAGAATTGCACTTTAATAATAGTCTATGGGAATGCGGAAAAAAAACACGGACACACGTGGACAAACTTATTTCTTGTAGTTTTTTTTTGCATTTTTTCACATGCACTGAAAAACAGACTGGAAACGCGGACCCATGCAGACAAATGCATAGAAAAACGCATGTCTGTAAACCTGCAAACAGACCGGAACACGGACAAAACGCATTGTCCTAAACGCACTCAAAAAGGAAAGCACAACGCAACGCATTTAGTGGGATCCTGAAAAAACTGCACACAGCAAAAGAGTTTATGATAATAAGGCGCTTGATTGACAGCTGGAATGTAACATTGAATATCTAAAGAAAAAAAAATGTACAGTGATAGTTAGAATTATAGTTTTCAGGAATGGTAAACATTTCTCTAGCTTAGATAACCTTTAAAATAATCTGGGATAAAGGTGTCTTACAAAGAATCCTCGTATTTTCGAAGAACGGATTTTGCCGAACTTTCATTGTAATAGGTTTTAAAGGGTCCGCTTGCGGATTTTTGGATTTTTCGATAATTCGTGGATCCTCGAGAGGACCGGATTTTGCGTAGTTCGGACATCTCTATTTATTTGCCCATAACATTCTTTTTAGTATTTATTGTAGTAGGCAATTTCAACCTGAAGCCTTCAGATGTTATTAAACTATAAAGCACAGATTTCTTCATAATAGCTCAGAGCCATGGAGAGAACATTCAATGTAGTCAGTATAGCTGAAATGGATTTTCCTGTAGGTTCACAGTCATAAAGTATATAAATGGGTCTATTTTACTTTGGTTTTCTTAATTAAAAGATGTCTATGATCGATATCTGTTGATTTAGTTTGAGACTCGTACACAGAAATCTTTATCAGAGCTGAAATAGTCAGACATTCAAAGTAGATTTATTTCAGTTAAATGTAAAAGGTTTGTACTAGATGTTATTTTCCTATACTATGTTAGTATGCAACTGTTATACAGACATTATGGGTAGGGTATAAAGGTTGGACTAGATGGACGTATGTCTTTATACAACCTCCAATACTATGTTACTATGTAACTGTTATACAGACATTATGGGTAGGGTATAAAGGTTGGACTAGATGGACGTATTTCTTTATACAACCTCCAATACTAGTTTACTATGCAACTGTTATACAGACATTATGGTGGTAGGTATAAAGGTGGACTAGATGGACGTATACTTTATACAACCTCCAAACTATGTTACTATGTAACGGTTATACAGACATTATGGGTAGGGTATAAAGGTTGGACTAGATGGATGAATGTATTTATACAACCTCTAATACTATGTTACTCTGTAACTGTTATACAGACATTATGGGTGGGTATAAAGGTTGGACTAGATGGATGTATGTCTTTATACAACCTCCAATACTATGTTACTATGTAACTGTTATACAGACATTATGGGTAGGGTATAAAGGTTGGACTAGATTGATGTATGTCTTTATACAACCTCCAATACTATGTTACTATATAACTGTTTTATAGACATTATGGGTAGGGTATAAAGTTTGGACTAGATGGGCGTATGTCTTTATACAACCTCCAATACTATGTTACTATATAACTGTTTTATAGACATTATGGGTAGGGTATAAAGGTTGGACTAGATGGGCGTATGTCTTTATACAACCTCCAATACTATGTTACCATGTAACTGTTATACAGACATTATGGGTAGGTATAAGGTTGGACTAGATGGACGTATGTCTTTATACAACCTCCAATACTATGTTACATGTAACTGTTATACAGACATTATGGGTAGGGTATAAAGGTTGGACTTAATGGACGTATTTCTTTATCAACCTCCAATACTATGTTACTATGTAACTGTTATACAGACATTATGGGTAGGTATAAAGGTTGGACTAGATGCGTATGTCTTTATACAACCCTCCAATACTATGTTACCATGTAACTGTTTACAGACATTATGGGTAGGGTATAAAGGTTGGACTAGTGGACGTATGTCTTTATACAACCTCAATACTATGTTACTACGTAACTGTTATACAGACATTATGGGTAGGGTATAAAGGTTGGATTAAATGGACGTATGTCTTTATACAACCTCCAATACTATGTTACTATGTAACTGTTATACAGACATTATGTGTAGGGTATAAAGGTTGGACTAGATGGACGTATGTCTTTATACAACTTCCAATACTATGTTACTATGTAACTGTTAGACAGACATTATGGGTAGGGTATAAAGGTTGGACTTGATGGACGTATGTCTTTATACAACCTCCAATACTATGTTACTATGTAACTGTTATACAGACATTATGGGTAGGGTATAAAGGTTGGATTAAATGGACGTATGTCTTTATACAACCTCCAATACTATGTTACTATGTAACTGTTATACAGACATTATGGGTAGGGTATAAAGGTTGGACTAGATGACGTAGTCTTTATACAACCTCCAATACTATGTCACTATGTAACTGTTATACAGACATTATGGGTAGGTATAAATGTTGACTAGATGGACTTATGTCTTTATAACAACCTCCAATACTATGTTACTATGTAACTGTTAGACAGACATTATGGGTAGGGTTAAAGGTTGGACTAATGGCGGTATGTCTTTATACAACCTCCAATACTATGTTACTATGTAACTGTTATACAGACATTATGGGTAGGGTATAAAGGTTGGACTAGATGGACGTATGTCTTTATACAACCTCCAATACTATGTTACTATTGTAACTGTTATACAGACATTATGGTAGGGTATAAAGGTTGGACTAGATGGACGTATGTCTTTATACAACCTCCAATACTATGTTACATGTAACGTTATACAGACATATGGGTTTAGGTAAAGGTTGGACTAGATGGACTATGTCTTTATACTAGTTACTATGTAACGTGTATACAGACATTATGGGTAGGGTACAAAGGTTGGACTAGATGGACGTATGTCTTTATACAACCTCCAATACTATGTTACTATGTAACTGTTATACAGATATTATGGGTAGGGTATAAAGGTTGGACTAGATGGATGTATGTCTATACAACCTCTAATACTATGTTACTATGTAACTGTTATACAGACATTATGGGCAGGGTATAAGGTTTGACTGATGGACGTATGTCTTTATAACCTCCAATACTATGTTACTATGTAATGTTATACAGACATTATGGGTAGGGTATAAAGGTTGGACTAGATGGACGTACGTCTTTATACAACCTCCAATACTATGTTACTATGTAACTGTTTAGACAGACTTATAAGTAGGGTATAAAGGTTGGACTAGATGGACGCATGTCTTTATACAATCTCCAATACTATGTTACTATTAACTGTTATACAGACATTATGGGTAGGGTATAAAGGTTGGACTAGATGGACGTATGTTCTTATACAACCTCCAATACATGTTACTATGTAACTGTTATACAGACATTATGGGTAGGGTATAAAGGTTGGACTAGATGGACGTATGTCTTTATACAACCTCCAATACTATGTTACTAGTAACTGTTATACAGACCATTATGGGTAGGGTATAAATTTTGGATAGATGGACTATAACATTTATAAAGAATCCATACAATGTTGGTGTTTATTAAAGATGTTTTTTTGTTATGGCCACAAAGCTGCCTTGCTTTGCTAACATGATAAGGATTTACAAGTTGGAGCAAAAACAGCTAAAGAGCCAATAGTTAACTATCTGCTGGACCCTGTTGCTGTATTCTTTGTCATTCTCAGTACAGTCCTTGACCAATGATGTCGGGTCAACATTATGGTTGATTGAACAACTGGACATCAAATCATTGTAAGGTTGTACCGGTGTTTGATCAGCCTTTTGGACTGATACCCATTGATGACCACTGTCCTACTAATTGGTCGCCCTGTTTGACTGGCACTGATGAGTTCACTATTCTCTTTTTAACTCTATCCTCTATCCGCTATTGTACATTCCTGTATCTGAGGAGCTAACTTAACTCCATCCCTGTTATATTTAAAAATAAAATTCCTTTCACTTTTTACCAAGAGATGTGAATATTTTATTGCTGCATCATGAGACCGAGTTCCTTCCAGCGCCCAGCTGTGGTTTCGCATTACAACGCCAACATCAATGATCTGAATCACCGAAGCTTCTGAAAAAGAAAACAAGTTATTCATCTCACTTCTTGTTACTAATCCTTATCTCTCCGCAGTCAATAAATACCATCTGGTCTCCTTTCCTGTACAGTTGCAGAGGAACATCAAGGGACGTCTCTGCTACATAAACCTTCTTATTTTAACTTCTACTATTATTTTTGGAGGGTATGTTGTTTTTTTACTATAAATACTGAAAAAGGGTTGTCGTCTTGGTTTCAGAATTAATTCATCTCTCAGTATATTCTCTGTAAAGTTTAATGTGCCCTTTACAGATTAAGGCAATTTCCACCCCAAACTATTTGCTGCTGTAGAGTAGGGCACCCCAGCCACTCCCAACTGTCGTGTGTGCATTGCTAACAAAAGCCCCAAAGTTGGGTTACCATACTTCGTTCGCTTTGCTCTCTGCATATGCTAATATGTTCCTGGAATTGCAATGGAACATTTAAAACATGCCCCAGAAAAGACTCACAAACCTTGTTCCCTCGGCTCTCTGCATAGCCAGGAGCCACGGACTGTTTGACCAGCCCCTACTTGCATGGAACAGTGAAAAGTGGTAAATTTTTTTTTTTTTTTAAACTAACATAGGGTACATGGGATACCCTACACTGCAGAAAAAGTTAGTTTGGGGGGGGTGGGGTGTAGATACCCTTTAAACATTAAACCATGGTGTGGCAGGGTTGGGGAGGGGGGGGTAACCTACAGTACAGAAAATTCTCCCTACACTACAGAAAAGTAAAGAAGCAAATGGATCCGGGGGGTGGGAGGGAGTTTGAGAGCTCCTCTGTGCATGTCAGAGTCTTCCGGTCCTTAAACTCGTATGGGACCTTCTAGTGGTTACCAGTGGAACTCTCACCCTTAACCGGCTAATCATAGATACATCTGCATTCAATCCAGCATAGAAACGAGAGCTTTTTGAAATCCACATAAAATTGGAAGAAAAAAATGGAAATTAGTGTTAGAAATCAAACTGCTAGTGATAGTCAAGATGTTAAAGGGCATGTAAATTGAAAAAATGACTTTGCCTCATCTTAATCTATAAATGAAAACATGTAAACACCATACAGCTCCTCCACTCTTTACAAGCTTGTCCACCCGAATTTGCTGGAGGGATATCCACGAATGGTTGAATAAATAGAATATTCATTTTTCAAAAGGAACTTTGGTACATTTGCATATATTATGGGCTAGAGCAGTACAGCCAGCAGTGGGACGACCCTTGAGGAGTTTAGTTCCAGGACACACCTGTACGTTTTTACAGTAATCACTATTAGCCTGCACAGGGAGAGGGAATTTCCCGAATGCAATTGCACACATACCAACTGTCACCCAACTGCACATTGCAAAGAGTTTATTGTAATAAGGCACTTGATTGACAGCTAAAAGTAAGATGCTTCAGATTGGATATCTAAAGAAATGGGACAGATCAATTAAAAAACAAATGGTCAGTTATAGTAATTCAGAATGTTGCTAGAAAATTACATTATGTTTTTGCAATTGCCTCGTTGTTTAATTTGCGGAGTTAGTAATTAAGCTTAACTGCATTGCTTCTTTCCAGAAGTCTCTGTTCCTTATTTCCATTACTAACAACATTTGTGTACGTAGATACACAGATCATCCAAACATTTGGGCATCTTCCCATTTCTACATTTCCAGCCCTCGGAATGTAGGCTGCCCCTATGTGGTGTATTTAAGTGAATCATTTCTTCATTTGGGGTCGATAAAACACTTCCAAACATGTTCTCTATAACATTATATATAGAAAATGATTGGTGTTTAAAATATTATTTTTATTTACTGTACTTGCCAAAATAAGCAAAAAAACCAAAAAACCTTAAAACCAATTCCCTGTACCCTTGTATATTGTGTGTATTTATGGGACTGTTAATTTGGAAATGACTCTAGAAACACACATGGAAATAACGATAAAAATAGACAATCCATGATTTTTTTTTTTGCTGCCAGTCAGAACAAATTCCAATTATTTCCAGGCACTTGGTTTATAGCTCAAACTGACTTGTCTTGGCTTCTGCCCATTCTTCACAGCAGATAGCATTGTGCCTGTCCGAGCTTGATAACTCCACTTAGAATTTATTTTATCTTTATAGACAAGGTCACGGATGCAGCTACAGCATTTTGAGTTGTAAGCAACTTTCTGGATGTCTAATTTCATCATATTGGAAAACTGCAAAGAGAAAAAAAAAACATTTGTTGACTTTACACAAAAGTCAACGGTGTAAAAGTTAAAAGTTCAGCGCAAATACATGTGACTTCCTCTATCCTTAACCTAGCATCCAGCCATGTCTGTGTGTATAAATAGATGATTCCAAATACTGACTTCCTGTATGCAGGACCCCATATAGTGTCCTAATGGTCTAGTCCTTAAAGGGCATGTCCACCCCCAAAATTAAAAATTGAACCCACTACTGACCCACCGTGTAGTGTTCAAAAATCCATATCTTACTTCCTGCAGTGCCTGTTCAAAGCCCAGAAAGTGAAGAGTAGGAGCCATTTCCTATTGTAATATGTTTCGGCCTCTAACTGTTCCAGTGAGCATGCTATGAGGCAAGCATGCTCACTATGAGGAAGCATTGAAAAAGGGAATTTCCCATCCGTTATAACAAATTGCACACTGCAAAGGATGGTTCAATTGGATATCTAAAGATAACTATTGTTTCAGTATAGATGCCATTTAACCTTTAGTTTAAAAGGAAATGTACATAAAGTTTGCAATAAACTTTGATTTTTTGCAGATTTGAAAGTCTTTTTACCTTGCTCCTCACGGGAATGGTGGCAATTAACAGTTACATGTTACATAACATACATACATGACATAGTAACCTTTTAGTTGCCCCATTCCAGTGGATTACCAACAATTCACTTTCTGTGTAATGAGGTGACCAAGTTGGTTTTTCCTGGCTATGCAGTGATCTGGGGCAATAGAGAAATCATTTCCCTGCTCAGCCACGAATAAACTGTGATTTTGCATTTGTTAGCATAATTTTTATTTTATAATAGGTTTAATTGTAAGTGGATATATATTTAGTTATCAGATCATCTCATTATTGGGGACACTTATAATTAAGGAAATATACTTACCATTTCCCCGATCCACTCCTGCAAAGTACCCAGGGTGAGGACTAAAACCTAAGTCCTCCCCTCTGGGTCTTTACAAAATTTCTGCACTACTTACTTGTAATCTCCCTCGTCGCTCCGGTCGATCCTCCCCACTGGAGTGACAGTCTGGGAGGCAGTCAATGGGAGACACGCCTCCCTGTAGAGCGCGTCTTCCCATTGGCTGCCTCGCAACCTGTCACTCAAAGTGCCAGTGGGGGATCGGACCGGAGTGACGAGGGAGATTACAAGTAATAGTGCGGACTTTGTAAGTACCCAGAGGTGAGGACTTAGCGTTTTATGTCGTCATCCTGGGTACTTTGCAGGAGTGGGGGGAAAGGAACGAGGGGGAGGTGAGTATAATTGTCCTTTAATGTAAGTAGCAGGGCTGTACTAATTACAACCTGTATTTACACTGCATTGATTCTGACAGCCTTGCTGCATGTTTTTAATATACAACCCCTAACATTCCCTAGCTGCCCTGTTTGAGAGCTTGTCAGGGAATGGTGGAACTAGTATTGCAATTACATATGCACTTGGGTTACTAACAATTGTGCAGGCTATTTGGCCAAAGTAAAACAAATTTAGTCTGTGTAATCAAAAATCCATTGTTATTATTTATCTGTTGTATGTATGTGCTGTTTATGGATTACTACACAATGACATCATAAGTAAGAAACCCAGAAGCTAGAAAATATTTATTTCTGCACTCCGACCAAACAACCAGCCATCTACTTGCGAATCTCTAACCTAAATACAAAGGGGAGACCTGCTAGTTTGACTGCTAATTAGAAACCGAGCTTCTCTGAGAAAGCTGTTTTATAGTGTCTCATAACCCCCCCCCCCAAAATCTGTTTGGATCTTGGACTAATCAGATATTGGGGGTGTGTTTAGAGTCACTCACAATGATGAATGTTCAGTAAGGAAGCTAGTTTCAGTTTAGCATTCATGTGAAATGTTATGTCTTTGTACTAAGGCAGGTACTGGGATATAACCTCATTGAGTGACTCTAACTGGGTAGCTTGAATGGGCAGCCCTTAGCTCAGATGGCTCTCAGTTTAGTTCTTAGTATTTGGCTGTCAGTATCTAAAATAAAAAAGAAAAAAGTACCAATAGAGTAACAGAGCTATTGGTGTATTGGAATATCTGCTTCCAATATTTCACCAGAAATAATCTCCAGTTAGGGCTAGCCACACTAACATGTTTTCACCACCACGCCCCCTCAGTCCGTACTTCAAAAGTGCGTCATGAACACAACTCTGGCGGGACTTGACAATAAAATGCTACAGGTTAATAGATCAAAAACTTCACCCACAGAAAATACAATCTAGACCAATAGCAGTTACCAAATAACCAGAGTGGTTAGAGGGGGTCATGTTAAATAAATATTACAACCTTTCTGATAGGAAACTCCATTAACTGATCAGAACTTAAGCAAAGAAAATCTCTCTCTGATGGTAAGACTGGTCCCCAGGGAAGAGTCAGACTGAGTTCCCAATGATAGAAGGTTACAGGTTCATTCCTGTGCTTTGTTGTTAATGTCTCTTTAAGGTCATTTTTCTGTGAACCATCCTCAATGATACAAACACTTTTTCTAAGAAGATCCAATCTTTAATATCCCAAAGAGTCTCTGTAGTGACTGACCAGTGAGAGGGTCAAACTATTATACAAAGCTTCACTTAGACAGTTAAATGTCTGTTTACAGAGTAACACAAGCAAAATACCAGATACTTTCATAAAGAAATAGATATTACATGAAATACACAGACAGTAATAGGAAAGTGTTAGAAGGGTAAATGTGTCTGATCTGCTTTAATCTCACCTACTATAGGGATAGGGTAAAACTCAGGACGCTATCCAGGTACACTTAAAAGTAATATATATATAATATATATATACTAATCAATAGGGATAGGAAACACAGGGACACTGTCCAGGTACCTAATATACACTATCAATAGGGATAGGGTGAAACACGGGACACTATCCAGGTACCTAATATACACTACAATAAGGGATAGGTGAAACACGGGACACTATCCAGGTACCTAATATAACTATCAATAGGGATAGGGTGAAACACGGGAGATCTATCCAGGTACCTAATCTATACTATCAATAGGGATAGGGGTGAAACACGGGGACACTATCCAGGTCACCTAATATATACTATCAATAGGGATAGGGTGAAACACGGGACACTATCCAGTACCTAATATACACTATCAATAGGGATAGGGTGAAACCGGGACACTATCCAGGTACCTAATATAACTATCAATAGGGATAGGGTGAAACACGGGGACACTATCAGGTACCTAATATACAACTATCAATAGGGATAGGTGGAACCACGGGACACTTCCAGGTCCTAATATACACTATCAAAGGGATAGGGGTGAAACACAGGACACTATCCAGGTACATAATATCACTATCAATAGGGATAGGTGAAACACGGGGACGCTTCCAGGTCCTCTAATATACACTACAATAGGAGGGGTGAAAACACGGGACACTATCCAGGTACCTAATATACACTATCAATAGGGATAGGTGAAACACGGGGACCTTCCAGGTCCTAATATATCACATCAATGGGATAGGGGGAAACACGGGGACACTATCCATGACCTAATATACACTATCAATAGGGATAGGGTAAAACACAGGGACACTATCCAGGTACCTAATATATACTATCAATAGGGATAGGTGAAACACAGGGACACTATCCAGGTACCTAATATACACTATCAATAGGGATAGGGTAAAACACAGGGACACTGTCCAGGTCTCTAATATACACTATCAATAGGGATAGGGTGAAACACGGGGACACTATCCAGGTACCTAATATAACTATCAATAGGGATAGTGTGAAACACGGGACACTATCCAGGTACCTATATATACTACTCAATAGGGATAGGGTGAAACACGGGGACACATCCAGGTACCTAATATACACTATCAATAGGGATAGGGTGAAACACTGGGAACACTATCCAGGTACCTAATATATACTATCAATGGGATAGGTGAAACATGGGACTGAACATCACGGATGACACGGACATGTCCAGGTCACCTAATTATACACTATCAATAGGGATAGGGTGAAACACGGGGACACTATCCAGGTACCTAATAGATACACTATCAATAGGGATAGGGTGTAAACACGGGGACACTATCCAGGTACCTAATATATACTATCAATAGGGATAGTGGTTGAAACACGGGACACTATCCAGGTACCTAATATACCTATCAATAGGGATGGGTGAAACACAGGGACACTATCCAGGTACCTAATATCACTATCAATAGGATAGGGTGAAACACACGGGGACACTATCCAGTACCTAATATACACTATCAATAGGGATAGGGTGAAACACGGGGACACTATCCAGTGTACCTAATATACACTATCAATATGATAGGGTGAAACACAGGGACACTATCCAGGTACCTAATATACACTATCAATAGGGAGGGTAAAACACGGGACATGTCCAGGTCTCTATATACCTATCAATAGGGATAGGGTGAAACACGGGGACACTATCCATGTACCTAATATAACTATCAATAGGGATAGGGTGAAACACGGGACACTACCAGGTACCTAATATTACACTATCAATAGGGATAGGGTGAAACACAGGGACACTATCCAGGTACCTAATATACACTATCAATAGGAATAGGGTGAAAACACGGGGACACTATCCAGGTACCAATATACCTAATCAATAGGGATAGGGTGAAACACATGGACACTATTCAGGTACCTAATTATACTATCAATAGGGATAGGGTGAAACACGGGGACACTATCCAGGTACCTAATATACCTATCAATAGGGATAGGGTGAAACACGGTGACTATCCAGGTACCAATATCACACTATCAATAGGGATAGGGTGAAACACGGGGACACTTCCAGGTACCTAATATCACTATCAATAGGGATAGGGGGTGAAACACGGGACACTGTCCAGGTACCTAATACACTATCAATAGGAGAGGGTGAAACAGGGGACACTAGTCCAGGTACATAACACTACACCAGAGGGATGGATGAAACACGGGGACACTATCCAGGTACCTAATATATACTATCAAGGGGATAGGGTGAAACACGGGACACTATCCAGGTACCTAATTACACTATCAATAGGGATAGGGTGAAACACGGGGACACTATCCAGGTACCTAATATACACTATCAATAGGGATAGGGTGAAACACGGGACACTATCCAGGTACCTAATATACACTATCAATAGGGAGGGTGAACACATGGGACACTATCCAGGTACCTAATAATATCCTATCAATAGGGATATGGTGAAACACGGGGACACATGTCCAGGACGAATATAAACACTAGCATAGGATAGGGTGAAACAGGGGACACTATCCAGGTACCTAATATACACTATCAATAGGGGATGGTGAAACACAGGACACTATCCAGGTACCTAATATCACATCATAGGGATAGTGGAAACAGGGAACTGTCCGGTACCTAATATACACTATCAATAGGGATGGGTGAAACACGGGGACACTATCCAGGTACCTAATATACACATCATAGGGATAGGGTGAAACACGGGACACTATCCAGGTACCTAATATATACTTCAATAGGATAGGGTGAAACCGGGGACACTATCCAGGTACCTAATATATACTATCAATAGGGATAGGGTGAAACACGGGACACTATCCAGTACCTAATATATACTATCAATAGGGATAGGGTGAAACACGGGACACTATCCAGGTACCTAATATACACTATCAATAGGGATAGGGTGAAACAACGGGGACACTATCCAGGTACCCTAATATATACTATCAATAGGGATAGGGTGAACACGGGGACACTTCCAGTGTACCTAATATACACTATCAATAGGGATGGGTGGAACACGGGACACTGTCCAGGTACTTAATTACACTATCATAGGGATAGGGGTGAAACACAGGGACACTATCCAGGTACCTAATATACACTATCAATAGGGATGGGTGAAACACGGGACACTATCCAGGTCTCTAATATACACTATCCAATGGGATAGGGTGAAAACACGGGGACACTATCCAGGTACCTATATACACTATCAATAGGGATAGGGTGAAACACGGGACTGTCCAGGTACCTAATATATACTATCAATAGGGATAGGGGAACACACGGGACCTCATCCAGGTACCTAATATACACTATCAATAGGGATAGGGTGAAAACACAGGGACACTATCCGGTACCTAATATATACACTATCAATAGGGATAGGTGAAACACAGACACTATCCAGGTACCTAAATACACTATCATAGGGTGGGTGAAAACACAGGACACTGTCCAGGTCTCTAATATACACTATCAATAGATAGGTGAAACACGGGGACACTATCCAGGTACCTAATATACAACTATCAATAGGGATAGGTGAAACACTGGACACTATCCAGTACCTAATATATCTAATCAATAGGGATTGGTGAAAACACGGGGACACTATCCAGGTACCTATATACATCTATCAATAGGGATAGGGTGAGAACACGGGGACACTATCCAGGTACCTAATATATACTATCAATAGGATAGGGGAAACACGGGACACTATCCAGGCCCTAATATACACTATCAATAGGGATAGGGTGAAACACGGGGACATGTCCAGGTACTAATATACACTATCAATAGGGATAGGGTTGAAACACGGGGACACTATCCAGGTACCTAATATACACTATCAATGGGATAGGGTGAAACACGGGGACACTATCCAGGTCCCTAATATAACTATCAATAGGGATAGGGTGAAAACGGGACACTATCCAGGTACCTAATATACCTATCAATAGGGATAGGGTGAAACACGGGACACTATCCAGGTACCTAATATACACTATCAATAGGGATAGTGTGAAACACGGGACACTGTCCAGGTACCTATAACACTACAATCGGGATAGGTGAAACAGGGGACACTATCCGGTACCTATATACACTATCAATAGGGATAGGGTGAAACCAGGGACACTATCCAGGTACCTAATATACCACTATCAATAGGGATGGGTTAAAACACGGAGGGACATGTCCAGGTCTCTAATTACACATATCAATAGGGATAGGGTGAAACACGGGGACACTATCCAGGTACCTAATATACACTATCAATAGGGATAAGGTAAACAATGGGACACTCCCAGGTACCTAATTTACCACTATCAACATGGGATAGGGTGAAACACGGGGACACTATCCAGGTACCTAATATACACTATCAATAGGGATAGGGTAAAACACGGGGACACTATCCATTACCTAATATACACGCTATCAATAGGGATAGGGGTGAACAGTCACATGGACACTATTGCAG
>JAACNH010000223.1:0-46897 GCA_019447015.1 Hymenochirus boettgeri
GCCCACGCACAGGTTCCAATAGTGCGCGCGCACAGGTTCCAATAGTGCCCACGCACAGGTTTCAATAGTTAACAAACAGGTTCCAATAGTGCGCACTATTTTTTGAGGTTTATCGAACATTGAAGGTTATTTTCAAGAGTTGAGAATAGCTTTGTACATTCGGTAAGCCTTGAAAGTACGTTCCGTTTTTGGATCTTCAGGTTTTTGACGGGGTCCGTAAATCTGAAAACGGTACAGATCTTTCCGGTTTCGGCTATCTCTAGATCCAAAGCTGTACACACACAGGTTCCAATAGTACACACACAGGTTACAAAAGTGCACACACAGGTTCCAATAGTGCACACACAGTTCCAATATTACACACACACAGGTGTGATAGTGTGCACACACAGGATCCAGTAGTTCACACACACACACACACACACACACACACACACAGGTTCAAATAGTGCGCACACAAAAGTTCTAATAGTGCACACACACACACACACACACACACACACACACACACACACACACACACATGTTTCAATAGTGCACACACACACAGGTTCCAAAAGTGCACACACAGGTTCCAATAGTGCACAAAGGTTCCAATAGTGCACACAGGTTCCAATTCTGCATACACAGGTTCCAATAGTGCACATGCAGGTTCTAATAGTCCACACGCACACAGGTTCCAGTAGTGCACACACAGAGGTTCAAATAACGCGTGCACACACACACACACACTGGTACTTACAACACAAAATGTAATTTTATATCCACACAGATCATTTTGATCTCTACACACAGAAATGTAGAAGTCCGTCAAAGACACTCCCACACACACCTGGCAGAGCTTACCTTACCCTAAATAGAAGGAGGGATGGGAAGCCCATAGAGCCATTTCTCCTTTTTCCAGTTTCCCCCCTGGGGATAATAGATGTGACAGTTTTACCCTTGGCCCATTCCAGGGGATGGGAAATGTGCTCTGACACAGGGAAGGAAATTTAAACTTTGGACCTAAGACAGGAGGAGGGTGTGACACCGGGTGGGGGCTCCTTATGGTACAGACAAGACAATATGTCCTTAAGCTGGGTACACACTGTAACCATAAAAGGGCGATGTTGGATCAAACATAATCGTCTCTTTATCGTGAGTAGCGCGGGAACTCTTTATATAGGGAGATCTATATACTTTATATAGGGAGATCAATACACTTTATATAGGGAGATCTATATACTTTATATAGGGAGATCTATATACTTTATATAGGGAGATCAATATACTTTATATAGGGAGATCTATATACTTTATATAGGGAGATCTATATACTTTATATAGGGAGATCTATATACTTTATATAGGGAGATCTATATACTTTATATAGGGAGATCAATATACTTTATATAGGGAGATCAATATACTTTTTAGGGAGATCCATTATACTGTATATAGGGAGATCTATATTACTTTATATAGGGAGAATATATATACTCTATCTATATAAGGGAGATCATATATATTTACTATAGGGAGATCAATATACTTTATAGGGAGATCATATTACTTTATAAATGGAGATCTATATTACTTATTATAGGGAGATCTATATACTTTATAGGGAGGAATATATACTTTATAAAGGGAGATCTATTACTTTATATAGGGAGATCTATATCTTTTATATAGGGAGATATATATACTTTATTAAAGGGAGGATCAATATACTTTATATAGGGAGATCAATATACTTTTATATAGGAGGATATATATACTTTATATAGGGAGATTATATACTTATATGGGAGATATATATACCTTTATATAGGGAGATCAATGTACTTTATATAGGGAGATCAAGATATACTTTATATAGGGAGATCAATATACTTTATATAGGGAGATCAATGTACTTTTATATAGGGAGATTAATATTACTTTATATAGGGAGATCAATATACTTTATATAGGGAGATCAATATACTTATATAGGGAGGATATATATACTTTATATAGGGAGATCAATACAACTTATATAGGGAGATCATATACTTTATAGGGAGATCAATATACTTATATAGGGAGATTATATATACTTTATAGGGAGATTCAATTACTGTATATATAGGGAGATCAATATACTTTATATAGGGAGATCAATATACTTATATAGGGAGGATCAATGACTTTATATAGGGGATCAATATACTTTATATAGGGAGATCAATATACTTTATATAGGGAGATATATAACTTTATATAGGGAGATAAATACACTTATATAGGGAGATATATATACTTTTATGGGAGATAATATATTATATATAGGGAGATCATGTACTTTATATAGGGAGATCAATATACTTTTATATAGGGAGATCAATATACTTTATATAGGGAGATATATAACTGATATAGGGAGATTCATATACTTTATATAGGAGATCAATAACTTTTATAGGGAGATATATCTTTATATAGGAGAATCTTATATACTTATATAGGGAGTCAATATACTTTATATGGGAGATCTATATACTTTATATAGGGAGATCTATATACTTTTATAGGGAATCTATATTACTAATATAGGGAGTTCAAATACTTTATATAGGAAGATCTATATACTTTATATAGGGAGATCAATATACTTTATATAGGGAGAATATATATACTTATATAGGAGATCTATATACTTATTTAGGGGATCAATATACTTTATATAGGGGATCTATATACTTTATTAGGGAGATATATATACTTTATATAGGGAGATATAAATACCTATATAGTAAGATTATTAACTTATATAGGGAGATCAATATACTTTATATAGGGAGATCTATATACTTTATATGGGGAGATATATATACTTTATATAGGGAGATCTATAAACTTATATAGGGAGATAAACTATATAGGGAGAATATATACTTTAATAGGGAGTGTATTATACTTTATAAGGGAGATATATACTTTATATAGGAGACTATATACTTTATAGGGAGATGTATATACTTTATATAGGGAGATCTAATTACTTTATAGGAGATCTATATACTTTATATAGGGAGATCTTATTAGGGAGATATATATACTTTATATAGGGAATCTATATCTTTATATAGGGAGACAATATACTTTATATAGGAAGATTATTATTTATATAAGGAGATCAAATATTATATAGAGAGATATATATATTAATGGGAGATATATATACTTTATATAGGGAGATCTATATATTTATATAGGGAGATCTATATACTTATATAGGGAGGAGATATATATATATACTTTATATAGGGAGATCAATATACTTTATATAGGGAGATTATATATGTAGATAAATCTAGACTTTATATAGGAGGATCAATATACTTTATATAGGGATATATACTTTATATAGGGAGATCATATACTTTATATAGGGAGATCTATATACTTATATAGGGGAGATATATATCTTTATATAGGGAGATATATATACTTTATATTAGGGAGAATATAACTTTATATAGGGAGATCATACTTTAATAGGAGATCTATATACTTTATATAGAGAGATCTATATCTTTATATAGGGAGATCTATATACTTTATATATGGGAATCTATATACTATATAGGGAGATCATATACTTATATAGGGAGATCTATATACTTTATATAGGGAGGTCTATTATATTATATAGGAGATCTATATACTTATATAGGGAGATCTATATACTTTATATAGGGAGATCATATACTTTATATAGGGAGATATATATACTTTAATAGGGAGATCATATACTTTTTAGGGAGATCAATATACTTATTAGGGGATCAATATACTTTATATAGGGAGATCACATAACTTTATATAGGGAGATTCTATATACTTTATATAGGGAGATATATAACTTTATATAGGGAGATCATATACTTTATATAGGGAGATCTATATACTTTATATAGGGAGATATATATACTTTATATAGGGAGATATACTTACACTTATATAGGGAGATTATATACTTTATATAGGGAGATCAATATCTTTATATAGGGAGATCTATATACTTAATATGGGGAGATCTATATACTTTATAAGGGAGATCTATAAACTTTTATAGGGAGATATATACTTTTATAGGGAGAGTATATACTTTATAGGAGATATATATACTTTATATAGGGAGATATATCATACTTTATATAGGAGATGTATATACTTTATATAGGGATAATTGTATATAGGAGATTATATACTTATATAGGGAGATCTTATATAGGGAGAATCTATATACTTTTATATAGGGATATCTATTATCTTATATAGGGAGATTCAATATACTTTATATAGGAAGATCTATATACTTTATATAAGGAGATCAATATACTTTATATAGGGAGATTTTTTATATATACTTTATATAGGAGATAAATACTTTATATAGGGAGATCTATATATCTTATTAGGGATCATATATTTATATGGGAGATATATTATATATATTATTTATATAGGGAGTCAATTACTTTATATAGGGAGATCTCATATACTTTTTATAGGGAGATATATATACTTTATATAGGGAGTCAATTATACTTATATAGGGTGATATATAGATAATTATATAGGAGGATCATATATACTTTATATTAGGGAGATCTATATACTTTATATAGGGAGATATATATACTTTATATAGGGAGATTATATACTTTATATAGGAGATCAATTATTTTATACGGGATCTATATACTTTATATAGAGAGTATATATAACTTTATATAGGGAGATCTATTACTTTTTTATAGGGAGGTCTATATACTTATATAGGAGATCTAGTATACTTTATATAGGGAGATCTATATACTTTATATAGGGAGATATATATACTTTATATAGGGAGATCAATATACTTTATATAGGGTGATTAATATATTTATATAGGGAGAGATCAATATACTTATATAGGGAGATTATATACTTATATAGGGAGATATATATACTTTATATAGGAGATATTATTACTTTATATAGGGAGATCAAATACTTATATAGGGAGATCTATATACTTTATATAGAGAGATTATATACTTTATATAGGGAGATTATATACTTTATATAGGGAGATCTATATACTTTATATAGGGAGATCTATATACTTATATAGGGAGGTCTATATAATTTATATAGGGAGATCTATATACTTTATATAGGGAGATCTATATACTTTATAAGGGAGATCGTATACTTTATATAGGGAGATATTATAACTTATATGGGATGATATATATATTACTTTAAATAGGGAGATCTATAACTTTATATAGGATATATATATAGATATATATATATATATTATATATATACTTTATATAGGGAGATCTATATACTTTTATAGGGAGATCAATATACTTTATATGGGAGAGATCATATAGACTTTAATATAGGGAGATCTATACTTTATATGGGAGATCAATTATACGTATATATAGGAGATATATATACTTTATATAGGGAGATATATATATACTTTATATAGGGAGATTATATACTTATATAGGGATTTATACTATAGGGAGAGCTATATACTTTTATATGGGTAGACTATTGACTTTATATAGGGAGATCAATATACTTTATATAGGGAGATCAATATACTTTATATAGGGAGATCAATATACTTATCATAGGGAGATCTATATACTTTATATAGGGAGATCAATATACTTTATATAGGGGAGTATAACTTATATAGGGAGATCTATATTACTTTATATAGGGAGATCTATATACTTTATATAGGGAGATCTATATACTTTATATAGGGAGATCAATATACTTTATATAGGGGAATATATACTTATATAGGAGATATCTATATCACTTTATATAGGGAGATCAATATACTTTATATAGGGAGATCTATTATACTTATATAGGGAGAGCTATAATACTTTATATAGGGAGATCTATATACTTTATATAGGATATATATAACTTATATATAGGGAGATCTTATTACTTTATATGGGGAGATCTATATACTTTATATAGGGAGATATATACTTTATATAGGGAGATCTATATACTGATCTAGGGAGATCAATAACTTTAATAGGGAGATCTATAACTTTATATAGGGAGATTATAATTATATAGGGAGATCAATATACTTTATATAGGGAGATATATTTACTTTATATAGGGAGATCTATTACTTTCTATGGAGATCATATACTTTATATAGGGAGATCAATATACTTTATATAGGGAGATCTATATACTTTATATGGGGAGATCTATATACTTTATATGGGGAGATCTATATACTTTATATAGGGAGATATATATACTTTTTATAGGGAGATCTATATACTTTATATGGGAAGATCTATATACTTTATATACGGAGATCTATTTACTTTATATAGGGAGATCAATATACTTTATATAGGGATATATTATACTTTAATATAGGGAGATCTATATACTTTATATAGGGAGATCTATATACTTTATATAGGGAGATCATATATATTTCTAAGGGATATATTAATTTATAGGGAGATCTATATACTTTATATAGGGAGATCTTTTATATAGGGAGACATATATCTTTATATAGGGAGATCTATAACTTTATATAGGGAGATCTATATACTTATATTAGGATCTATATACTTTAATAGGGAGATCTATATTTATTATGGGAGACATATATACTTTATTTGGGAGATCTATATACTTATATAGGGAGATATATATACTTTATATAGGGAGATCAATTACTTTTATAGGGAGATCTATATACTTTATATAGGAAAATCTATATACTTTATATAGGAGATCTATATATTTAATATGGGATCAATATACTTTATTAGGGAATCATATACTTATATTAGGAGATATACTATGGACTCTACTTATTATAGGGAGATCTATACTTATATGGGAGATCTATATACTTTATATAGGGAGATCTATATACTTTATAGGGAGATCTATATACTTTATATAGGGGATCAATATACTTTATATAGGGAGATCTAATACTTATATAGGAGATCTATAACTTTATATAGGGAGATCAATTACTTTATATGGGAGATATATTACTTTATATAGAGGAGATCTATACTTTATATAGGGAGATCATATACTTTATTTAGGGAGATCAATATATTATATAGGGAGATCTAAATACTTTATAGGAGATCTATATACTTTATATGGGGAGATCTAATACTTTATATAGGGAGATTATATATACTTTATATAGGGAGATCTATATACTTTATATGGGAAGATCTATATACTTATATACGGAGATTCATTTACTTTATATAGGGAGATCAATATACTTTATAGGGCGATTATATCTTTATATAGGGAGATCTATATACTTTATATAGGGAGATCATATACTTTATATAGGGAGATCAATTAATTTATATAGGGAGATCATATACTTTTATAGGGAGATCTATATTACTTTATATAGGGAGATCTATATACTTTATATAGGGAGATCATATACTTTTATAGGGAGATAATATACTTATATTAGGGAGATCTATATACTTTAATAGGGAAGATTCATATACTTTATATAGGGAGATCAATATACTTTAAGGAGATCTATATACTTTATATAGGGAGATCAATAACTTATCTAGGGAGATCTATATACTTTATATAGGGAGATCTATACTTTATATAGGGAGATCAATTATATTTTATATAGGGAGATCTATATTACTTTATATAGGGAGATCTATATACTATTATATAGGGAGATCATATACTTTATATAGGGAAATCAATATTACTTATATAGGGAGATCTATATACTTTATATGGAGATCTCTATACTTTATATAGGGAGATCTATATACTTATATAGGGAGATCTATATACTTTATATAGGGAGATCAATATACTTTATATAGGGAGATCTATATACTTTTAATAGGGAGATATATATACTTATATAGGGGATCGAGATCAATATACTTTATATAGGGAGATCTATATACTTTATATAGGGAGATCAATATACTTATATGGGAGATCAATATACTTTTAATAGGGAGATCTATATACTTTATATGGGAGATCTATATACTTTATTGGGAGATTCTATACTTTATATGGGAGATATAATACTTTTATAGGGAGACTATATACTTTATATGGGAAGTCTATATACTTTTATGGAGATCTATACTTATATGGGAGATCAATAACTTTATATAGGGAGATCATATTACTTTATATAGGGAGATCTATATTACTTTTATATAGGGAGATCTATATACTTATATGGGGAGATCTATATACTTTATTTAGGAGGAGATCTATATACTTTATTTAGGGAGATCAATACTTTATATAGGGAGATCTATATACTTATATAGGAGATATATACTTTATATAGGGGATTATATTATATAGGGAGATCTATATACTTATATAGGGAGATTTATATACTTTATATAGGGAGATCAATATACTTTATATAGGGAGATCTATATTTTATATAGGGAGATCTATTTATACTTTATATAGGAGAACTATATACTTTATATAGGGAAAAATACTTTATATGGGAGATCTATACTTAATAGGGAGATTCTATATACTTTATATAGGGAGATCTATATACTTATATAGGGAGATATATATCACTTTATATAGGGAGATATATACTTTATATAGGGAGATCTATATTTACTTATATAGGGAGATCTATATTACTTTATATAGGGAGACATATATCTTTATATAGGGGAGATATATTTATACTTTATATAGGGAGATCTATATTACTTTATATAGGGAGTATATATACTTTATATAGGGAGTCTATATATTTATATAGGAGATCATATAACTTTATATAAAAGGGAGATCTATATACTTATATAGGGAGATCTATTACTTTAATAGGGAGATTTATATACTTATTATAGGGAGATCAAATACTTTATATAGGGAGATCATATACTTTATATAGGGAGATCAATTCTTATATAGGGAGATCAATATACTTTATAGGGGATCTATATACTTTATATAGGGAGATATATTTATACTTATTAGGGAGATCTATATACTTTATATATGAGACATATATTTATATATGGGAGATCTATACTTTTAAGGGAGATATAATTTATATAGGAGATCAATATACTTATAGGAGATCAATATACTTTATATAGGGAGATCAATATACTTATATAGGGAGATATCTATATACTTTATATAGGGGAGATCAATAACTTATTATAGGGAGATCTATATACGTTATATAGGGAGATATATATACTTTATATAGGGAGATATATTTATACTTTAAATATGGAGATCTATATACTTTATATAGGGAGATCAATATACTTTATATAGGGAGATATATATACTTTATATAGGGAGATCTATATACTTTATATAGGGAGATATATATACTTTATATAGGGAGATCTATATACTTTATATAGGGAGATCCAATATACTTAATAGGGAGATATATATACTTTATATAGGGAGATCTATACTTTATATAGGGAGATCAATATACTTTATATAGGGGATCATATACTTTATATAGGGGAGAATCTATACTTTTATAGGGAGATAAATATACTTTATATAGGAGAATTCATATACTTTATATAGGGAGATATAATACTTTTATAGGGAGATTAATATACTTTATATAGGGAGATCAATATACTTTATATAGGGAGTATTATATTACTTTATTAGGGAGATAAATATATTTTATGGAGATCAATATACTTTATATAGGGAGTCTATATACTTTATATAGGGAGCTATAATACTTTAATAGGGAGATAAATACTTTCTATAGGGAGATATAATACTTTATATAGGGAGATAAATATACTTTATATAGGGAGATCAATATACTTTATAAGGGAGATCTATATACTTTATATGGGGAGATCTATATACTATATAGGAGCATCAATATACTTATATAGGGCGGATATATATACTTTATATAGGGAGATAAATATATTATATAGGGAGACAATATATTATAGGGAGATATATATACTTATAGGGAGTAATATCTTTATAGGGAGATCATATACTTTTTAAGGGAGATCTATATACTTATATAGGGAGACATATACTTTAGGGAGATTATATTTATATGGGGAGATCTATACTACTTTATATGGGAGAGATCTATATACTTATATAGGGAGATCTATATACTTTATTAGGGAGATATAAATATATTTTATATAGGGAGATCTATATACTTTTATATAGGGAGATTAATATACTTTATATAGGGAGATAATATACTTTATATAGGGAGGGAATCAATATTACTTTATATAGGAGATCTATAACTTATATAGGGAGATTAAATATACTTATATAGAGGAGATCAATATACTTTATATGGGAGAGATATACTTTATATAGGAGATCAATATCTTTATATAGGGAGATCAATATCTTTATATGGGAGATCTATATACTGTATATAGGGAGATCAATATACTTTATATAGGGAGATCTAATACTTTATATAGTGGATGATCTATATACTTATATAGGGAGATCTATATACTTATTATAGGGGATATAACTTATATAGAGATTTAATACTTTATATAGGGAGATCAATAACGTATATAGGGAGATCTATATACTTGTATATAGGGAGATCACTATACTTATTATAGGGAGATCTATATACTTTATATAGGGAGATCTATATACTATAGGGAGATCGATAACTTTTATATGGGGAGATCTATATACTTTATATAGGGAGATATATATACTTTATATGGGGAGATCTATATACTTTATATGGGGAGATCTATATACTTTATATGGGGAGAAGTATATACTTTATATAGGGAGATGTATATACTTTATATAGGGAGATGTATATACTTTATATAGGGAGATCTATATACTTTATATAGGGAGATATATATACTTTATATGGGAGATCAATATACTTTATATAGGGAGATCTATATACTTTATATGGGGAGATCTATATACTTTATAGGGAGATATAACTTACTTTTATGGGGAGATCTATATATTTATATAGGGAGATCTATAACTTATAGGGAGATCTATATACTTTATACAGGGAGACAATATACTATATAGGGAGATCTATATATTTATACAGGAGACATATTACTTTATATAGGGAGATCTAATACTTTATATAGGGAGATCTATATACTTATATAGGGAGATCTATATACTTTATATAGGGAGATCTATATACTTTATATAGGGAGATCTATATACTTATACAGGGAGACATATATACTTTATACAGGGAGACATATATACTTTATATAGGGAGACATATATACTTTATATAGGGAGATCTATATACTTTATACAGGGAGACAATATACTTTATATAGGGAGATCTATATACTTTATATAGGGAGATCAATATACTTATATAGGGAGATCTATATACTTTATACAGGGAGACATATATACTTTATATAGGGAGGATCTATACTTTTATAGGGAGACATATATACTTTATATAGGAGATCATATACTTTATATAGGGAGATCAATATCTTATATAGGGAGATCTATATACTTTATATAGGGAGATATATTTATACTTTATATGGGAGATCTATATACTTTATATAGGGAGATCTATATACGTTATATTAGGGAGATCTATATACTTTATATAGGGAGATATATATACTTTATATAGGGAGCTTATATACTTTATAGGGAGATATATATACTGTATATAGGGATATATATATACTTTATAAGGGAGATCTATATACTTTATATAGGGAGATCTATATACTTTTATTAGGGAGATTTATATACTTTATATAGGGAGATCTATATAATTATATGGGAGACATATATACTTTATTAGGGAGATCTATATACTTTATATAGGGAGATCTATAATACTTTATAGGGAGATATATATACTTATAGGGAGATCTATATACTTTTACAGGGGACATATTTACTTTATACAGGGAGACATATACTTTATATAGGGAGGACATATATACTTTTATATAGGGAGATATGTACTTATACAGGGAGACATAATACTTTATATAGGGAGATTCTATATACTTTAATAGGGAGATCATATTATTTATATAGGGAGATCTAATATTATACAGGGAGACAATATACTTTATATGGAGATCTATATACTTATATAGGGAGACATATATACTTTTATAGGGAGATCAATATACTTATATAGGGAGATCAAATACTTATATAGGGAGATCTATACTTTATATAGGAGATATATTTATACTTATATAGGGAGATCTAATACTTTATATAGGGAGATCTATATACTTATATAGGGAGATCTATATACTTTTATAGGGAGATATATATATATTTATATAGGGAGATCTAATATATTATATAGGGAGATTATATACTTTATATAGGGATATATATATAATTTATACGGGAGATCTATATACTTATATAGGAGGATC
This sequence comes from Hymenochirus boettgeri, assembly GCA_019447015.1. Taxonomy (NCBI): domain Eukaryota; kingdom Metazoa; phylum Chordata; class Amphibia; order Anura; family Pipidae; genus Hymenochirus; species Hymenochirus boettgeri. The sequence goes on from JAACNH010000223.1 coordinate 12,522, forward strand.
TATATACTTTATATAGGGAGATCTATATACTTATATAGGGAGATCTATTATATTATTATAGGGGACATATATACTTTATATAGGGAGATCTATATACTTATATAGGGAGATCTATATACTTTATTATAGGGAGATCTATATCTTATATAGGGAGATCTATTATACTTATATAGGGAGATTATATACTTATATAGGGAAATCAATATACTTTATATAGGGAGATCTATATACTTATATAGGGAGATCTATATACTTTATATAGGGAGATATATATACTTTATATAGGGAGATATATATACTTTATATAGGAGATCAATATACTTTATTAAGGGAGATATATATACTTATATAGGGGGGATATATATACTTTATAAGGGAGATCTATTACTTTATAAGGGAGTATATATATATATATACTTTATATAGGGAGATGATATATACTTTTATGGGAGATCTATATACTTTATATAGGGAGATCTATATACTTTATTATAGGGAGATCTTATATAGGGAGAATATATTACTTTATATAGGGAGACATATATACTTTTATAGGGAGATCTATATACTTATTATATTATATAGGGAGATCATATACTTTTATAGGAGATCTATTACTTTATTAGGGAGATATATACTTTATATAGGGAGATCTATCTACTTATATAGGGAGATCTATATACTTTATATAGGGAGGATCTATATACTTTATAGGGAGATCTATATACTTTATATAGGGAGATCTATACTTTATAGGGATTATATATTTATATAGGAGAGATCTATATACTTTATATAGGGAGATCTATATACTTTATATAAGGGAGATCTATAACTTTAATAGGAGATACTATACTTTATATAGGGAGATCTATATATATTAATAGGGGATCTATATACTGTATATAATGAGACAATATAGTCGCCCGGCGTGAGTGAAAATCGTTCACGCCTTAATTGTTGCTTGCTTTGCGATCTGCGTAATAGTTCGCACCCGGAGTTCAAAAGATGGTGATTGCGGACATGGAACGCAGTGTCCACACCGATATATACTGCTCTGCTCCGCAATTCTCACGGGCTACGGATCCAAGCGTGATCGTTAGCACTTGAGAAACTGCAGTGTGGCCTCCGACTGTCCAGGATACTTGTATCATGCAGCACGAGTGGCTTATGACAGCTTGACAGGTAGGTAGGGGTAGGTACTCTATGCTACTGTCAGCCAACATCTGCCAGCCTACTGCAAATACAATAATAAGGACATAATCACATGAACCCTCCCCATCTTCTGATTATTTGGACATATGTGTTATTAGATAACCTCTTGTGGGGAAGGTGATGGGCAAGTGACATTTCTATATCTCAGCCACTGGGGAAGACACATGGACATGTTGGTTGTCACAATTAATGGGACATTGGCTCCTTATTAATGAAAATCCTTAGTTAATTGCAGGTAAGAATGAAGGGTAAGAATGTTACCTGCAACGTGCCATAGATAACAATGCGCTGAGCTTGGGGGGGGACCTGTCACCCACCATTAACCCCTCGTACACCTATTATAGTGCTGGGTCCTTTCTTATGAAAAAAACCTGTATCCTGGCAAGTAACAGGTTAAAGGTTGTTTACATTGGTGGTAAGTACATTTGTTAAATATTAATGTCAAACATCCAATGGAATCTCTGTATCCAGCAGTGGGCCTATATGGTAAAAAGAAAGGTAGGTAGGTATCCAGCAGTGGATGTATTATTGGTAGAATAGCAGGTAGGTAGGTATCCAGCAGTGGATCTATTATTGGTAGAATAGCAGGTAGGTAGGTATCCAGCAGTGGATCTATTGTTGGTAGAATAGCAGGTAGGTAGGTATCCAGCAGTGGATCTATTATTGGTAGAATAGCAGGTAGGTAGGTATCCAGCAGTGGATGTAGTATTGGTAGAATAGCAGGTAGGTAGGTATCCAGCAGTGGATCTATTATTGGTAGAATAGCAGGTAGGTAGGTATCCAGCAGTGGATGTATTATTGGTAGAATAGCAGGTAGGTAGGTATCCAGCAGTGGATTATAATTGGTAGAATAGCAGGTGAGGAGGGGTTAGGTGAATGGAGTGTTTTTTATTTTATTTTTTACAATGTTTTTATTTTTGTGTTAGGTATCCAGCGTGGATCTATATATTGGTAGAATAGCAGGTAGGTAGGTATCCAGCAGTGGATCTATTATTGGTAGAAATAGCAAGGTAGGTAGGTATCCAGCAGTGGATTATTATTGGTAGAATAGCAGGTAGGTAGGTATCCAGCAGTGGATCATTATTGGTTAGAATAAGAGGTAGGTAGGTATCAGCAGTGGTCTATTATTTGGTAGAATGAAGGGAGTTAGGTATCCAGAGTGGATCATATTGGTAGAATAGGGGCATAGAGGTAGGTAGGTACCAGCAAGTGTATTTTTTCTATTAGGTAGGATAGCCGGGTAGGTAGGTATCCAGCAGTGTATCTATTATTGGTAGAATAGCAGGTAGGTAGGTATCCAGCAGTGGATCAATTATTGGTAGAATAGCAGGTAGGTAGGTATCCAGCAGTGGATCTATTATTTGTAGAATAGCAGGTAGGTAGGTATCCAGCAGGATTATTATTGGTAGTAGAATAGCATGGTAATAGGTAGGTTTTATAGATCAGCAGTTTCAAGTTGATCTATTATTGGTGTAGAATAGCAGGTAGGTAGGTATCCAGCAGTGGACTATATTGGTAGGGAATAGCAACGGTAGGGTAGGTATCCAGCAGTGGATTCTTTATTGGTAGAATATGCAGGTAGGTAGGTATAAAGCAGTGGATCTATTATTGTAGAATAGCAGGTAGGTAGGTATCCAGCAGTGGATCTATTATTTGGTAGAATAGAAGGAGGTAGGTATCCAGCAGTGGATCTATTATTGGTTAGATAGAAGGTAGGTAGGTATCCAGCAGATGGATCTATTATTGTATAGAATAGCAGGTAGGTAGGTATCAGCAGTGGATATATAATGGTGAAAATAGCAGGTAGGTAGGTATCCAGCAGGGATCTATTATTGGTAGAATAGCAGGTAGGTAGGTATCCAGCAGTGGATCTATTATTGGTAGAATGCAGGGAGGTAGGTATCCAGCAGTGGATGTATATTGGTAGAATAGAAAGGTAGGTAGGTATCCAGCAGTGGATCTATTATTGGTAGAATAGCAGGTAGGTTTGAGGGGTATCCAGCAGGGGATGTATTATGGATAGAATAGGCAGGTAGGAAGGTATCCAGCAGGATCTATTTTGGTAGAATAGCAGGTAGGTAGGTAATCAGCAGTGGAGGTATTATTGGTAGAATAGCAGGTAGGTAGGTATCCAGCAGTGATGTTCTATTTTTAGAATAGCAGGTAGGTAGGTGGTATCCAGCAGTGGATCTATTATGGTAGAATAGCAGGTAGGTAGGTATCAGCAGTGGATCTATTATTGGTAGAATAGCAGGTAGGTAGGTATCCAGCAGTGGATGTATTATTGGTAGATAGAATAGCAGGTAGGTGGTATCCAGCAGGGGATCTATTAATGGTAGAATAGCAGGTAGGTAGGTATCCAGCAGTGGATCATTATTGATAGAATAGCAGGTAGGTAGGTATCCAGCAGTGGATATTATTGGTAGAATAGCAGAGGTAGGTGGTATCCAGAGGAGTGATCTATTATTTGTAGAAGAATACAGGTAGGTAGGTATCATCAGTGGATCTATTATTGGTTAGAATAGCAGGTAGGTAGGTATCCAGCAATGGATCTATTATGGTAGAATAGCAGGTAGGTAGGTATCCAGCAGGGATCTATAATTGTAGGAATAGAAGGTATGGTAGGTATCCAGCAGTGGATCTTTTATTGGTAGAATAGCAGGTAGTCGGTAGGTATCCAGCAGTGGATTCTATTATTGGTCTAAGAATAGCAGGTAGGTAGGTATCCAGCAGTGGATCTGTTATTGGTAGAATAAGCAGGTAGGTAGGTATCCAGCAGTGGATCTATTTTGGAGAAAAAGAGGTAGGTAGGTATCAAGCAGTGGATTATTATTGGTAGAATAGCAGGAAGGTAGGTATCCAGCAGTGGATCTATTATGGTAGAATAGCAGGTAGGTAGGTATCCAGCAGGTTATGATTATTGGTAGAATAGCAGGTAGGTAGGTATCCAGCAGTGGATCAATTATTGGTTAGAATAGAAGCGGTAGGTAGGTTCCAGCAGTGGAATCTTATTGGTAGAATAGCGGTAGGTAGGTATCACAGCAGTGGATTATTATGGTTAGAATAGCAGGTAGGTAGGTATCCAGGTTGATCTTTGGCTGTAGAATAGCAGGTAGGGTAGGTATCCAGCAGAGTTGATTTATTGGTGAGATAATAGCAGTAGGTAGGTATCCAAGAGTGGATCTATTATGGTTAGAATAGCGGTAGGTAGGTATCCAGCAGTGGATCTGTATATTGGTTAGAATAGCAGGTAGGTAGGTATCCAGCAGTGGATCTATTATTGGTGAAATCAGGTAGGTAGGTACAGCAGTGGATCTATATTGGTCTAGAATAAGGTAGGTAGGTATCCAGCAGTGGATTATTATTGGTAGAATAGCTGGTAGGTAGGTATCCAAGCAGTGGATGTATATTGGTAGAATGCGGTAGGTAGGTATCAGCAGTGGATTATTATTGTTGGTAGAATAGCAGGTAGGTAGGTATCCAGCAGTGGATGTATTATTGGTAGAATAGCAGGTAGGTAGGTATCCACGCAAGTGGATCTATTATTGGTAGAAACAGGTAGGTAGGTATCCAGCAGTGGATCATTATGGTAGAATAAGCAGGTAGGTAGGTATCCAGATGGATTGTTATTGGTAGGAATAGCGTAGGTAGGTAGTAGTAGGGTATTTATTTAGTAGTGTTTTAGTGATGTATTAGTTTAAGATAGAGTGGTAGGTAGGTATCCAGCAGTGGATGTATTATTGGTGTAGAATAGCAGGTAGGTAGGTATCCAGCAGTGGATCTATTATTGGTAGAAAAGCAGGTAGGTAGGTATTCAGCAGTGGATCTATTATTGGTAGAATAGCAGGTAGGTAGGTATCCAGCAGTGGATGTATTATTGGTAAAATAGCAGGTAGGTAGGTATCCAGCACTGGGCCTATTATTGGTACAAAAGCAGGTAGGTAGGTATCAGCAGTGGACTATTATTGGTAAAAGCAGGTAGGTAGGTATCCAGCAGTGGATCTATTATGGTAGAAATAGCAGGTAGGTAGGTATCCAGCAGTGGATGTATTATTGGTTGAATAGCAGGTAGGTAGGTATCCAGCAGTGGATGTATATTGGATGAATAGCAGGTAGGTAGGGATCCAGCAGTGGATGTATTATTGGTAGAATAGTAGATAGCAGGTAGGTAGGATCCAGCAGTGGATCTATTATTGGTAGAATAGCAGGTAGGTAGGTATCAGCAGTGGATGTATTATTGGTAGAATAGCAGGTAGGTAGGTCCACAGCGGATGTGGATTATTGGTAGAATAGCAGTAGGTAGGTATCCAGCAGTGGATCTATTATTGGTAGAATAGCAGGTAGGTAGGTATCCAGCAGTGGATCTATTATTGGTAGAATAGCAGGTAGGTAGGTATCCAGCAGTGGATGTATTATTGTTAGAATAGCAGTTAGGTAGGTATCAGCAGTGGATGTATTATGGTAGAATAGCAGGTAGGTAGGTATCCAGCAGTGGATCTATTATTGGTAGAATAGTAGGTAGGCAGGTATCCAGCAGTGGATCTATTATTGGTAGAATAGCAGGTAGGTAGGTATCCAGCAGGGATCTATTATTGGTAGAATAGCAGGTAGGTAGGTATCCAGCAGTGGATGTATTATTGTTAGAATAGCAGTTAGGTAGGTATCCAGCAGTGGATGTATTATTGGTAGAATAGCAGGGTAGGTAGGTATCCAGCAGTGGATCTATTATTGGTAGAAAAGCAGGTAGGTAGGTATCCAGCACGGGCCTATTATTGGTACAAAAGCAGGTAGGTAGGTATCCAGCAGTGGATGTATTATTGGTAGAATAGCAGGTAGGTAGGTATCCAGCAGTGGATCTATATTGGTAGAATAGCAGGTAGGTAGGTATCTCAGCAGTGGATCTATTATTGGTAGTAATAGCAGGTAGGTAGGTATCCAGCAGTGGATGTATTATGTGTAGATAGCAGGTAGGTAGGTATCCAACAGTGGATCTATTATTGTAGAATAGCAGGAGGTAGGTATCCAGCAGGGGAGTATTACTGGTAGAATAGCAGGTAGGTAAGGTATCCCAGCAGTGGATGTATTATTGGTAGGAATAGCAGGTAGGTAGGTATCCAAGCAGTGGATGTATTATTGGGTAGAATAGCAGGTAGGTAGGTATCCAGCAGTGGATATTATATGGTAGTATAGTAGGAATAGCAGGTAGGTAGGTATCCAGCAGTGGATCTATTATTGTAGAATAGCAGGTAGGTAGGTATCCAGCAGTGGATTATTATTGGTAGAATAGCAGGTAGTAGGTATCCAGCAGTGGATTATTATTGGTAGAATAGCAGGTAGGTAGGTATCCAGCAGTGGATCTATTATTTAAGAATAGCAGGTAGGTAGGTATCCAGCAGTGGATTATTATTGGTTAAAATAGAGAGTAGGTAGGTATCCAGCAGTGGATCTATTATTGGTTAAATAGCAGGTAGGTAGGTATCCAACAGTGGATCTATTATTGGTAGAATAGCAGGTAGGTAGGTATCCAGCAATGGATCTATTATTGGTAGAAGAGCAGGTAGGTAGGATCCAGCAGTGGATTATATGGTTAGAATAGCAGGTAGGTAGGTATCCAGCAGTGGTATATTATTGGTAGAATAGCAGGTAGGTAGGTATCCAGCAGTGGATCTATTATTGGTAGAATAGCAGGTAGGTAGGTATCCAGCAGTGGATGGTATTATTGGTGTTAGAATAGCAGGTAGGTAGGTATCCAGCAAGGGATCTATTATTGGTACAAAAGGTAGGTAGGTATCCAGCAGTGGATCTATTTGGTAGAATAGCAGGTAGGTAGGTATCAGCAGTGGATCTATTATTGGTGAATAGCAGGTAGGTAGGTATCCAGCAGTGGATCTATTATGAGTAGAATAGCAGGTAGGTAGGTATCCAGCAGTGGATCTATTATTGGTAGAATAGCAGGTAGGGAGGAGTATCCCGCGGGATCGTTATTGGTAGAAATCAGGTAGGTAGGTATCAGCAGTGGATCTATTATTGGTAGATAGAAAGCAGGTAGGTAGGTATCCAGCAGTGGATTATTATTGGTAGAAAAGCAGGTAGGTAGGTATCCAGCACTGGGCTATTATTGGTACAAAAGCAGAGGTAGGTAGGTATCCAGCAGTGGATGTATTATTGGTAGAATAGCAGGTAGGTAGGTATCCAGCAGTGGATCTATTATTGGTAGAAAAGCAGGTAGGTAGGTATCCAGCACTGGGCCTATTATTGGTACAAAAGCAGGTAGGTAGGATCCAGCAGTGGATGTATTATTGGTAGACTAGCAGGTAGGTAGGTATCATCAGTGGATTATTATTGGTAGAAAGCAGGTAGGTAGGTATCCAGCAGGATCTATTATGGTAGAATAGCAGGTAGGTAGGTATCCAGCAGTGATTATAATTGGTTGAATAGCAGGTAGGTAGGTATCCAGCAGTGGATATATTATTGGGTAGAATAGCAGGTAGGTAGGTATCCAGCAGTGATCTATTATTGGTAGAATAGCAGGTAGGTAGGTATCAGCAGTGGATGATTATTGGTAGAATAGCAGGTAGGTAGGTATCCAGCAGTGGATCATTAGTGGTCAAAAAACAGGTAGGTAGGTATCAGCAGTGGTATCTATTATTGTAGTAGAATAGAAGGTAGGTAGGTATCCAGCAGTGGATCTATTATTGGTGTAGAATAGCAGGTAGGTAGGTATCCAGCAGTGGATCTATTATTGGTAAATAGCAGGTAGGTAGGTATCCGCAGTGGAGTGATTATTTGTAGAATAGCAGGTGGTAGGTATCCAGCAGTGGATTATTATTGGTAGAATCAGGTAGGTAGGTATCCAGCAGGGATCTATTATTGGTAGAATAGCAGGTAGGTAGGTATCCAGCAGTGGAGATATTATGGTAGAAAAGCAGGTAGGTAGTATCAGCACTGGGCTTTATTGGTACAAAAGCAGGTAGGTAGGTACAGCAGTGGATTATTGTGTGTAGAATAGCAGGTAGGTAGGGACCAGCAGTGGATCTATTATTGGTAGAAAGAGGTAGGTAGGTATCCAGCACTGGGCCTATTATTGGTACAAAAGCAGGTAGGTAGGTATCCAGCAGTGGATGTATTATGGTTGATAGAATAGCAGGAGGTAGGTATTCAGCAGTGGATGTATTATGTGGAGAATAGCAGGTAGGTAGGTATCCAGCAGGGATCTATTATTGGTAGAATAGCAGGTAGGTAGGTATCCAGCAGTGGATGTATTATTGGTAGAATAGCAGGTAGGTAGGTATCCAGCAGTGGATCTATTATTGGTAGAATAGCAGGTAGGTAGGTATCCAGCAGGTGATGTATTAATGGTAGAATGGCAGGGTAGGAAGGTATCCAGCAGTGGATGTATTATTCGGTAGAATAGCAGGTAGGTAGGTATCCAGCAGTGGATGTATTTTGGTAGAATAGCAGTAGGGAGGTATCCAGCAGTGGATGTCTTATTTGTAGCATAGCAGGTAGGTAGGTATCCAGCAGTGGATCTATATTGGTAGAATAGCAGGTAGGTAGGTATCCAGCAGTGGATGTATTATTGGTAGAATAGGGTAGGTAGGTATCCAGCAGTGGATATTGGTAGAATAGCAGGTAGGTAGGTATCCAGCAGTGGATCTATTATTGGTAGAATAGCAGGTAGGTAGGTATCCAGCAGTGGATCTATTATTGATAGAATAGCAGGTAGGTAGGTATCCAGCAGTGGATCTATTATTGGTAGAATAGCAGGTAGGTAGGTATCCCGCAGTGGGATCTATTTATTGGTAGAATAGCAGGTAGGAGGTATCCAGCAGGATCTATTATTGGTAGAATAGCAGGTATGTAGGTATCCAGCAGTGGATGTATTATGATAGAATAGCAGGTAGGTAGGTATCACAGACAGGGATTATTATTGGTAGAATAGCAGGTAGGTAGGGTATCCAGCAGTGGGATCTATAATTGGTAGAATAGCAGGGGTAGGTAGGTATCCAGCAGTGGATTATTATTGGTAGAAAGCAGGTAGGTAGGTATCCAGCAGTGGATCTATGGTAGAATAGCAGGTAGGTAGGTATCCAGCAGTGGATGATTATGGTAGAATAGCAGGTAGGTAGGTACCCAGCAGTGGGATCTTATTATTGGTAGAATAGCAGGTAGGTAGGTATCCAGCAGGGGAGTATTATGGTAGATAGGAAGGTAGAGGTATCCAGCAGGGGAGTATTATTGGTAAGATAGCAGGTAGGTAGGTATCCAGAGTGGATGAGTTATTGGTAGAATAGCATGTAGGTAGGTATCCGCCAGTAGAGTCTTATTGGTGAAAGCAGGTAGGTAGGTATCCAGCAGGGATATATTATGGTAGAATAGCAGGTAGGTAGGTATCCAGCAGTGGATTATTATTGGTAGAATAGCAGGAGGTAGGTATCCAGCAGTGGATCTATTATTGGTAGAATAGCGGTAGGTAGGTATCCAGCAGGGGATCTATTACTGGTAGAATGCAGGTAGGTAGGTATCCAGCAGTGCGGATCTATTTGTAGAAAGCAGGTAGGTAGGTATCAGCATGTATTATTTTGGGTAGAATAGCAGGTAGGGTAGGTATCCAGCAGTGGTCTATTATGGTAGAATAGCAGGTAGGTAGGATCCTCGGGATCTATTATGGTAGAATAGCAGGTAGGTAGTGGTATCCAGCATGGATCTATTATGGTAGAATAGCAGGTGAGGTAGGTATCCAGCAGTGGATCTTAATTGGTAGAATAGCAGGTAGGGTAGGTATCCAGCAGTGGATCTATTATTGGTAGAATAGCAGGTAGGTAGGTTACAGCAGTGGATCTATATTGGTTAGAATAGCAGGTAGGTAGGTATCCAGCAGTGGATGTATTATTGGTAGAATAGCAGGTAGGTAGGTATCCAGCAGTGGATCTATTATGGTAGAAAAAGAGGTAGGTAGGTATCAGCAGTGGATTATTATGGTAGAATAGCAGGAGGTAGGTATCCAGCAGTGGATCTATTATTGGTAGAATAGCAGGTAGGTAGGTATCCAGCAGTGGATCTATTATGGTAGAATAGCAGGTAGGTAGGTATCCAGCAGTGTATCATTATTGGTAGAATAGACAGGTAGGTAGGTATCCAGCAGTGGATCATTATTGGTGTAGAATAGCAGGTAGGTAGGATCCAGCAGTGGATCTAGTTTGTTTAGAATAGCAGGTAGGTAGGTATCCAGCAGGGATGTATTATTGGTAGAATAGCAGGTAGGTAGGATCCAGCAGTTGATCATTATTATGGTTAGATAGAGATAGCAGGTAGGTAGGTATCCAGCAGTGGACTATTGGTTGAATAGCAGGTAGGTAGGTATCCAGCAGTGGATCTATTATGGTAGAATAGCAGGTAGGTAGGTATCCAGCAGTGGATCTTTATTGTAGAATAGCAGGTAGGTAGGTATCCAGAAGTGGATCTATATTGGTTAGAATAGCAGGTAGGTAGGTATCCAGCAGTGGATCTATTATTGGTTAGAATAGCAGGTAGGTAGGTTATCCAGCAATGGATCTATATTGGTAGAATAGCAGGTAGGTAGGTATCCAGCAGTGGATCTATATTGGTAAGAATGCAGGGTTAGGTAGGTATCCAGCAGTGGATCTATATGGTAGAATAGCAGGTAGGTAGGTATCCGCAGTGGATCTATTATTGGTAGAAATAGCCAGGTAGGTAGGTATCCAGCAGTGGATGTATTATTGGTAGAATAGCAGGTAGGTTAGGTATCACAGTGGGATCTATATTGGTAGAATAGCAGGTAGGTAGGTATCCAGCAGGGGATGTATTATGGTGAATGGCAGGTAGGAGGTATCCAGCAGTGGGACGTATTATTGGTTAGGAATAGCAAGGTAGGTAGGTATCCAGCAGTGGATATTATGGTAGAATAGCAGTAGGTAGGACCGCAGTGATGTTTATTGGTAGAATAGCAGGTAGGTAGGTATCCAGCAGTGGTATCTATATTGGTAAGATAGAATGCAGGTAGGTAGGTATCCAGCAGTGGATCTATATGGTGTAGAATAGCAGGTAGGTAGGTATCCAGCAGTGATGTATTATTGGTAGAATAGCAGGTAGGTAGGTATCCAGCAGGGGATTATATGGTGAATAGCAGGTAGGTAGGTATCCAGCCGTGGGATCTATATTGATAGAATAGCAGGTGTAGGTTCCAGCAGTGGATCTATTATTGGTAGAATAGCAGGTAGGTAGGTATCCAGCAGTGGATCTATATTGGTAGAATAGCAGGTAGGTAGGTATCCAGCAGTGGTCGATCTATTATTGGTAGAATAGCAGGTAGGTAGGTATCCAGCAAGGATCTATTTTGGTAGAATAGCAGGTAGGTAGGTTCCAGCATGGATGTATAATGGTAGAATAGCAGGTAGGTAGGTATCCACGCAGTGCGATCTATTATTGGTAGAATAGCAGGTAGGTAGGTATCCAGCAGTGGATCTATTATTGGTAGAATAGCAGGTAGGTAGGTATCCAGCAGTGGATCTATTATTGGTAGAATAGCAGGTAGGTAGGTATCCAGCAGTGGATCTATTATTGGTAGAATAGCAGGTAGGTAGGTATCCAGCAGTGGATCTATTATTGGTAGAATAGCAGGTAGGTAGGTATCCAGCAGGGATTATTATTGGTAGATAGATAGCAGGTAGGTAGGTATCCAGCAGTGGCTATCTATTATTGGTTAGAATAGCAGGTAGGTAGGTATCCAGCAGTGGATCAATTGGTAGAATCGCAGGTAGGTAGGTATCCAGCAGTGGATTATATTGGTAGAATAGCAGGTAGGTAGGTATCCAGCAGTGGATTATTGGTAGAATAGCAGTAGGTAGGTATCCAGCAGTTGATCTATTATTGGTGAATAGCAGGTAGGTAGGTATACAGCAGTTGAACTATTATTGGTAGAATAGCAGGTAGGTAGGTATCCAGCAGTGGATGTATATTGGTAGAAATAGAAGGTATGGTAGGTACAGCAGTGGATTATTATTGGTAGAAAGCGGTAGTGGTAGGTATCCAGCAGTGGATGTATTATTGGTAGAATAGCAGGTATGGTAGGTATCCAGCAGTGGATTTATTATGGTAGAATAGCAGGTAGGTAGGTATCCAGCAGTGGATTCTATATTGGTAGAATAGCAGGTAGGTAGGTATCCAGCAGTGGATCTATTATGGGTAGAATAGCAGGTAGGTAGGTATCCAGCAGTGGATGATTATGGTAGAATAGCAGGTAGGTAGGATCCAGCAGTGGATTGTATGGTAGAATAGCAGGTAGGTAGGTATCCAGCAGTGGATTATTATTGGTAGAATAGCAGGTAGAGTAGTATCCACAGTGGATTATTATTGGTAGAATAGCAGGTAGGTAGGTATTCCAGCAGTGGATGTATTATTGGTAGAATAGCAGGTAGGTAGGTATCCAGCAGTGGATGTATTATTGTAGAAAGCAGGTAGGTAGGTATCCAGCAGTGGATCTATTATGGTAGAATAGCAGGTAGGTAGGTATCAGCAGTGGATCTATATTGGTAGAATAGCAGGTAGGTGTATCCAGCAGTGGATTATATTGGTAGAATAGCAGGTAGGTAGGTATCCAGCAGGGATGTATTATTGGTAGAATAGCAGGTAGGTAGGTATCCAGCAGTGGATGTATTATTGGTAGAATAGCAGGTAGGTAGGTATCCAGCAGTGGATCTATTATTGGTAGAATAGCAGGTAGGTAGGTATCCAGCAGTGGATCTATTATTGGTAGGATGCAGGTAGGTAGGTATCCAGCAGTGGATGTATTATTGGTAGAATAGCGGTAGGTAGGTATCCAGCAGTGGATCTTTATTGGTAAATAGCAGGTAGGTAGGTATCCAGCAGTGGATTATTATTGGTAGAATAGCAGGTAGGTAGGTATCCAGCAGTGGATGATTATGGTAGAATAGCAGGTAGGTAGGTATCCAGCAGTGGATTGTATTTTGGTTGTAGAATAGCAGGTAGGTAGGTATCCAGCAGTGGATGTATTATTGGTAGAATAGCAGGTAGGGGAGGTATCCAGCAGTGGATGTATTATTGGTAGTAGAATAGCAGGTAGGTAGGTATCACAGCAGTGGATCTATTATTGGTAGAATAGCAGGTAGGTAGGTATCCAGCAGTGGAGTATTATTGGTTAGAATAGCAGGTAGGTAGGTATCCAGCAGTGGATGCATTATTGGTAGAATAGCAGGAGAGTAGGTATACAGCAGTGGATCTATTATTGGTAGAATAGCAGGTAGGTAGTAGGTATCCAGCAGTGGATGTATTATTGGTGAATAGCAGGTAGGTAGGTATCCAGCAGTGGATGTATTATTGGTAGAATAGCAGGTAGGTAGGTATCCAGCAGTGGATGTATTATTGGTGGTAGAATAGCAGGTAGGGTAGGTACCAGCAGTGGATGTGTATTATTGGTAGAATAGCAGGTAGGTAGGTTCCAGCAGTGATATTATTGGTAGAATACGAGGTAGGAGGTATCCAGCAGTGGATTTATTATTGGTAGTAGAATGCAGGTAGGTAGGTATCAGCAGTGGATTATATGGTAGATAAATGCAGGTAGGTAGGTATCCAGCAGTGGATCTATTATTAGTAGATAGCGGTAGGTAGGTATCCAGCAGTGGATCTATTATGGTAGAATAGCAGGTAGGTAGGTTCCAGCAGTGGATTATGATTATTATGTAGTGAATAGCAGGTAGGTAGGTATCCAGCAGTGGATGTATTTTGGTAGAATAGCAGGTAGGTAGGTATCCAGCAGTGGATTATTATTGTTAGAATAGCAGGGTAGGTATCCAGCAGTGGATCTTATTGGTGAGATAGAATAGCGGTAGGTAGGTATCCAGCAGGGGATGATTATTGGTAGAATAGCAGGTAGGTAGGTATCCAGCAGTGGATGTATTATTGGTAGAATAGCAGGTAGGTAGGTATCCAGCAGTGGATTATATTGGTAGAATAGAGGTAGGTAGGTATCCAGCAGTGGATGTATTATTGGTAGAATAGCAGGTAGGTAGGTATCCAGCAGTGGATCTATTATTGGTAGAAATAGCAGGTAGGTAGTGTATCCAGACAGTGGATGCTATTATTGGTTAGAATAGCAGGTAGGTAGGTATCCAGCAGTGGATCGTATTATTGGTAGAATAGCAGGTAGGTAGGTATCCAGCAGGGTCTATATTGGTAGAATAGCAGGTAGGTAGGTATCCAGCAGTGGATCTATTATTGGTAGAATAGCAGGTAGGTAGGTATCCAGCAGTGGATCTATTATTGGTAGAAAAGCAGGTAGGTAGGTATCCAGCAGTGGATCGTATGGTAGTAGAATAGCAGGTAGGTAGGTATCCAGCAGTGGATCTATTATTGGTAGAATAGAAGGTAGGTAGGGTACCAGCAGTGGATTATTATTGGTAGAATAGCAGGTAGGTAGGTATCCAGCAGTGGATCTATTATTGGTAGAATAGCAGGTAGGTAGGTATCCAGCAGTGGATCTATTATTGGTAGAATAGCAGGTAGGTAGGTATCCAGCAGTGGATCTATATGGATTAGAATAGCAGGTAGGTAGGTATCCAAGCAGTGGATCTTATTATGTAAAAAGCAGGTAGGTAGGTATCCAGCAGTGGATCTATTATTGGTAGAATAGCAGGTAGGTAGGTATCCAGCAGTGGATCTATATTGGTAGAATAGCAGTAGGTAGTATCAGCAGTGGATGTATTATTGGTAGAATAGCAGGTGGTAGGTATCCAGCAGTGGATGTATTATTGGTAGAATAGCAGGTAGGTAGGTATCCAGCAGTGGATGTATTATTGGTAGAATAGACAGGTATGTTAGGTATCCAGCAGTGGATTATTATTGGTGTAGAATAGCAGGTAGGTAGGTATCCAGCAGTGGATCTATTATTGGTAGAATAGCAGGTAGGTAGGTATCCGCAGTGATGTAGTATTGGGAGAATACGAAGGTAGGTAGGTATCCAGCAGTGGATCTATTATTGGTAGAATAGCAGATAGGTAGGTATCCAGCAGTGGATCTATTATTGGTAGAATAGCAGATAGGTAGGTATCCAGCAGTGGATGTATTATTGGTAGAATAGCAGGTAGGTAGGTATCCAGCAGTGGATGTATTATTGGTAGAATAGCAGGTAGGTAGGTATCCAGCAGTGGATGTATTATTGGTAGAATAGCAGGTAGGTAGGTATCCAGCAGTGGATGTATTATTGGTAGAATAGCAGGTATGTAGGTATCCAGCAGTGGATGTATTATTGGTAGAATAGCAGGTAGGTTTCTTGTTTCCACATGATCATTATGGTAGAATAGCAGGTAGGAGGTATCCAGCAGTGCGATCTATAATGGTATAGAATAGCAGGTAGGTAGGTATCCAGCAGTGGATCTATTATGGTAGAATGCAGGTAGGTAGGTATCCAGCAGTGGATCTATTATTGGTAGAATAAGCAGGTAGGTAGGATCCAGCAGTGGATTATTATGGTTAGAATAGCAGGTAGGTAGGTATCCAGCAGTGGATTATTATTGGTAGAATAGCAGGTAGGTAGGTATCCAGCGTGGGATCTATTATTGGTAGAATAAGCAGGTAGGTAGGTATCCAGCAGGGGATGTATTATGGTAGAATAGCAGGTAGGAAGGTATCCAGCAGTGGTGTATTATTGGTAGAATAAGCAGGTAGGTAGGTATCCAGCAGTGGACTGTATTTGGTGAATAGCAGTAGGTAGGTATCCAGCAGTGAGATGTCTTATTGGTTAGAATAGTCAGGTAGGGAGGTATCCAGCAGTGGATCTATTATTGGTAGAAATAGCAGGTAGGTAGGAGTATCCAGCAGTGGATCTATATTGGGTAGAATAGCAGGTAGGTAGGTATCCAGCAGTGGATGTATTATTGGTAGAATAGCAGGTAGGTAGGTATCCAGCAGGGGATCTATTACTGGTAGAATAGCAGGTAGGTAGGTATCCAGCAGTGGATCTATTATTGATAGAATAGCAGGTAGGTAGGTATCCAGCAGTGGATCTATTATTGGTTGAATAGCAGGTAGGTAGGTATCCAGCAGTGGAGTATTATTGGAGAATAGCAGGTAGGTAGGTTATCCATCAGTGATCTATTATTGTGTGTAGAATAGCAGGTAGGTAGGTATCCAGCAATGGATCTATTATTGGTAGAATAGCAGGTAGGTAGTATCCAGCAGTGGATCATAATGGTAGAATAGAAGGTAGGTAGGTATCAGCAGGGATCTTGGAATTGGAGATTAGCAGGTAGGTAGGTAGCCAGCAGTGGATCTATTATTGGTGAATAGCAGGTAGGGAGGTATCCAGCAGTGGATGTATTATTGGTGTAGAAATAGCAGGTAGGTAGGTATCCAGCAGGGATCTATTTGGGTAGAAAAAGGGTAGGAGGTATCCAGCAGTGGATCATTATTGGGTAGAATAGCAGGAGGTAGGTATCCAGCAGTGGATCTTATTGGTAGAATAGCAGGTAGGTAGGTATCCAGCAGTGGATCTATTATTGGTTAGAATAGCAGGTAGGTAGGTATCCAGCAGGTATATATTGGTAGAATAGCAGTGTAGGTAGGTATCCAGCAGTGGATCATTATTGTAGAATAGCAGGTAGGGTAGGTATCCACAGGGGATCTATTATTGGTAGAATAGCAGGTAGGTAGGTATCCAGCAGTGGAGTATTATTGGTAGATAGCAGGTAGGTAGGGATCCAGCAGTGGATTATTATGTGTAGAATAGCAAAGGTAGGTAGGTATCCAGCAGTGGATATTGGTAGTTAATAGCAGGTAGGTAGGTATCCAGAGTGGATCTATATTGGTTAGAATAGAGGTAGGTAGGTATCAGCAGTGGATCTATTATTGATAGAATAGCGGTAGGTAGGTACCAGCAGTGGATCTATTATTGGTAGAATAGCAGGTAGGTAGGTATCCAGCAGTGGTGATCTATATTGGTAGAATAGCAGGTAGGTAGGTATCCAGCAATGGATTATTATTGGTAGAATAGCAGGTAGGTAGGTATCCAGCAGTGGATCTATATTGTAGAATAGCAGGTAGGTAGGTATCCAGCAGTGGATCTATATTGGTAGAATAGCAGGTAGGTAGGTATCCAGCAGTGGATCTATTATTGGTAGAAAAGCAGGTAGGTAGGTATCCAGCAGTGGATGTATTATTGGTAGTGAATAGATAGAATAGAGGTAGGAGGTATCCAGCAGTGGATTATATTGGTAGAATAGCAGGTAGGTAGGTATCAGCAGGGGATTATTATGGTAGAAGAGCGGTAGGTAGGTATCCAGCACGTGGATGATTATTGGTAGATAGCAGGTAGGTAGGTATCCAGCAGTGGATGTATATGTGTAGAATAGCAGGTAGGAGGTATCAGCAGTGGATCTATATTGGTAGAATAGCAGGTAGGTAGGTATCCAGCCAGTGGATGTATTATGTAGTAGAATAGCATGTAGGTAGGTATCCAGCAGTAGATGTCTTTATTTAGAATAGGCAGGTAGGGGTAGGTAGGTATCCAGCAGGGGATCTATAGTTGGTAGATAGCAGGTAGGTAGGTATCCAGCAGTGGATTTTATTGGTGTAGAATAGCAGGTAGGTAGGTATCCAGCAGTGGATGTATTATTGGTAGAATAGCAGGTAGGTAGGTATCCAGCAGGGATCTATTATGGTAGAATAGCAGGTAGGTAGGGATCACAGTGGATCTATTATTGATAGAAATAGCAGGTAGGTAGGTTATCCAGCAGTGGATCTATTTGGTTAGAATAGCAGGTAGGTAGGTATCCAGCAGTGGATCTATTATTTGGTAGAATAGCAGGTAGGTAGGTACCACAGTGGATCTATTATTGGTAGAATAGCAGGTAGGTAGGTATCCAGCAATGGATCTATTATTGGTAGAATAGCAGGTAGGTAGGTATCCAGCAGTGGATCTATATTGGTAGAATAGAAGGTAGGTAGGTATCCAGCAGTGGATCTTTTATTGGTAGAATAGCAGGTAGGTAGGTATCCAGCAGTGGATCTATTATTGGGTAGAATAGCAGGTAGGTTGGTATCCAGCAGTGGATGTATTATTGGTAGAATAGCAGGTAGGTAGGTATCCAGCAGTGGATCTATTATTGGTAGAAAGCAGGGTAGGTAGGTATCAGCAGTGGATCTATATTGGTAGAATAGCAGGAGGTAGGTATCCAGCAGTGGATCTATTATGGTAGAATAGCAGGTAGGTGGTATCCAGCAGGTATCTATTATTGTGAGTAGAATAGCAGGTAGGTAGGTATCCAGCAGTGGATCAATTATGGTAGAATAGCAGGTAGGTAGGTATCCAGCAGTGGATCTATTATTGGTAGAATAGCAGGTAGGTAGGTATCAGCAGTGGATGTATTATTGGTAGAAAGCAGGTAGGTAGGTATCCAGCAGTTGATTATTAGTGGTAGAATAGCAGGTAGGTAGGTATCCAGCAGTTGACTATTATTGGTAGAATAGCAGGGTAGGTAGGTATCAGCAGTGGATGTATTATTGGTAGAATAGCAGGTAGGTAGGTATCCAGCAGTGGATCATTATTGGTAGAATAGAAACAGTAGGTAGGTATCCGCAGTGGATCTATATTGGAAGAATAGCAGGTAGGTAGGTATCCAGCAGTGGATCGTATTATTGGTAGAATAGCGGTAGGGGGTATCCAGCAGTGGATGTATTATTGGTTAGAATAGCAGGTAGGTAGGTATCCAGCAGTGGATCTATTATTGGTTAGATAGCAGGTAGGTAGGTATCCAGCAGTGGATCTATTATTGGTAGAAAAGCAGGTAGGTAGGTATCCAGCACTGGGCCTATATTGTACAAATAGCAGGTAGGGGTAGGTATCCAGCAGTGGATATATGGTAGAATAGCAGGTAGGTAGGTATCCAGCAGTGGATCTATTATTGGTGAGAATAGCAGGTAGGTAGGTATCCAGCAGTGGATCTATTATGGTAGATAGAGGTAGGTAGGTATCCAGCAGTGGAGTGGATTATTATGGTAGAATAGCAGGTAGGTAGGTATCCAGCAGTGGATGTATTATTGGTAGAATAGCAGGTAGGTAGTATCCAGCAGTGGATGTATTATTGGTAGATAGATAGCAGGTAGGTAGGTATCCAGCAGTGGATCTATTATTGGTAGAATAGCAGGTAGGTAGGTATCCAGCAGTGGATTCTTATTGGTAGAATAGCAGGTAGGTAGGTATCCAGCAGTGGATGTATTATTGTAGAATAGCAGTTAGGTAGGTATCCAGCAGTGGATCTATATTGGTAGATAGAATAGAGGTAGGAGGTATCAGCAGTGGATCTATATTGGTAGAATAGCAGGTAGGTAGGTATTCAGCAGCAGTGGATGATTATGGTAGAATAGCAGGTAGGTAGGTATCCAGCAGTGGATTATTATTGGTAGAATAGTAGGTAGGGAGGTATCCAGCAGTGGATCTATTATTGGTAGAAATAGCAGGTAGGTAGGTATCCAGCAGTGGATCATTATTGGTAGAATAGCAGGTAGGTAGGTATCCAGCAGTGGAGTGTATTATTGTAGAATAGCAGTTAGGTAGGATCCAGCAGTGGACTGTATTATTGGTAGAATAGCAGGTAGGTAGGTATCCAGCAGTGGATCTATTATTGGTAGAAAAAGCAGGTAGGTAGTATCCAGCATGGGTATATTGGTAAAAAGCAGTAGGTAGGTATCCAGCAGTGGATGTATTATTGGTAGAATAGCAGGTAGGTAGGTATCCAGCAGTGGATTTATTATTGGTAGAATAGCAGGTAGGGTAGGTATCCAGCAGTGGATCTATTATTGGTAGAATAGCAGGTAGGTAGGTATCCAGCAGTGGATCTGTATTATGGTAGAATAGCAGGTAGGTAGGTATCCAGACAGTGGATTATTATTGTAGAATAGCAGGTAGGTAGGTATCCAGCAGTGGATGATTATTGGTAGAATAGCAGGTAGGTAGGTATCCAGCAGTGGATGTATTTGGTTAGAATAGCAGGTAGGTAGGTATCCAGCAGTGGATGTTATTAGTGGTAGAATAGCAGGTAGGTAGGTATCCAGCAGTGGATCTATTAGGTTAGAATAGCAGGTAGGTAGGTATCCAGCGAGGGGATGTATTATGGTAGAATGGCAGGTAGGAGGTATCCAGCAGTGGATGTATTATTGGTAGAGAGCAGGTAGGTAGGTATCCAGCAGTGGATCGTATTATTGGTAGAATAGCAGGGGTAGGTATCCAGCAGTGGATTGTATTATGGTAGAATAGCAGGGTAGGTAGGTATCCAGCAGTGGATGTATTATTGGTTAGAATAGCAGGTAGGTAGGTATCCAGCAGTGGATCTATTATTGGTGAGAATAGCAGGTAGGTAGGTATCCAGCAGTGGAGGATTATTGGTTAGAATAGCAGGTAGGTAGGTATCCAGCAGGGATCTATTATTGGTTAGAATAGCAGGTAGGTAGGTATCCAGCAGTGGATGATTATTGTAGAAATAGCAGGTAGGTAGGTATCCAGCAGTGGATATTATTGGTAGAATAGCAGGTAGGTAGGTATCCAGCAGTGGATCTATTATTGGTAGAAATAGCAGGTAGGTAGGGATCCACAGTGGATCTATTATTGGTAGATAGAATAGCAGGTAGGTAGGTATCCAGCAATGGATTATATTGGTAGAATAGCAGGTAGGTAGGTATCCAGCAGTGGATCTATATGGTAGAATAGCAGGTTAGGTAGGTATCCAGCAGGGATCTTTATTGGTAGAATAGCAGGTAGGTAGGTATCCAGCAGTGGATCTATTATTGGTAGTAGAAAAGCAGGTAGGTAGGTATCCAGCGTGGATGTATTATTGGTGAATAGCAGGTAGGTAGGTATCCAGCAGTGGATCTATTCTTGGTAGAGAAAGCATGGTAGGTAGGTATCCAGCAGTGGATCTATTATGGTAGAATAGCAGGAGGAGGTATCCAGCAGTGGATCTATTATTGGTAGAATAGCAGGTAGGTAGGTATCCAGCAGTGGATCTATTATTGGTAGAATAGCAGGTAGGTAGGTAGGTATCCGCAGTGTATCTATTATTGGTAGAATAGCAGGTAGGTAGGTATCCAGCAGTGGAATCAAATTGGTAGAATAGAAGGTAGGTAGGTATCCAGCAGTGGATCTATATTGGTAGAATAGCAGGTAGGTAGGTATCCAGCAGTGGATGTTTATTGGTAGAATAGCAGGTAGGTAGGTATCCAGCAGTGATCTATTATTGGTAGAATAGCAGGTAGGTAGGTCTCAGCAGGTGGATTATTGGTTAGAATAGCAGGTAGGTAGGTATCCAGCAGTGGATCTATTATTGGTAGAATAGCAGGTAGGTAGGTATCCAGCAGTGGATCTATTATTGATAGAATAGCAGGTAGGTAGGTATCCAGCAGTGGATATATATTGGTAGAATAGCAGGTAGGTAGGTATCCAGCAGTGGATCTATTATTGAGTAGAATAGCAGGTAGGTAGGTATCCAGCAATGGATCTATATGGTAGAATAGCAGGTAGGTAGGTATCCAGCAGTGGATCTATAATGGTAGTAGAATAGCAAGGTAGGTAGGTATCCAGCAGTGGATCTATTATTGGTAGAATAGCAAGGTAGGTAGGTATCCAGCAGTGGATCTATTATTGGTAGAATAGCAGGTAGGTAGGTATCCAGCAGTGGATGTTATTGGTAGAATAGAAGGTAGGTAGGTATCCAGCAGTGGATCTATTATGGTAGAATAGCAGGTAGGTAGGTATCCAGCAGGGGATGTATATGGGTAGAATAGGCAGGTAGGAGGTATCCAGCAGTGGATGTATTATTGGTAGAATAGAATAGCAGGTAGGTAGGTATCCAGCAGTGGAGATGGTGTATATTGGTAGATAGCGTAGGTAGGTATCCAGCAGTAGATTTTTTTTTAGAATAGCAGGTAGGTAGGTATCAGCAGTGGATCTTTATGGTCGATTAGAATAGCAGGTAGGTAGGTATCCAGCAGGGATCATATTATTGTAGTAGAATAGCAGGGAGGTAGGTATCCAGCAGTGGATTATTATTGGTAGAATAGCAGGTAGGTAGGTATCCAGCAGGGGATCTATCTGGTTTGAATAGCAAGGTAGGTAGGTATCCAGCAGTGGATCTATTATTAGAATAGCAGGTAGGTAGGTATCCAGAAGTGGATTATATTGGAATAGAGCAGGTAGGTAGGTATCCAGCAGTGGATCTATTATTTGTAGAATAGCAGGTAGGTAGGTATCCATCAGTGGATCTATATTGTAGAATAGCAGGTAGGTAGGTATCAGCAATGGCTTATATTGGTTAGAATAGCAGGTAGGTAGGTATCCAGCAGTGGATCTATATTGGTAGAATAGAAGGTAGGTAGGTATCCAGCAGTGGATTCTTTTATTGGTAGAATCAGCAGGTAGGTAGGTATCCAGCAGTGGATCTATATTGGTTAGAATAGAAGGTAGGTGGTTATCCAGCAGTGGATCTATTATGGTAGAATAGCAGGTAGGTAGGTATCCAGCAGTGGATCTATTATTGGTAGAAAAGCAGGTAGGGTAGGTATCCAGCAGTGGATCTATTATTGTAGTAGAATAGAGGAAGGTAGGTATCCAGCAGTGGATCTATATTGGTAGAATAGCAGGTAGGTAGGATCCAGCAGTGATATATTATGGTAGAATAGCAGGTAGGTAGGTATCCAGCAGTGGATTCAATTATTGGTAGAATAGCAGGTAGGTAGGTATCCAGCAGTGGGATCTTTAGTTGTAGAATAGCAGGTAGGTAGGTATCCAGCAGTGGATGTATATGGTAGAATAGCAGGTAGGTAGGTTATCCAGCGGTTGATCTATTATGGTAGAATAGCAGGTAGGTAGGTATCCAGCAGTTGAACTATTATTGGTTAGAATAGCAGGTAGGTAGGTATCCAGCAGTGGAATCTATTATGGTAGAATAGCAGGTAGGTAGGTATCCAGCAGTGGATGTATTATTGGTAGAAATAGCAGGTAGGTAGGTATCAGCAGTGGATCTATTATTGGTAGAAATCAAGGTAGTAGGTATCCAGCAGGGGATCTATTATTGGTAGAATAGCAGGTAGGGTAGGTATCCAGCAGGGATTATTATGGTAGAATAGCTGGTAGGTAGGTATCCAGCAGTGGAGTTTATTGGTAGAATAGCAGGTAGGTAGGTATCCAGCAGTGGATTATATTGGAGAATAGCAGGTAGGTAGGTATCCAGCAGTGGATGTATTATTGGTAGAATATCAGGTAGGTAGGTATCCAGCAGTGGATCTATATTGTAGAGAAACAGGTAGGTAGGTATCAGCAGTGGATCTATATTGGTAGGAATAGCAGGTAGGTAGGTACCAGCAGTGGATGTATTATTGGTAGATAGCAGGTAGTAGGTATTCCAGCAGTGGAGTATTATTGGTTAGAATAGCAGGTAGGTAGGTATCCAGCAGTGGGATCTATTATTGGTAGAAAAGCGGTAGGTAGGTATCAGCAGTGGATTCTATTATGGTAGAATAGCGGTAGGTAGGTATCAGCAGTGGAATATTATTGGTTAGAAATAGCAGGTAGGTAGGTATCCAGCACTGGGCCTATTATTGGTTAAAATAGCAGGTAGGTAGGTATCCAGCAGTGGATCTATTATGGTTAGAATAGCAGGTAGGTAGGTATCCAGACGTGGATCTATTATTGGTTAGAATAGCAGGTAGGTAGTAATCAGCAGTGGTGTATTATTGGAGAATGCAGGTGGGGTAGGATCCAGCAGTGGATGTATTATTGGTAGATAGAGGTAGGTAGGTATCCAGCAGTGGATGTATTATTGGTAGAATGCAGGTAGGGAGGTATCCAGCAGTGGATTATATTGGTAGAATAGCAGGTAGGTAGGTATCCAGCAGTTGAACTATTATTGGTAGAATAGCAGGTAGGTAGGTATCCAGCAGTGGAGATGTATTATTGGTAGAATAGCAGGTAGGTAGGTATCCAGCAGTGGATCTATTATTGGTAGAATAGCAGGTAGGTAGGTATCCAGCAGTGGATCTATTATTGGTAGAATAGCAGGTAGGTAGGTATCCAGCAGTGGATGTATTATTGTTAGAATAGCAGTTAGGTAGGTATCCAGCAGTGGATGATTATTAGGTAGAATAGCAGGTAGGTAGGTATCCAGCAGTGGATCATTATTGGTAGAATAGTAGGTAGGAGGAGGTACAGCAGTGGATCTATTATTGGTAGAATAGCAGGTAGGTAGGTATCCAGCAGTGGATCTATTATTGGTTAGAATAGCAGGTAGGTAGGTATCCAGCAGTGGATTTATATGTTAGAATAGCAGTTAGGTAGGTATCCAGCAGTGGATGTATTATGGTAGAATAGCAGGTAGGTAGGTATCCAGCAGTGGATCTATTATTGGTAGAAAAGCAGGTAGGTAGGTATCCAGCACTGGGCCTATTATTGGTACAAAAGCAGGAGGTAGGTAGGTACCAGCAGTGGATGTATTATTGGTAGAATAGCAGGTAGGTAGGTATCCAGCAGTGGATCTATATTGGTAGAATAGCAGGTAGGTAGGTATCCAGCAGTGGATCTATTATTGGTTAGAATAGCAGGTAGTAGTGGTATCAGCAGTGGGATGATTATTGGTAGAATAGCAGGTAGGTAGGTATCCAACAGTGGACTATTATTGGTAGAATAGCAGGTAGGTAGGTATCCAGCAGGGGATGTATTACTGGTAGAATGGCAGGTAGGAAGGTATCCAGCAGTGGATGTATTATTGGTAGAATAGCAGGTAGGTAGGTATCCAGCAGTGGATGTATTATTGGTAGAATAGCAGGTAGGTAGGTATCCAGCAGTGGATGTATTATTGGTAGAATAGCAGGTAGGTAGGTATCCAGCAGTGGATGTATTATTGGTAGAATAGCAGGTAGGTAGGTATATCCAGCAGGTATCTATTATTGGTAGAATAGCAGGTAGGTAGGTATCCAGCAGTGGATCTATTATTGGTAGAATAGCAGGTAGGTAGGTATCCAGCAGTGGATCTATTATTGATAGAATAGCAGGTAGGTAGGTATCCAGCAGTGGATCTATTATTCATAAAAATAGGCAGGTAGGTAGGTATCCAGCAGTGGATCTATTATTGGTAAAAATAGCAGGTAGGTAGGTATCAGCAGTGGATCTATTATTGGTTAGAATAGCAGGTAGGTAGGTATCCATCAGTGGATCTATTATGTGTAGATAGCAGGTAGGTAGGTATCCAGCAATGGATCTATATTATTGGTAGAATAGCAGGTAGGTAGGTATCCAGCAGTGGATTTATAATTGGTAGAATAGCAGGTAGGTAGGTATCCAGCAGTGGATATATTATTGGTAGAATAGCAGGTAGGTAGGTATCCAGCAGTGGATCTATTATTGGTAGAATAGCAGGTAGGTAGGTATCCAGCAGTGGAGGTATTATTGGTAGAATAGCAGGTAGGTAGGTATCCAGCAGTGGATCTATTATTGGTACAAAATCAGGTAGGTAGGTATCCAGCAGTGGATCTATTATTGGTAGAATAGCAGGTAGGTAGGTATCCAGCAGTGGATCTATTATTGGTAGAATAGCAGGTAGGTTAGAGTGATCCGCCAGCAGGGATCTATTATTGGTAGAATAGCAGGTAGGTAGGTATCCAGCAGTGGATCTATTATTGGTAGAATAGCAGGTAGGTAGGTATCCAGCAGTGGATCTATTATTGGTAGAAATCAGGTAGGTAGGTAGCCAGCAGTGGATCTATTATTGGTAGAATAGCAGGTAGGTAGGTATCCAGCAGTGGATCTATTATTGGTAGAAAAGCAGGTAGGTAGGTATCCAGCACTGGGCCTATTAGTGGTACAAAGCAGGTAGGTAGGTATCCAGCAGTGGATGTATTTGGTAGATAAGAGGTGAGGTAGGTATCCAGCAGTGGATCTATTATTGGTAGAAAAGCAGGTAGGTAGGTATCCAGCACTGGGCCTATTATTGGTACAAAAGCAGGTAGGTAGGTATCCAGCAGTGGATGTATTATTGGTAGAATAGCAGGTAGGTAGGTATCCACAGTGGATCTATTATTGGTAGAATAGCAGGTAGGTAGGTATCCAGCAATGGATCTATTATTGGTAGAATAGCAGGTAGGTAGGTATCCAGCAGTGGATTATATGATAATTGGTTAGAATAGCAGGTTAGGGTAGGTATCAGCAGTGGATATATTATTGGTAGAATAGCAGGTAGGTAGGTATCCAGCAGTGGATCTATTATTGGTAGAATAGCAGGTAGGTAGGTATCCAGCAGTGGAGGGATTATTGGTAGAGAATGCAGGTAGGTAGGTGATCCAGCAGTGGATTATATTAGTGGGACAAAATCAGGTAGGTAGGATCCAGCAGTGGATCTATTATTGGTAGAAAGCAGGTAGGTAGGTATCCAGCAGTGGATTATTATTGGTAGTAGAATAGCAGGTAGGTAGGTATCCAGCAGGGGATCTATTATTGGGTAGATAGCAGGTGGTAGGTAGGTATCCAGCAGTGGATCTATTTTGGTAGAAATAGCAGGTAGGTAGGTATCCAGCAGGGATCTATTATTGGTAGAAATCAGGTAGGTAGGTATCCAGCAGGGGATGCTATTATTGGTAGGAAATAGCAGGTAGGTAGGTATCCAGCAGTGGATCTATTATTGGTAAAAAGCAGGTAGGTAGTATCCAGCATAGGGCCTATTATTGGTACAAATAGCAGGTAGGTGAGGTATCCAGCAGTGGATGTATTATTGGTAGATAAGCAGGTAGGTAGGTATCCAGCAGTGGATACTATTATTGGGTAGGAAAGCAGGTAGGTAGGTATCCGCAGTGGCCTATTGGTACAAAAGCAGGTAGGTAGGTATCAGCAGTGGATTTATTATGGTAGAATAGCAGGTAGGTAGGTATCCAGCAGTGGATGTGATTATTGGGTAGACTAGCAGGTAGGTAGGTATCCAGCAGGGATCTATTATTGGTAGAATAGCAGGTAGGTAGGTATCCAGCAGTGGATAGTATTATTGGTAGAATAGCAGGTAGGTAGGTATCCAGCAGTGGATTATTATTGGTGATAGAATAGCAGGTAGTAGGTATCAGCGTGATGTATACGTAGAATGGAGGTGGTAGGAGGTATCCAGCAGTGGATGTATTATTGGTAGTAGAATAGATAGCAGGTAGGTAGGTATCCAGCAGTGGATGTATTATTGGTAGAATAGAGCTAGATGTCGGTAGGTATCCAGCAGTGGATGTCTTATTTGTAGAATAGCAGGTAGGTAGGATATCAGCAGGGAGGGTTATTATTGGTAGAATAGCAAGGTAGGTAGGTATCCAGCAGTGGGATCTTTATTGGTAGATAGCAGGTAGGTAGGTATCCAGCGTGGATATTGGTAGAATAGCATGTAGGAGTATCCAGCAGTGGATGATTATGTAGAATGCAGGGAGGTAGGTATCCAGCAGTGGGTATTATTGATAGTAGAATAGCAGGAGGTAGGATCACAGCCAGTGGATTATTATTGGTAGAATAGCAGGTAGGTAGGTATCCAGACAGTGGATCTTTATTGGTAGTGTATAGCAGGTAGTAGGTACAGCAATGGATTATTATTGGTGATGCAGGTAGCAAGGTATCCAGCAGTGGAGTATATTGTAGAATAGCAGGAGGTAGGTATCCAGCAGTGGATCTATTATGGTAGAATAGCAGGTAGGTAGGTATCCAGCAGTGGATCTATAATGGTTTTAGAATAGCAGGTAGGTAGGTATCCGCAGTGGATCTATTTTATTGGTAGAATAGCAGGTAGGTAGGTATCCAGCAGTGGATCTATTATTGGTAGAATAGCAGGTAGGTAGGTATCCAGCAGTGGATGTATTATTGGTAGAATAGCAGGTAGGTAGGTACCCAGCAGTGGATCTATTATTGGTAGAATAGCAGGTAGGTAGGTATCCAGCAGGGGATGTATTACTGGTAGAATGGCAGGTAGGAAGGTATCCAGCAGTGGATGTATTATTGGTAGAATAGCAGGTAGGTAGGTATCCAGCAGTGGATTGATGTATTGGTAGAATAGCATGTAGTAGGTATCCAGCAGTAGATCTTATGGTTAGATAGCAGGTAGGTAGGTATCCAGCAGTGGATCTATTATTGGTAGAATAGCAGGTAGGTAGGTATCCAGCAGTGGATCTATTATTGGTAGAATAGCAGGTAGGTAGGTATCCAGCAGTGGATCTATTATTGGTAGAATAGCAGGTAGGTAGGTATCCAGCAGGGGATCTATTCTGGTAGAATAGCAGGTAGGTAGGTATCCAGCAGTGGATTATTATGTTAGAATAGCAGGTAGGTAGGTATCCAGCAGTGGATCTATTATTGGTGGTGAGAATAGCAGGTAGGTAGGTATCCAGCAGTGGATTCTATTATTGGTAGAATAGCAGGTAGGTAGGTATCCATCAGTGGATCTATATTGGTGTAGAATAGCAGGTAGGTAGTATCCAGCAATGGATCTATTATTGGTAGAATGCAGGTAGGTAGGTATCAGCAGTGGATCTATAATGGTGAGAATAGCAGGTAGGTAGGTATCCAGCTCGTGGATCTTTTATTGGTAGAATAGCAGGTAGGTAGGTATCCAGCAGTTGGATCTATTATTGGTAGAATAGCAGGTAGGAGGTATCCAGCAGTGGATGGAGTATGGGTAGAATAGCAGGTAGGTAGGTATCCAGCAGTGGATCTATTATGGTAGAAAAGCAGGGGGGTAGGTATCCAGCAGTGGATCTATTTGGTAGAATAGCAGGAAGTAGGATCCAGCAGTGGATCTTATTTGGTGAGATGCAGGTAGGTAGGTATCCAGCAGTGGATCTATTATTGTGTAGAATAGCAGGTAGGTAGGTATCCCACCAGCAGTTGTATCTATATTGGTAGAATAGCAGGAGGTAGGTATCCAGCAGTGGATCAATTATTGGTAGAATAAGAGGTAGGTAGGTATCCAGCAGTGGATCTATTATTGGTAGAATAGCAGGTAGGTAGGTATCCAGCGTGGATGTATATGGTAGAATAGCAGTAGGTAGGTATCAGCAGTTGATCTATTAGTAGTGATAGAATAGCAGGTAGGTAGGTATCCAGCAGTGCTATTGGTAGAATAGCAGGTAGGTAGGTATCCAGCAGTGGATTATATTGGTAGAATAGCAGGTAGGTAGGTATCCAGCAGTGGATCTATTATTGAAGAATAGCAGGTAGGTAGGTATCCAGACATGGATCTATTATTGGTCGAAAGCAGGAGGTAGGTACCAGCAGTGGATCTATTATTGGTAGAATAGCAGGTAGGGAGGTATCCAGCAATGGATTATTATGGTAGAATAGCAGGTAGGTAGGTATCCAGCAGTGGATCTATAATTGGTAGAATAGCAGGTAGGTAGTATCCAGCAGTGGTCTATATTGGTAGAATAGCAGGTAGGTAGGTATCCAGCAGTGGTATTATTGTTAGAATAGCAGGTAGGTAGGTATCAGCAGGGGATGTATTATTGGTAGATAGCGGTAGGTAGGTATCCAGCAGTGGATCTATATTGGTGAATAGCAGGTGTAGGTATCCAGCAGGGATGATTATTGTAGAATGGCAGGTAGGAAGGTATCCAGCAGTGGATGTATTATGGTAGAATAGCAGGTAGGTAGGTATCCAGCAGTGGATGTATTATTGGTCGAATAGCATTGGTAGGAGTATCCAGCAGTGAGTCTTATTGGTTAGAATAGCAGGTAGGTAGGTATCCAGCAGTGGATCTATTATTGGTAGAATAGCAGGTAGGTAGGTATCCAGCAGTGGATCTATTTGGTTAGAATAGCAGGTAGGTAGGTATCCAGCAGTGGATTATTATTGGTAGAATAGCAGGTAGGTAGGTATCCAAGCAGGGGATCTATTATGGGAGAATAGCAGGTAGGTAGGTATCCAGCAGGGATTATTATTGAGAATAGCAGGTAGTGGAGTATCCAGCAGTGGATCTATTATTGGTAGAATAGCAGGTAGGTAGGTATCCAGCAGTGGATCTATTATTTGTAGAATAGCAGGTAGGTAGGTATCCAATCAGTGGATCTATTATTGGTAGAATAGCAGGTAGGTAGGTATCCAGCAATGGATCTATTATTGGTAGAATAGCAGGTAGGTAGGTATCCAGCAAGTGGATCTATAATTGGTAGAATAGCAGGTAGGTAGGTATCCAGCAGTGCATCTTTATTGGTAGAATAGCAGGTAGGTAGGTATCCAGCAGTGGATCTATTATTGGTAGAATAGCAGGTAGGTTTGTATCCAGCAGTGGATGTATTATTGGTAGAATAGCAGGTAGGTAGGTATCCAGCAGTGGATCTATTATTGGTAGAAAAGCAGGTAGGTAGGTATCCAGCAGTGGATCTATTATTGGTAGAATAGCAGGAAGGTAGGTATCCAGCAGTGGATGCTATTATTTGGTAGAATAGCAGGTAGGTAGGTATCCAGCAGTGTATCTATTATTGGTAGAATAGCAGGTAGGTAGGTATCACGCAGTGGGATCATTATGGAGAATAGCAGGTAGGTAGGTATCCAGCAGTGGATCTATTATGGTAGAATAGCAGGTAGGTAGGTATCCAGCAGTGGATGTATTATTGGTAGAATAGCAGGTAGGTAGGTATCCAGCAGTTGATCTATTATTGGTTAGAATAGCAGGTAGGTAGGTATCCAGCAGTTGAACTATTATTGGTAGAATAGCAGGTAGGTAGGTATCCAGCAGTGGATGTAGTATGGTTAGAATAGCAGGTAGGT
The DNA here is from genome assembly GCA_019447015.1 of Hymenochirus boettgeri. Taxonomy (NCBI): domain Eukaryota; kingdom Metazoa; phylum Chordata; class Amphibia; order Anura; family Pipidae; genus Hymenochirus; species Hymenochirus boettgeri. The sequence goes on from JAACNH010000223.1 coordinate 43,535, forward strand.
AGGTATCAGCAGTGGATCTATTATTGGTAGAATCGCAGGTAGGTAGGTATCACAGCAGTGGATGTATTATTGGTAGAATAGCAGGTAGGTAGGTATCCAGCAGTGGAATCTATATTGGTAGAATAGCGGTAGGTAGGTATCCAGCAGTGGATCTATATTGTAGTAGAATAAGCAGGTAGGTAGGTATCCAGCAGTGGATCTATTATTGGTAGAATAGCAGGTAGGTAGGTATCCAGCAGTGGATGTATTATTGGTAGAAATAGCAGGTAGGTTAGGTATCCAGCAGTGGATGTATTATGGTGTAGAATAGCAGGTAGGTAGGTATCCAGCAGTGGATCTATTATTGGTAGAATAGCAGGTAGGTAGTTATCCACAGTGGATCTATATTGGTAGAATAGCAGGTAGGTAGGTATTCAGCAGTGGATGTATTATTGGTTAGAATAGCAGGTAGGTAGGTATCCAGCAGTGGATGTATTATTGGTAGATAGAAGCAGGTAGGTAGTATCCAGCAGTGGATGTTTATTGGAGAATAGCAGGTAGGTATGGTATCCAGCAGTGGATCTATTATTGGTAGAATAGCAGGTAGGTAGGTATCCAGCAGTGGATCTATTATTGGTGTAGATAGCAGGTAGGTAGGTATCCAGCAGTGGATGTATTATTGGTAGAATAGCAGGTAGGTAGGTATCCAGCAGGGATGTATTATTGGTGTAGAATAGCAGGTAGGTAGGTATCCAGCAGTGGATGTATTATTGGTAGAATAGCAGGTGGTAGGTATCCAGCAGTGGATTTATTATGGTGAATAGCAGGTAGTAGGTATCCAGCAGTGGATCTATTATTGGTAGAATAGCAGGGTAGGTAGGTATCCAGCAGTGGATCTATTATGGTAGAATAGCAGGTAGGTAGGTATCCAGCAGTGGATCTATTATTGGTAGAATAGCAGGTAGGTAGGTATCCAGCAGTGGATGAATTTTGGTAGAATAGCAGGTAGGTAGGTATCCACGCAGTGGATGTATTATTGGTAGAATAGCAGGTAGGTAGGATCCAGCAGTGGATTATTATTGGTAGAATAGCAGGTAGGTAGGTATCCAGCAGGTGAATGTATTATTAGTAGAATAGCAGGCAGGTAGGTATCCAGCAGTGGATCTATTATTGGTAGAATAGCAGGTAGGTAGGTATCAGCAGTGGATATATTATGGTAGAATAGCAGGTAGGTAGGTATCCAGCAGTGGATGTATTATGGTAGAATAGCAGGTAGGTAGGTATCCAGCAGTGGATCTATTATTGGTAGAATAGCAGGTAGGTAGGTACCAGCAGTGGGATGTATATTGGTAAAATTGCAGGTAGGTAGGTATCCAGCAGTGGATGTATTATTGGTAGAATAGCAGGTAGGTAGGTATCCAGCAGTGGATGTATTATGGGTAGAAATAGCAGGTAGGTAGGTATCCAGCAGTGGATGTATTATGGTGTAGAATAGCAGGTAGGTAGGTATCCAGCAGTGGATATTATTGGTTAGAATAGCAGGTAGGTAGGTATCCAGCAGTGGATGTATTATTGGTAGATAGCAGGTAGGTAGGTATCCAGCAGTGGATGTATTATTGGTAGAATAGCAGGTAGGTAGGATCCAGCAGTGGATCTATTATAGTGAATAGCAGGTAGGTAGGTATCCAGCAGTGGATCATTATTGGTTAGAATAGCAGGTAGGTAGGTACCAGCAGTGGGATCTATTATGTGTAGAATAGCAGGTAGGTAGGTATCCAGCAGTGGATGTATTATGGTAGAATAGCCGGTAGGTAGGTATCCAGCAGTGGATGTATTATTGGTAGAATAGCAAGGTAGGTAGGTATCCAGCAGTGGATCTATTATTGGTAGAATAGCAGGTAGGTAGGTATCCCAGCAGTGGATGATTATTGGTAGAGAATAGCAGGTAGGTAGGTATCCAGCAGTGGATGTATTATTGGTAGAATAGCAGGTAGGTAGGGATCCAGCAGTGGATCTATTATTGGTAGATAGCAGAGGTAGGTAGGTATCCAGCAGTGGATGTATTATTGGTAGAATAGCAGGTAGGTAGGTATCCAGCAGTGGATCTATATGGTTTTAGAATAGCAGGTAGGTAGGTATCCAGCAGTGGATCTATTATTGGTAGAATAGCAGGTAGGTAGGTATCCAGCAGTGGATCTATTATTGGAGAATAGCAGGTAGGTAGGTATCCAGCACTGGGCCTATTATTGGTACAAAAGCAGGTAGGTAGGTATCCAGCAGTGGATCTATTATTGGTAGAATAGCAGGTAGGTAGGTATCCAGCAGTGGATGTATTATTGGTAAAATAGCAGGTAGGTAGGTATCCAGCAGTGGATCTATTATTGGTAGAAATAGCAGGTAGGTAGGTATCCAGCAGTGGATCTATTATTGGTAGAATAGCAGGTAGGTAGGTATCCAGCAGTGGATGTATTATGGTAGAATAGCAGGTAGGTAGGTATCCGCAGTGGATGTATTATTGGTAGAATAGCAGGTAGGTAGGTATCCAGCAGTGGATCTATTATTGGTAGAAAAGCAGGTAGGTAGGTATCCAGCAGTGGATGTATTATTGGTAGAATAGCAGGTAGGTAGGTATCCAGCAGTGGATCTATTGGTAAAAAGCAGGTAGGTAGGTATCAGCAGTGGATCTTATTGTAGAAAGCAGGTAGGTAGGTATCCAGCAGTGGATCTATTATTGGTAGAATAGCAGGTAGGTAGGTATTCACAGTGGATCTATTATTGGTAGAATAGCAGGTAGGTAGGTATCCAGCAGTGGATGTATTATTGGTAGAATAGCAGGTAGGTAGGTATCCAGCAGTGGATGTATTATTGGTAGAATAGCAGGTAGGTAGGTATCCAGCAGTGGATATTATTGGTAGAATAGCAGGTAGGTAGGTATCCAGCAGTGGATCTATTATTGGTAGAATAGCAGGTAGTAGGTATCCAGCAGTGGATGTATTATGGTAGAATAGCAGGTAGGTAGGTATCCAGCAGTGGATCTATTAATGGTAGAATAGCAGGTAGGTAGGTATCCAAACAGTGGATCTATATTGGTAGAATAGCAGGTAGGTAGGTATCAGCAGTGATCTATATTGGTAGAATAGCGATAGGTAGGTATCCGCAGTGGATCTATTATTGGTAGAATAGCAGTAGGTAGGATCCAGCAGTGGATGTTTATTGTAGAATAGCAGGTAGGTAGGTATCCAGCAGTGGATGTATTATTGGTAGAATATAGCAGGTAGGTAGGTAATCCAGCAGTGGATGTATATTGGTTAGAATAGCAGGTAGGTAGGTATCCAGCAGTGGAGTTGATTATTGGTAGTAGTAGAATAGCAGGTATGTAGGTAA
>JAACNH010000223.1:46936-114624 GCA_019447015.1 Hymenochirus boettgeri
ATCCAGCAGTGGATGTATTATTGGTAGAATAGCAGGTAGTGTAGGGATCCAGCACGTGGATCTATTATTGGTAAAATAGCAGGTAGGTAGGTATCCAGCCGTTTATTAATAGTGTAAAATTCCATATTGTATTTTATTTTTCCTTTGGGACCCAATGCCTCAATTTGGGACCAATGTCTATTTCTCTCTACCGGATATTAGGGGGAGACCGATAGCCAATTAGAGTACAGCAGATGGGAATGCACTCCTCTTATTGGGTATATTTTGTCACCTATAATTAACTGAAGAGGTCAGGGTAGAATAATAAATATACAAAGTTCATCCTTTTCTGGAACTAATGGGGAATGTAAGGGAAGGTTGAGATTTAGAAGGTAGAGGTTCATCATTGGGTAACATGGTAAATTTTACTGCAGTCCTTTCCCATTCAGATTCTTTGAATGCCCTTCCATGTTTAAGGTATTCTAAAGGTATTAATAATGACATTCAGTGCCCCAATACCCCACTGGTTTAATCTCGGAGCTTTACCATGCCAGGAAAGAGAAGTCTCTTAGTTGTGTTATTAAATATACAATTATGTTGTGTTATTAATATACAATTATGTTTGTGTTATTAAATACACAATTATGTTGTGTTATAATGATCTTCATTATACAAAACACACGGGGCCCTATAATAAACAGAATGTTAGGGTGGGGGTGGGGGGGAGATTATTTACATGTTACCGTAATTACTGGGGAATTACCGTCAGACACTGAGTCGTTAGTGATTTCATAATTTGTCTAATTAAATATCCATCATGGATTATTAATTAATAGAAGTCGTCCCTGGGAATTCATTGGATTATTAATGGACCACATGTTCGCTAAAGGAAGATTAATTGTTTGCAAACTAACCTGTCACCATCTCTGAACCAAGAGCTTACAGTCTAGATTTCATCCTGAATCTTTATAACCTTCATGTTGAGATTCTGATGCTTTTAAACATCAAATTAAAACCAATGAATTGAGTGTGTTAAAGGGACACTAACATATGACCACGAGAAAGGGCCCATGACTCAAACATGTCGGTATACATGGAATAAAGCAGCTTAAGCAGTCAATACATTTATGCCACTAATCCTATACTATAAGCATTTGGATGCTAATTCTACCGCTTGGCATACTGGGAAAAAATGGCAGAAATATGGACAGCGTACCCAAAGCTTAAATCACTTACCTCTGAGCTAAAAGAGACTTCTACCCCTACCTATGATGTTACACCTACCTGCATATTGACATCTGTCTTTTAATGCATTTTCATTATATTTTAATACTTACGTCAAGTGCTGAAAACTGAAATGCGACCAACGTTTCGACCCTGCATGCAAGGCTCTCACCAGGCTGACCAACCACAGACTGATTCCCAGTTTACTGCGAGTTTAAAGGCCACTACCTCTCTGCAGGTCCGGTGTCTCTTTGTTTTTGCGGGAACACTTTGATGGTATCCAGGGTGCAAGGGTTAATGTTTAATTGCAGGACACCGGTCAAGCCCAGTATTGCAGCCACCCTGGACGTGGTCTGATCATCAGAGGACACCGTTAATACAGAGCTTGGAAAGTTACCCAAATACAGTGGGAATGAAGTCAAACCTGCCTATCTGTCTTGTACAGAACAAACTGTGTGGGGATTGATATACACCACCTGTACCGCCCCCTTCCTTACACCTCTGTCCTGTAAACACATCCACGGCCAGTATCGTTTTACACACGTGCTCCTCAAGCACCCTGGGAAATGTAGTTTATTCACAGACTTTGTTTATTCTTCTTTTTTTTATTTCTTGTTCCTGGATCTTTTGCAGTTAGGACAGAAGCGGTGGAAACGTAAACAATAGTCACTAAGGTCACGGTAACAACACATACCGAGTGGATTAAAGGACCACTAAAAGTTAAAAACAACATTTCGGAATCTATGGGAGTAGGGACACTTTTTCCAACCTCCCACTTTTGCTTATATAAAAATGAATTTGTTAAAATGAGTTGGAAAGAAGTTACTAACGTCTCCTTGTCAGTGGTCAGTACTGGGACAGTAGATGTAATAAAGGGTTAATGATATGTTACAGGTATAACCCTCATTATAGTATAAACAATATTACCATATAAATCCTTGTTCCTTTCTGTTCCCTGTAATACATAGTTACTGTGTGTTAAGGTCAGTGGTCAGTACTGTGGACAGTAGCTGTAATAAAGGGTTAATTGATATGTTACAGGTATAACCCTATTATAGTATAACACATATTACCATATAAATCCTTGTTCCTTTCTGTCCCTGTATACATAGTTACTGTGTGTAAGGTCAGTGGTCAGTACTTTGGACAGTAGATGTAATAAAGGGGTTAATTGATATGTTACAGGTATAACCCATTTATAGTATAAACAATATTACCATATAAATCCTTGTACCTTTCTGTCCCTGTATACATAGTTACTGTGTGTAAGGTCGCGGTCAGTACTGGGACAGTAGCTGTAATAAAGGGTTAATTGATATGTTACAGTATAACCCTCATTATAGTATAAACAATTTACCATATAAATCTTGTTCCTTTCTGTCCCTGTATACATAGTTACTGTGTGTAGGTCAGTGGTCAGTACTGTGGACAGTAGATGTTAATAAAGGGGTTAATTGATATGTTACAGGTATAACCCTCATTATAGTATAAACCATATTACCATATAATCCTTGTTCCTTTGTCCGTGTATACATAGTACTGTGTGTAAGGTCAGTGTCAGTACTGTGGACAGTAGATGTAATAAAGGGTTAATTGATATGTTACAGGATAACCCTCAGTAGTAGTATAAACAATATTACCATATAAATCCTTGTTCCTTAATGTCCCTGTATACATAGTTACTGTGTGTAAGGTCAGGGTCAGTATGTGGACAGTAGATGTAATAAAGGGGTTAATTGATATGTTACAGGTATAACCCTCATTAATATAAAACAATATTACCATATAAATCCTTGTTCCTTTCTGTCCCTGTATACATAGTTACTGTGTAAGGTCAGTGGTCAGTACTGTGGACAGTAGATGTAATAAAGGGTTAATTGATATGTTACAGGTATAACCCTCATTATAATATATAAACAATATTACCATAAATCCTTGTTCCTTTCTGTCCCTGTATAAATAGTTACTGTGGTAAGGTCAGCGGTCAGTACTGTGGACAGTAGATGTAATAAAGGGTTAATTGATATGTTACAGGTATAAACCTCTCTTATAGTATAAACCAATATTACCATATAAATTCTGTTCCTTTCTGTCCCTGTATAATAGTTACTGTGTGTAAGGTCAGTGGTCAGTACTGTGGACAGTAGATGTAATAAAGGGTTAATTGATATGTTACAGGTATAACCCTCATTATAGTATAAACAATATTTACCCTATAAAATCCTTGTTCCTTTTCTGTCCCTGTATACATAGTTTACTGTGTGTAAGGTCAGCGGTCAGTACTGTGGACAGGTAGATGTAATAAAGGGTAATTGATATGTTACAGGTATAACCCTCATATAGTATAAAAAATATTACCATATAAATCCTTGTCCTTCTGTCCCTGTATACATAGTTACTGTGTGTAAGGTCAGTGGTCAGTAATGTGGACAGTAGATGTAATAAAGGGGTTAATTGATATGGTACAGGTATAACCCTCATTATAGTATAAACAATATTACCTATAAAATCCTTGTTCCTTTCTGTCCCTGATACATAGTTACGTTGTGTAGGTCAGCGGTCAGTACTGTGGACAGTAGATGTAATAAAGGGTTAATTGATTATGTTAAAGTATAACCCTCATTATAGTAAACAAATTACCATATAATCCTTGTTCCTTTCTGTCCCTGTATACATAGTTACTGTGTGTAGGTCAGTGGTCAGTACTGTGGACAGTAGATGTAATAAAGGGGTTAATTGATAAGTTACAGGTATAACCCTCATTATTGTATAAACAATATTACCATATAAATCCTTGTTCTTTCTGTCCCTGTATACATAGTTACTGGTGTAAGGTCAGTGGTCAGTACTGTGGACAGTAGATGTAATAAAGGGTTAATTGATATGTTTACAGGTATAACCCTATTATAGTATAAAACAATATTACCATATAAATTCTTGTTCCTTTCTGTCCCTGTATACATAGTGTATGTGTGTAAGGTCGGCGGTCAGTACTGGGACGTAGCGGTGTAATAAAGGGTTAATTGATATGTTACAGGTATAACATCATTATAGTATAAACAACATACCATATAAATCCTTGTTCCTTTCTGTCCCGTATACAAGTTACTGTGTGTAAGGTCGGCGGTCAGGACTGTGGACAGTAGATGTAATAAAGGGTTATTGATATGTTACAGGTTAACCATCATTATAGAATAAACAACATTACCATATAAATCCTTGTCCTTTCTGTCCCTGTATACATAGTACTGTGTGTAAGGTCGGCGGTCAGTACTGTGGACAGTAGATGTAATAAAGGGTTAATTGATATGTTACAGGTATAACCCTCATTATATATAAAACAAATTAGCATATAAATCCTTGTTCCTTTCTGTCCCTGTATACATAGTTACTGTGTGTGTAAGGTCAGCGGTCAGCACTGTGGGACAGTAGGTGTAATAAAGGGTTAATTGATATGTTACAGGTATAACCCTCATTATAGTAAACAACATTACCCTATAAATTCTTGTTCCTTTCTGTCCCTGTATACATAGTTACTGTGTGTAAGGTCAGCAGTCAGTACTGTGGACAGTAGATGTAATAAAGGGTTAATTGATATGTTACAGGTATAACCCTCATATAGTATAAACAACATTACCATATAAATCCTTGTTCCTTTCGTCCTGTATACATAGTTAGTGTGTGTAAGGTCAGCGGTCAGTACTGTGGACAGTAGGTGTAATAAAGGGGAATTGATATGTTACAGGTATAACCATCATTATAGTATAAACAATATTACCATATAAATCCTTGTTCCTTTCTGTCCCTGTATACATAGTATTTGTGTGTAAGGTCAGCGGTCAAGGTGGACAGTAGATGTAATAAAGGGTTAATTGATATGTTACAGGTATAACCCTCATTATAGTATATAAACAATATTACCATATAAATCCTTGTTCCTTTTGTCCCTGTATACATAGTTACTGTGTGTAAGGTCAGCGGTCAGTACTGTGGACAGTAGGTGTAATAAAGGGTTAATTGATATGTACAGGTATAACCCATTATAGTATAAACAATATTACCTATAAATCCTTGTTCTTTCTGTCCCTGTATACATAGTTACTGTGTGTAAGGTCAGCGGTCAGTACTGTGGACAGTAGAGTAATAAAGGGTTAATTGATATGTTACAGGTATAAACCTCAGTATAGTATAAACAATATTACCATATACATCCTTGTTCCTTTCTGTCCCTGTATACATAGTTAGTGTGTGTAAGGTCAGCGGTCAGTACTGTGGACAGTAGTTGTAATAAAGGGGTTAATTGATATGTTACAGGTATAACCCTCGTTATAGTATAAACAATATTACCATATAAATCCTTGTTCCTTTCTGTCCCTGTATAACATAGTTACTGTGTAGGTCAGTCAGTGGTCAGTACTGTGGACAGTATATGTAATAAAGGGGTTAATTGATATGTTACAGGTATAACACTCGTTATAGTATAAACAATATTACCATAAAAATCCTTGTCCTTTCTGTCCCTGTATACATATTTACGTGTGTAAGGTCAGTGGTCAGTATGCGGACAGTAGATGTAATAAAGGGTTAATTGATATGTACAGGTATAACCCTCGTTATAGTATAAACAATATTTACCATATAAATCCTTGTCCTTTCGTCCCTGTATACATAGTTACTGTGTGTAAGGTCAGTGGTCAGTACTGTGGACAGTAGGTGTAATAAAGGGGTTAATTGATATGTACAAGGTATAACCCCATTATAGTATAAACAATATTACCATATAAATCCTTGTTCCTTTCTGTCCCGTATACATAGTTACTGTGTGTTAAGGTCAGGGTCGTACAGTGGACAGTAGATGTAATAAAGGGTTAATTGATATGTTACAGGTATAACCATCATTATAGTATAAACAAATTACCATATAAATCCTTGTTCTTTCTGTCCCTGTATACTAGTTACTGTGTGGGTAAGGTCAGTGGTCAGTACTGTGGACAGTAGATGTAATAAAGGGGTTAATTGATATGTTACAGGTATAAAACCCTTATTATAGTATAAACAATATTACCATATAAATCCTTGTTCCTTTCTGTCCCTGTATACATAGTTACTGTGTATAAGGTCAGTGGTCAGTACTGTGGACAGTAGGTGTAGAAAGGGTTAATTGATAGTTACAGGTATAAACCCTCATTATAGTATAAACAATATTACCATATAAATCCTTGCTCCTTCTGTCCCTGTATACATAGTTACTGTGTGTAAGGTCAGCGGTCAGTACTGTGGACAGTAGATGTAATAAAGGGGTTAATTGATATGTTACAGGTATAACCATCATTATAGTATAAACAATATTACCATATAAATCCTTTTCCTTTCTGTCCCTGTATACATAGTTACTGTGTGTAAGGTCAGTGGTCAGTACTGTGGACAGTAGATGTAATAAAGGGGGTAATTGATATGTTACAGGTATAAACCTCATTATAGTATAAACAATATTACCATATAAATCCTTGTCCCTTCTGTCCCTGTATACTAAGTTACTGTGTGTAAGGTCAGTGGTCAGTACGTGGACAGTAGATGTAATAAAGGGGTTAATTGATATGTTACAGGTTTAAACCCTCATTATAGTATAAAAATATTACCATATAATCCTTGTTCCTTCTCGTCCCTGAATACATAGTTACTGTGTGTAAGGTCAGTGGTCAGTAATGTGGACAGTAGATGTAATAAGGGGTAAGATATGTTACAGGTATAAACCCTCATTATAGTATAAACAATATTACCATATAATCCTTGTTCCTCTCGTCCTGTATACATAGTTACTGTTGTGTAAGGTCAGTGGTCAGTACTGTGGACAGTAGATTGTATAAAGGGGTAATTGATATGTTACAGGTATAAAATCATTATAGTATAAACAATTTACCATATAAATCCTGTTCCTTTCTGTCCCTGTACATAGTTACGTGTGTAAGGTCAGTGGTCAGTACTGGGACAGTAGGTAATAAAGGGGTAATTGATATGTTACAGGTATAACCCTCGTTATAGTATAAACAATATTACCATATAAATCCTTGTTCCTTTCTGTCCCTGTATACATAGTTACTGTGTGTAAGGTCAGTGGTCAGTACTGTGGACAGTAGGTGTAATAAAGGGGTTAATTGATATGTTACAGGTATAACCCTCATGTCATATACATAGTTACTGTGTGTAAGGTCAGTGGTCAGTACTGCGGACAGTAGGTGTAATAAAGGGTTAATTGATATGTTACAGGTATAACCCTCATTATAGTATAAAAATATTACCATATAAATCCTTGTTCCTTTCTGTCCCTGTATACATAGTTACTGTGTGTAAGGTCTGTGGTCAGTACAGTGGACAGTAGATGTAATAAAGGGTTAATTGATATGTTACAGGTATAACCATCATTATAGTATAAACAATATTACCATATAAATCCTTGTTCCTTTCTGTCCCTGTATACATAGTTACTGTGTAAGGTCAGTGGTCAGTACTGTGGACAGTAGATGTAATAAAGGGGTAATTGATATGTTACAGGTATAACCCTTATTATAGTATAAACAATATTACCATATAATCCTTGTTCCTTTGTCCCTGTATACATAGTTACTGTGTGTAAGGTCAGTGGTCAGTACGTGGACAGTAGATGTAATAAAGGGGTTAATTGATATGTTACAGGTATAACCCTCATTATAGTATAAACAATATTACCTATAAAATCCTTGTTCCTTTCTGTCCCTGTATACATAGTTACTGTGTATAAGGTCAGTGGTCAGTACTGGGACAGTAGGTGTAAGAAGGGTTAATTGATAGTTACAGGTATACATCCTTATTTAGTATAAACAATATTACCATATAAATCCTTGTTCCTTTCTGTCCCTGTGATACATAGTACTGTGTATAAGGTCAGTGGTCAGTACTGTGGACAGTGGTGTAATAAAGGGTTAATTGATATGTTACAGGTATAACCATCATTATAGTATAAACATATTACCATATAAATCCTTGTTCCTTTCTGTCCCTGTATACATAGTTACTGTGTATAAGGTCAGTGGTCAGTACTGTGGACAGTAGGTGTAAGAAAGGGTTAATTGATATGTTACAGGTATAACCCTCATTATAGTATAAACAATATTACCATATAAATCCTTGTTCCTTTCTGTCCCTGTATACATAGTTACTGTGTGTAAGGTCAGTGGTCAGTACTGTGAACAGTAGATGTAATAAAGGGGTAATGATATGTTTACAGGTATAACCCTCATTATAGTATAAACAATATTCCATATAAATCCTTGTCCCTTTCTGTCCCTGTATACATAGTTACTGTGTGTAAGGTCAGTGGTCAGTACTGTGGACAGTAGATGTAATAAGGGGTTAATTGATATGTTACAGGTATAAACCCTCTTTATAGTTAAAACAATATTACCATATAAATCCTTGTTCCTCTCTGTCCCTGAATACATAGTTACTGTTGTGTAAGGTCAGGGTCAGTACTGTGACAGTGAGATGTAATAAAGGGGTTAATTGATATGTTACAGGTATAACATCATTATAGTATAAACAATATTACCATATAAATCCTGTTCCTTTCTGTCCCTGTATACATAGTTACTGTGTGTAAGGTCAGCGGTCAGTACTGTGGACAGTAGATGTAATAAAGGGTTAATTGATATGTTACAGGTATAACCCTCATTATAGTATAAACAATATTACCATAATAAATCCTTGTTCCTTTCTGTCCCTGTATACAAGTTACTGTGTGTAAGGTCAGCGGTCAGTACTGTGGACAGTAGGTTGTAATAAGGGTTAATTGATATGTTACAGGTATAACCATCATATAGTATAAACAATATTACCATATAAATCTTGTTCCTTTCGTCCCTGTATACATAGTTACTGTGTGTAAGGTCAGCGGTCAGTACTGTGAACAGTAGAAGTAATAAAGGGTTAATTGATATGTACAGGTATAACCCTCATTATAGTAAAACAATATTACATATACATCCTGTTCCTTTCTGTCCTGTATACATAGTTAGTGTGTGTAAGGTCAGCGGGCAGTACTGTGGACAGTAGGTGTAATAAAGGGGTTAATGCGATTATCTATTATTGGTAGAATAGCAGGTAGGTAGGTATCCAGCAGTGGATGTATTATTGGTAGAATAGCAGGTAGGTAGGTATCCAGCAGTGCATGTATTATTGGTAGAATAGCAGGTAGGTAGGTATCCAGCAGTGCATGTATTATTGGTAGAATAGCAGGTAGGTAGGTATCCAGCAGTGGATCTATTATTGGTAGAATAGCAGGTAGGTAGGTATCCAGCAGTGGATGTATTATTGGTAGAATAGCAGGTAGGTAGGTATCCAGCAGTGGATGTATTAGTGGTAGACATACCGTGTATTTAGGTATCCAGCAGTGGATCTATTATGGTAAGAATAGCAGGTAGGTAGGTATCCCACGTGGATGTATTATTGGTAAATGCGGTAGGTAGGTATCCAGCCGTGGTTATTATTGTTAGAATAGCAGGTAGGTAGGTTCCAGCATGGATTATTATTGGTAGAATAGCAGGTGGTGGGTATCCAGCAGTGGATGTATTATTGGTAGAATAGCAGGTAGTGGTATCCAGCAGTGGATCTATTATTGGTAGAATAGCAGGTAGGTGTAATCCCCAGCAGTGGATGTATTTATTGGTAGAATTGCAGGTAGTGTAGGTATCCAGCAGTGGGAGTATTATTTGTAGAAATAGCAGGTAGGTAGTATCCAGCCCAGTGGATTATTATTGTAAATAGCAGTAGGTAGGTATCCCCAGTGGATCTATTATTGGTAGAATAGCAGGTAGGTAGGTATCCACAGTGGATCTATTATTGGTAGATATAGCAGGTAGGTAGGTATCCAGCAGTGGATGTATTATTGGTAGAATAGCAGGTAGGTAGGTATCAGCAGTGGATTATTATTGGTAGAATAGCAGTAGGAGGTATCCAGCATGTGTATCTATTATTGGTATAATAGCAGGTAGGTAGTATCCAGCATGGATTATTATTGGTAGAATAGCAGGTAGGTAGGTATCCATCAGTGGATGTATTATTGGGTAGAATCGCAGGTAAGGTAGTCCAGCAGTGGATCTATTATTGGTAGAATGCAGGTAGGTAGGTAGTCCAGCAGTGGATGTATTATTGTAGAATAAGCAGGTAGGTAGGTATCCAGCAGTGGATCTATTATTGGTAGAATAGCAGGTAGGTATGTATCCGCAGTGGATCTATTATTGGTAGAATAGCAGGTAGGTAGGTATCCAGCAGTGGATTTATTATTGGTAGAATAGCAGGTAGGTAGGTATCCAGCATGGGCCTATTATTGGTAAAATAGCAGGTAGGTAGGTATCCAGCAGTGGATCTATTATTGGTAGAATAGCAGTAGGTAGGTATCCCGCCATTGGATTATAATTTGTAAATAGCGGTAGGTAGGTATCCAGGCAGTGGATCTATTATTGGAGAATAGCAGGTAGGTAGGTATCCAGCAGTGATCTTATTATTGGTAGAATACAGTAGGTAGGTATCCAGCAGTGGTTTATTATTGGTAGTAATACAGGTAGGTAGGTATCCGCAGTGGATTATTATGGTAGAATAGCAGTAGGTAGGTATCCAGCAGTGGATCGATTATTGGTAGAAAGCAGGTAGGAGTAGGTATCCAGCATTGGATGTTATATTTATGGTAGAATAGCAGGTAGTAGGTATCCAGCAGTGGATCATTATTGGTAAAAAGCGTATGGTGTATCCAGCAGTGGAGCTATATTGGTAAATAGCAGGTAGTAGGTATCCAGCAGTGGATCTATTATTGTAGAATAGCAGTAGGTAGGTATCGCAGTGTCTATTATTTGGTAGAATAGCAGGTAGTAGTATCACTGGATTATTTTGTAGAATAGCAGGTAGGTAGGTATCCAGCAGTGGATGTATTATTGTGAATAGCAGGTAGGTAGGTATCCAGCAGTGGATCTATTATTGGTAGAATAGCAGTAGGTAAGGTATCCAGCAGTGGATCTATTATTGGTAGAATAGCAGGTAGTGTAGGTATCCAGCAGTGGATTATATTGGTAGAATAGCAGGTAGGTAGGTATCCAGCAGTGGATCTATTATGGTAGAATACAGGTAGGTAGGTATCCACAGTGGACTATTATTGGTAGAATAGCAGGTAGGTAGGTATCCACAGTGGATTATTATTGGTAGAAATAGCAGATGAGGTAGGTATCCAGCAGTGGATCTATTATTGGTAGAATAGCATATAGGTAGGTATCCAGCAGTGGATATTATATTGGTAGAATAGCATGTAAAGGTCAGTGTATCCAGCAGTGGAATTATTATTGGTAGAATAGCAGTAGGTAGGTAAGGTATCCAGCAGTGGATGTATTATTGGTAGAATAGCAGGTAGGTAGGTATCCAGCAGTGGATCTATTATTGGTAAAATAGCAGGTAGGTAGGTATCCAGCCGTTTATTATTATAGTGTAAATATTCCATATTGTATTTTTATTTTTCCTTTGGGACCCAATGCCTCAATTTGGGACCCAATGTCTATTTCTCTACCAGGATATTAGGGGGAGACCGATAGCCAATTAGAGTACAGCAGATGGGAATGCACTCCTCTTATTGGTTATATTTTGTCACCTATAATTAACTGAAGAGGTCAGGGTAGAATAATAAATATACAAAGTTCATCCTTTTCTGGAACTAATGGGGAATGTAAGGGAAGGTTGAGATTTAGAAGGTAGAGTTCATCATTGGGTAACATGGTAAATTTTACATGCAGTCCTTTCCCATTCAGATTCTTTGAATGCCCTTCCATGTTTTAAGGTATTCTAAAGGTATTAATAATGACATTCAGTGCCCCCAATACCCCACTGGTTTAATCTCGGAGCTTTACCATGCCAGGAAAGAGAAGTCTCTTAGTTGTGTTATTAAATATACAATTATGTTGTGTTATTAAATATACAATTATGTTGTGTTATTAAATACACAATTATGTTGTGTTATAAATGATCTTCATTATACAAAACACACGGGGCCCTATAATAAACAGAATGTTAGGGTGGGGGTGGGGGGGAGATTATTTACATGTTACCGTAATTACTGGTGAATTATCCGTCAGACACTGAGTCGTTAGTGATTTCATAATTTGTCTAATTAAATATCCATCATGGATTATTAATTAATAGAAGTCGTCCCTGGGAATTCATTGGATTATTAATGGACCACATGTTCGCTAAAGGAAGATTAATTGTTTGCAAACTAACCTGTCACCATCTCTGAACCCAAGAGCTTACAGTCTAGATTTCATCCTGAAATCTTTATAACCTTCATGTTGAGATTCTGATGCTTTAAACATCAAATTAAAACCAATGAATTGAGTGTGTTAAAGGGACACTAACATATGACCGAGAAAGGGCCCATGACTCAAAACATGTCGGTATACATGGAATAAAGCAGCTTAAGCAGTCAATACATTTATGCCACTAATCCTACTACTATAAGCATTTGGATGCTAATTCTACCGCTTGGCATACTGGGAAAAAATGGCAGAAATATGGACAGCGTACCCAAAGCTTAAATCACTTACCTCTGAGCTAAAAGAGACTTCTACCCCTACCTATGATGTTACACCTACCTGCATATTGATACATCTGTCTTTTTAATGCATTTTCATTATATTTTTAATACTTTACGTCAAGCTGCTGAAAACCTGAAATGCGACAACGTTTCGACCCTGCATGCAAGGCTCTCACCAGGCTGACCAACCACAGACTGATTCCCAGTTTACTGCGAGTTTAAAGGCCAACTTACCTCTCTGCAGCTGTCCGGTGTCTCTTTGTTTTTGCGGGGAACACTTTGATGGTATCCAGGGCTGTCAAGGGTTAAATGTTTAATTGCAGGACACCGGTCAAGCCCAGTTATTGCAGCCACCCTGGACGTGGTCTGATCATCAGAGGACACCGCTTAATACAGAGCTTGGAAAGTTACCCACAATACAGTGGGAATGAAGTCAAACCTGCCTATCTCGTCTTGTACAGAACAAACTGTGCTGGGATTGATATACACACACCTGTACCGCCCCCTTCCTTACACCTCTGTCCTGTAAACACATCCACGGCCAGTATCGTTTTACACACGTGCTCCTCAAGCACCCTGGGAAATGTAGTTTATTCACAGACCTTTGTTTATTCTTCTTTTTTTTTTATTCTTGTTCCTGGATCTTTTGCCAAGTTAGGACAGAAGCGGTGGAAACGTAAACAATAGTCACTAAGGTCACGGTAACAACACATACCGAGTGGATTAAAGGACCACTAAAAGTTAAAAACAACATTTCGGAATCTATGGGAGGTAGGGACACTTTTTCCAACCTCCCACTTTTGCTTTATATAAAAATGAATTTGTTAAAAATGAGTTGGAAAGAAGTTTTACTAACGTCTCCTTGTCAGTGGTCAGTACTGTGGACAGTAGATGTAATAAAGGGTTAATTGATATGTTACAGGTATAACCCTCATTATAGTATAAACAATATTACCATATAAATCCTTGTTCCTTTCTGTCCCTGTATACATAGTTACTGTGTGTAAGGTCAGTGGTCAGTACTGTGGACAGTAGGTGTAATAAAGGGTTAATTGATATGTTACAGGTATAACCCTCATTATTGTATAAACAATATTACCATATAAATCCTTGTTCCTTTCTGTCCCTGTATACATAGTTACTGTGTGTAAGGTCAGTGGTCAGTACTGTGGACAGTAGATGTAATAAAGGGTTAATTGATATGTTACAGGTATAACCCTCATGTGTGTAGTCCGTGGACAGTAGATGTAATAAAGGGGTTAATTGATAAGTTACAGGTATAACCCTCATTATTGTATAAACAATATTACCATATAAATCCTTGTTCCTTTCTGTCCCTGTATACATAGTTACTGTGTGTAAGGTCAGTGGTCAGTACTGTGGACAGTAGATGTAATAAAGGGTTAATTGATATGTTACAGGTATAACCCTCATTATAGTATAAACAATATTACCATATAAATTCTTGTTCCTTTCTGTCCCTGTATACATAGTTACTGTGTGTAAGGTCGGCGGTCAGTACTGTGGACAGTAGGTGTAATAAAGGGTTAATTGATATGTTACAGGTATAACACTCATTATAGTATAAACAACATTACCATATAAATCCTTGTTCCTTTCTGTCCCTGTATACATAGTTACTGTGTGTAAGGTCGGCGGTCAGTACTGTGGACAGTAGATGTAATAAAGGGTTAATTGATATGTTACAGGTATAACCATCATTATAGAATAAACAACATTACCATATAAATCCTTGTTCCTTTCTGTCCCTGTATACATAGTTACTGTGTGTAAGGTCGGCGGTCAGTACTGTGGACAGTAGATGTAATAAAGGGTTAATTGATATGTTACAGGTATAACCCTCATTATAGTATAAACAATATTAGCATATAAATCCTTGTTCCTTTCTGTCCCTGTATACATAGTTACTGTGTGTAAGGTCAGCGGTCAGCACTGTGGACAGTAGGTGTAATAAAGGGTTAATTGATATGTTACAGGTCAGCGGTCGTACTGTGGACAGTAGCTGTAATATAAAGGGGTTAATTGAAGTTACAGGTATAACCCCATTATAGTATAACAATATTACCATATAAATCCTTGTTCCTTTCTGTCCGTATACATAGTTACTGTGGTAAGGTCAGGTGGTCACTACTGTGGACAGGTAGATGTACTAAAGGGTGGAATGATTATGTTACAGGTATAACCTCATTATAGTATAACAATATTCCATAAAATCCTTGTCCTTTCTGTCCCTGTATACATAGTTACTGTGTGTAAGGTCAGCGGTCAGTACTGTGGACAGTAGTTGTAATAAAGGGTTAATTGATATGTTACAGGTATAACCTCATTATAGTAAAAACAATTATACCTATAAATCCTTTGTTCCATTCTGTCCCTATACATAGTTACTGTGTGTAAGGTCAGGGTCAGTACTGTGGACGTAGATGTAATAAAAGGGTATTGATTGTTACAGGTATAACCCTCATTATAGTATAAACAATATTACCATATAAATCCTTGTTCCTTTCTGTCCCTGTATACATAGTAGTGTGTGTAAGGTCAGGGTCAGTACTGTGGACGTAGATGAAAAAGGGTTAATTGATATGTTACAGGTATAACCCTCATTATAGTATAAACAATATTACCATATAAATCCTTGTTCCTTTCTGTCCCTGTTAACTAGTTACTGTGTGTAAGGTCGTGGTCAGTACTGTGGACAGTAGATGTAATAAAGGGTTAATTGATATGTTACAGGTATAATCCTCATATTATATAACAATATTACCATATAATCCTTGTTCCTTTCTGTGCCCTGTATACATAGTTACTGTGTGTAAGGTCAGTGGTCAGTACTGTGGACAGTAGATGTAATAAAGGGTTAATTGATATGTTACAGTATAAACCCTCTTATATATAAACATATTTACCATATAAATCCTTGTTCCTTTCTGTCCCTGTATACATAGTTACTGTGTGTAAGGTCAGTGGTCATACTGTGGACAGTGTAATAAAGGGTTAATTGATTGTTACAGGTATAACCCCATTATAGTATAAACAATATTACCATATAAATCCTTGTTCCTTTCTGTCCCTGTATACATAGTTACTGTGTGTAAGGTCAGTGGTCAGTACTGTGGACAGTAGATGTAATAAAGGGTTAATTGATATGTTACAGTATAACCATATATAGTATAAACAAATTACCATATAAATCCTTGTTCCTTTCTGTCCCTGTATACATAGTTTACTGTGTGTAAGGTCATTGGTCAGTACTGTGGACAGTAGATGTAATAAAGGGTTAATTGATATGTTACAGGATAACCCTCATTATAGTATAAACAATATTACCATATAAATCCTTGTTCCTTTGTTCCCTGTATACATAGTTTACTGTGTGTAAGTCAGTGGTCAGTACTGTGGACAGTAGATGTAAAAGGGTTAATTGATATGTTACAGGTATAACCCTCATTATAGTATATAACAATATTACCATATAAATCCTTGTTCCTTTCTGTCCCTGTATACATAGTTACTGTGTGTAAGGTCAGTGGTCAGTACTGTGGACAGTAAGATGTAATAAAGGGTTAATTGATATGTTACAGGTATAACCTCATTATAGTATAAACAATATTACCATATAAATCCTTGTTCCTTTCTGTCCCTGTATACATAGTTACTGTGTTGTAAGGTCAGTGTCAGTACTGGACAGTAGATGTATAAAGGGTTAATTGATATGTTACAGGTATAACCCTCATTATAGTATAAACATTACCCATATAATCCTTGTTCCTTTCTGTCCCTGTATACATAGTTACTGTGTGAAGGTCAGTGTCAGTACTGTGGACAGTAGATGAATAAAAGGGTTAATTGATATGTTACAGGTAAACCCTCATTATAGTATAAACAATATTACCATATAAATCCTTGTTCCTTTCTGTCCCTGTATACATAGTTACTGTGTGTAAGGTCAGTGGTCAGTACTGTGGACAGTAGATGTAATAAAGGTTAATTGATATGTCAGGTTATAACCCTCATTATAGTATAACAATATTACCATATAAATCCTTGTTCCTTTCTGTCCCTGTATACATAGTTACTGTGTGTAAGGTCAGTGGTCAGTACTGTGGACGTAGGTGTAATAAAGGGTTATTGATATGTTACAGTAGGTATAACCATCATTATAGATAAAAACAATTACCATATAATCCTTGTTCCTTTCTGTCCCTGTATACATAGTTACTGTGTGTAAGGTCAGTGGTCAGTACTGTGGACAGTAGATGTAATAAAGGGTTAATTGATATGTTACAGGTATAACCCTCATTATAGTATAACAATATTACATATAAATCCTTGTTCCTTTCTGTCCCTGTATACATAGTTACTGTGTGTAAGGTCAGTCAGTACTGGCAGTAGTGTAATAAAGGGTTAATTGATATGTTTACAGGTATAAACCCTCATACTAATAGAATAATAGTTTACTGTGTGTCCTGTAAGTCAGTGTGTTCAGTTACTGCGTGGACAGTAGGTGTAATAAAGGGTTAATTGATATGTTACAGGTATAACCTCATTATAGTATAAACAAATTACCATATTAAAATCTGTCCTTCTCTGTCCCTGTATACATAGTTACGTTTGTGTAAGTCGTGGTCAGTACTGTGGACAGTAGATGTAATAAAGGGTAATTGATATGTACAGGTATAACCCTCATTATAGTATAAACATATTACCATAAAATCCTTGTTCCTTTCTGTCCCTGTATACATAGTTATGTTGTATAGGTCAGTCGGTCAGTACTGTGGACAGTAGATGTAATAAAGGGTTAATTGATATGTTACAGGTATAACCCTTATATTAGTATAAACAATATTACCATCATAAATCCTTGTTCCTTTCTGTCCCTGTATACATAGTTACTGTGTGAAGGTCAGTGGTCAGTACGTGGACAGTTAGATGTAATAAAGGGTTAATTGATATGTACAGGTATAACCCTCATTATTATAAACAATATTACCAATAAATCCTTGTTCTTTCTGTCCCTGTATACATAGTTACTGTGTGTAAGGTCAGTGGTCAGTATCTGTGGACAGTAGATGTAAAAAGGGTTAATTGATATGTTACAGGTAAACCCTCATTATAGTATAAACAATATTACCATATAAACCTTGTTCCTTTCTGTCCCTGTATACATAGTTACTGTGTTGTAAGGTCAGTGGTCAGTACTGTGGACAGTAGGTGTAATAAAGGTTAATTGATATGTTACAGGTATAACCCTCATTATGTATAAACAATATTACCATATAAATCCTTGTTCCTTTCTGTCCCTGTATTAACATAGTTACGTGTGTTAAGGTCGTGGTTCAGTACTGTGGACAGTAGTTGTAATAAAGGGTTTAATTGATATGTACAGGTATAACCTCATTCTTAGTATAAACAATATTACCATAAAATCCTTTCCTTTCTGTCCCTGTATACATAGTTACTGTGTGTAAGGTCAGTGTCAGACGGTGACAGTAGATGTAATAAAGGGTAATTGATATGTTACAGGTAAACCCTCATTATAGTATAACAATATTACATATAAATCCTTCCTTTCGGTCCCTGTATACATAGTTAAGTGTTGTAAGCAGTGGTCAGTTTCAGTACTGTGGACAGTAGATGTAATAAGGGTAATTGATATGTTACAGGTATAACCCTCATTATAGATAAACAATACCTATTAAATCCTTGTTCTCTTCGTCCCTGTATACATAGTTACTGTGTGTAAGGTCAGTGGTCAGTACTGTGGACAGTAGATGTAATAAAGGGTTAATTGATATGTTACAGGTATAACCACTCATATAGTATAAACATATTACCATATAATCCTTGTTCCTTCTGTCCCGTAGTACATAGTTTACTGTGTGTAAGGTCAGGTCAGTATGTGGACAGTAGATGTAATAAAGGGTTAATTTGATATGTTACATGTATAACCCTCATTATAGTATAAAACATATTACCATATAAATCCTTGTCCTTTCTGTCCCTGTATACATAGTTATGGTGTAGGTCAGCTGGTCAGTACTGTGGACAGTTAGGTGTAATTAAAGTTAATGAGATGTTACAGGTATAACCTCATTATATATAAACAATATACCATATAAATCCTTGTTCTTTCTGTCCTGTATACATAGTTACTGTGTGTAAGGTCAGCGGTCAGTACTGTGACAGTAGATGTAATAAAGGGTTATTGATTGTTACAGGTATAACCCTCATTATAGTATAAACAAATTACCATATACATCCTTGTCCTTCTGTCCCTGTATACATAGTTAGTTGTGTAAGGTGTCAGCTGGTCAGTACTGTGGACAGTAGTAGTGTAATAAAGGGGTTAATTGATAGTTCAGGTATAACCTCGATTATAGTATAAAACAATATTACCATATAAATCCTGTCCTTTCTGTCCCTGTATACATAGTTATGTGTTAAGGCAGGTTAGTGGTCAGTTACTGTGGACAGTATAATGTAATAAAGGGTATTGATATGTTACAGGTATAACACTCTTATAGTATAAAAACAATATTACCATATAAATCCTGTTCCTTTCTGTCCCTGTATACATAGTACTGTTGTGTTAAGGTCAGTGGTATAGTACTGGGACAGTAATGTAATAAAGGGTTAATGATGTTACAGGTATAACCTCTTAATTAGTATAAACAATATTACCATATAAATCCTTGTTCTTCTGCCCTGTATACTAGTTACTGTGTGTAAGTCAGTGGTCAGTACTGTGGACAGTAGATGTAATAAAGGGTTAATGATTGTTTACAGGTATAACCCCTATTAGTATAAACAATATTACCATATAAATCCTTGTTCCTTTCTGTCCACTGTATACATATTTACTGTGTGTAAGGTCATGGTCAGTACGTGGACAGTAGATGTAATAAAGGGTTATTGATATGTACAGGTATAACCCTCGTTATAGTATAAACAATATTACCATATAAATCCTTGTTCCTTTCGTCCCTGTAACATAGTTACTGTGTGTAAGGTCAGTGGTCAGTACTGTGGACAGTAGAGTGTAATAAAGGGGGTAATTGATATGTTACAGGTATAACATATTATAGTATAACACATATTACCATATAAATCCTTGTTCCTTTCTGTCCCTGTATACATAGTTACTGTGTGTAAGGTCAGTGTCAGTACTGTGGACAGTAGTTAAAAGGGTTTAATTGAGTATGTCAGTATAACCCATATAGTCATAAACAATATTCAGAAATCCTTGTCCTTGTCCCTGTATACATAGTTACTGTGTGGGATAAGTCAGTGGTCAGTACTGTGACAGTAGATGTAATAAAGGGGTTAATGAAGTGTACAGTATAACCCTCATATGTATAAACAATATTAACCATATAAATCCTTGTTCCTTTCTGTCCCTGTATACATAGTTACGTGTGTAAGGTCAGTGGTCAGTACTGTGGACATAGATATGTAATAAAGGGGTTAATTGATAGTTACAGGTATAACCCTCATTATTGATAAAAACAATATTACCATATAAATCCTTGTTTCCTTTCTGTCCCTGTATACATAGTTACTGTGTAAGGTCAGTGGTCAGTAATGTGGACAGTAGATGTAATAAAGGGTTAATTGATATGTTACAGGTATAACCATATAGTATAAAACAATATTACCATATAAATCCTTGTTCCTTTCTGTCCCTGTATACATAGTTACTGTGTGTAGGTCAGGGTCAGTATGTGGACAGTAGGTGTAATAAAGGGTTAATTGATATGTTACAGGTATAACCTCATTATAGTATAAACAAAACATTTACCATATAAATCCTTGTTCCTTTCTGTCCCTGTATAACATAGTTACTGTGTAAGGTCGCGGTCAGTACTGTGGACAGTAGATGTAATAAGGTTAATTGATATGTTACAGGTATAACCACTCATTATAGTATAACAAATATTACCCTATAAATCCTTGTTCCTTTTGTCCCTGTATACATAGTTACGTGTGTAAGGTCGGGTCAGATACTGTGGACAGTGAGGTAATAAAAGGGTTAATTGATATGTACAGGTATAACCTATTATAGTAAAACAATATACACATATAAATCCTTGTTCCTTTCTGTCCCTGTGTATACATAGTTACTGTGGGTAAGGTCGCTGGTCAACACTGTGGACAGTAGGTGTAATAAAGGGTTAATTGATATGTTACAGGTATAACCCTCATTATAGTATAAACAATATTACCCTATAAATCCTTGTTCCTTCGTCCCTGTATACATATGTTTACTGTGTGTAAGGTCAGTCAGTACTGTGACAGTGTGTAATAAAGGGTTAATGGTGATATGTTACAGGTATAACCCTCATATAGTATAAACAAATTACCATATAAATCCTTGTTTCCTTTCTGTCCCTGTATACTAGTTACTGTGTTAAGGTCAGGGTCAGTATGTGGACAGTAGATGTATAAAGGGTTAATTGATATGTTTCAGGTTAACCTCATATAGTATAAACAATATTACCATATAAATCCTTGTTCCTTTGTCCCTGTATACAAGTTACTGTGTGTAAGGTCAGCCGGTCAGTACTGTGGACAGTAGATGTAATAAAGGGTTAATTGATAGTTACAGGTATAACCCTCATTATAGTATAAACAATATTACCATATAAATCCTGTTTCCTTTCTGTCCCTGTATACATAGTTACTGTGTGTAAGGTCAGCGGTCATACTGTGACAGTAGGTGTAATAAAGGGTTAATTGATTTACAGGTATAACCTCATTATAGTATAAACAATTACCAATATAATCCTTGTTCCTTTCTGTCCTGTATACATAGTTACTGTGTGTAAGGTCAGCGGTCAGTACTGTGGACAGTAGGTGTAATAAAGGGTTAATTGATATGTTACAGGTATAACCCTCATTATAGTATAAACAATATTACATATAATCCTTGTCCTTTCTGTCCCTGTATACCTAGTTACTGGTGTAAGGTCAGGGTCAGTACTGTGGACAGTAGATGTAATAAAGGGGTTAATTGATATGTTTACAGGTATAACCCTCTATGATAAACAATATTACCATAAATCCTTGTTCCTTCTGTCCCTGTACATAGTTACTGTGTTGTAAGGTCAGTGGTCAGTACTGTGGACAGTATGTTAAAAAGGGTTAATGATATGTTACAGGTATAAACCCTCGTTATAGTATAATAACAATATTACCATATAAATCCTTGTTCTTTCTGTCCCTGTATTACATAGTTACTGGTGTGTAAGTCCGTGGTCAGTACTGGGACAGTGATGAATAAAGGTTAATTGATAGTTACAGGATAACCTCTTATAGTATAAAACAATATACCATATAAATCCTTGTTCCTTTCTGTCCTGTATACATAGTTACTGTGTGTAAGGTCAGTGGTCAGTACTGTGGACAGTAGTAATAAAGGGTTAATTGATATGTTACAGGTATAACCTCATGATAGTATAAACAATTTACCATATAAATCCTTGTTCCTTTCTGTCCCTGTATACATAGTTACTGTGTGTAAGGTACAGTGGTCAGTACGTGGACAGTAGAGGAATTAAAGGGTTAATTGATATGTTACAGGTATAACATCATTTATAGTATAAACAATATACCATATAAATCCTGTTCCTTTCTGTCCCTGTATACATAGTTCTGTGTGTAAGGTCCAGTGGTCAGTACTGTGGACAGTAGATGTAAATAAAGGGGGTAATTGATATGTTCAGGTATAACCCTATTATGTATAAACAATATTACCATATAAACCTGTTCCTTTCTGTCCTGTTACATAGTTACTGTGTGTAAGGTCAGTGGTCAGTACTGTGGACAGTAGATGTAATAAAGGGGTTAATTGATATGTACAGGTATAACCCTCATATAGTATAAACAATATTACCATATAAATCCTGTGTCCTTTCTGGCCCTGGATACATAGTTACGTGTGTAAGGTCAGTGGTCAGTACTGTGACAGTAGATGTAAAAAGGGTTAATTGATATGTTAAGAGTTATAACCCCATTATAGTATAAACAATATTACCATATAATCTTGTCCCTCTTGTCCGTATACATAGTTACGTGGTGTAAGGTCAGTGGTCAGTACTGTGGACAGTAGATGTAAATAAAGGGTTTTATTGATATGTTACAGGTATAACCCCATTATAGTATAAACAATATACCATATAAATCCTTGTTCCTCTCGTCCCTGATACAAGTTACTGTGTGTAGGTCAGTGGTCAGTACTGTGGACAGTAGATGTAATAAAGGGTTAATTGATATGTTAAAGGTATAACCCTCTATAGTATAAACAATATTACCATATAAATCCTTGTTCCTCTCTGTCCTGTATACATAGTTACTGTGTGTAGGTCAGTGGTCAGTACTGTGGACAGTAGATGTAATAAAGGGTTAATTGATATGTTACAGGTATAACCATCATTATAGTATAAACAATATTACCATATAATCCGTTGCCTTTCTGTCCCTGTATACATAGTTACTGTGTGTAGGGTCAGGGGTCAGTACTGTGGACAGTAGATGTATAAAGGGTAATTGATATTACAGGTATAACCACTCTATAGTATAACAATATTACCATATAAATCCTTGTTCCTTCTGTCCCTGTATACATAGTTACTGTGTGTAAGGTCAGGGTCAGTACTGTGGACAGTAGGTAATAAAGGGTTAATTGATATGTTACAGGTATAACCCCATCATAACTGTATACATAGTTTACTGTGTGTAAGGTCCGGTCAGTACTGGGACAGTAGGGTAATAAGGGTTAATTGATATGTTACAGGATAACCTCATTATAGTATAAACAAATATTACCATATATATAAATCTTGTTCCTTTCTGTCCCTGTATACATAGTTACTGTGTGTAAGGTCCGTGGTCAGTACGTGGACAGTAGTGTAATAAAGGGGTATTGATATGTTACAGGTATAACTCATATAGTATAAAACAATATTACCATATAAATCCTTGTTCCTTTCTGTCCCTGTATACATAGTTACTGTGTTAAGGTCAGTGGTCAGTACTGTGGACAGTTAGATGTAAAAGGGTTAATTGATATGTTACAGGTATAACCCTATTATAGTATAAACATATTACCATATAAATCCTTGTTCCTTTTCGTCCCTGTATACATAGTTACTGTGTGTAAGGTCAGTGGTCAGTACTGGGACAGTAGTGTAATAAAGGGGTAATTGATATGTTACAGGTATAACCCTCATTATAGTATAAACATATTACCATATAAATCCTTGTCCTTTCTGTCCGTTATACATAGTTACTGTGTTAAGGTCAGTGGTCAGTACTGTGGACAGTAGGTAATAAAGGGTTAATTGATATGTTACAGGTATAACCTCATTAAGTATAAACAATATTACCATATAAATCCTTGTTCCTTTCTGTCCCTGTAACTAGTTACTGTGTAAGGTCAGTGGTCAGTACTGTGGACAGTGAGTGTAAATAAAGGGTTAATTGATATGTTACAGGTTAACCATCATATAGTATAAACAAATACCATATAATCCTTGTTCCTTTCTGTCCCTGTATACATAGTTACTGTGTTAAGGTCAGTGGTCAGTACTGTGGACAGTAGGTTGTAAAAGGGGTTAATTGATATGTTACAGGTATAACCCTCATTATAGTAAAAACATATATTACCATATAAATCCTGTCCTTTCTGTCCCTGTACATAGTTACTGTGTGTAAGGTCAGTGGTCAGTACTGTGACAGTAGATGTAATAAAGGGGTTAATTGATATGTTACAGGTATAACCCTCATTATAGTATAAACATATTACCATATAAATCATTCCTTTCTGTCCCTGTATACATAGTTACTTGTGTAAGGTCAGTGGTCAGTACTGTGGACAGTAGATGTAATAAAGGGGTAATTGATATGTTACAGGTATAACCCTCATATAGATATAAACAATATTACCATATAAATCCTGTTCCTTTCTGTCCCTGTATACATAGTTACTGTGTGTAAGGTCAGTGGTCAGAACTGTGGACAGTAGATGTAATAAAGGGTTAATTGATATGTTACAGGTATAACCTCATTATAGTATAACAATATTACCATATAAATCCTTGTTCCTTTCTGTCCTGTATACATAGTACTGTGTGTAAGGTCAGGGTCAGTACTGTGGACAGTAGATGTAATAAAGGGTTAATTGATATGTTACAGGTATAACCCTCATTATAGTATAAAACAATTTACCATATAAATCCTTGTTCCTTTCTGTCCCTGTATAATAGTTACTGTGTGTAAGGTCAGCGGTCAGTACTGTGGACAGTAGATGTAATAAAGGGTTAATTATATGTTACAGGTATAACCTCATTATAGTATAAACAATATTACCATAAAATCCTGTTCCTTTCTGTCTGTATACATAGTTACTGTGTGTAAGGTCAGGGTCAGTACTGTGGACAGTAGATGTAATAAAGGGTTAATTGATATGTTACAGGTATAACCCTCTTATATGTAATAAACAATATACCATATAAATCCTTGTTCCTTTCTGTCCCTGTATACATAGTAGTGTGTGTAAGGTCAGTGGTCAGTTACTGTGGACAGTAGAGTGTAATAAAGGGGTTAATTGATATGTTACAGGTAAACCCGTTTTATAGTATAAACAATCTTACCATATAAATCCTGTTCCTTCTGTCCCTGTATCATAGTTACTGTGGTAAGTCAGTGGTCAGTACTGTGGACAGTAGGTGTAATAATAAAGGGGTTAATGATATGTTACAGGTATAACCTCATTATAGTATAAACAATTACCATAAAATCCTTGTTCCTTCTGTCCCTGTATACATATTTACTGTGTGTAAGGTCAGTGGTCAGTACTGTGGACAGTAGATGTATAAAGGGTTAATTGATATGTTACAGGTATAACCCATCTATAGTATAAACACATATTACCATATTAAATCCTTGTTCCTTTCTGTCCCTGTATACATTGTTACTGGTTAAGGTCAGTGGTCAGTACGTGGACAGTAGGTGTAATAAAGGGGTAATTGTATGTTACAGGTATAACCCTCATTATAGTATAAACAATATTAACCATATAAATCCTTGTTCCTTTCTGTCCCTGTATACATAGTTACTGTGTGTAAGGTCAGTGGTCAGTACGGGACAGTAGATGTAATAAAGGGTTATGATATGTTACAGGTATAACCATCTATAGTATAAACAATATTACCATATAAATCCTTGTTCCTTTCTGTCCCTGTATACATAGTTACTGTGTGTAAGGTCAGTGGTCAGTACTGTGGGACAGTAGATGTAATAAAGGGGTTAATTGATATGTTACAGGTATAACCCTCTATTTAGTATAAAAAATATTACCATATAAACCTTGTTCCTTTCTGTCCCTGTATACATAGTAGTACGTGTTAAGGTCAGTGGGCAGTACTGTGGACAGTAGGTGTAATAAAGGGTTAATTGATATGGTACAGGTAACCCTCATTATAGTATAAACAATATTACCATATAAAACCTTGTTCTTTCTGTCCCGTATACATAGTTACTGTGTGTAAGGTCAGTGGTCAGTACTGTGAGAAAGTAGATGTAATAAAGGGTTAATTGATATGTACAGGTATAACCTCATATATAGTATAAACATATTTACCAATAAATCCTTGTTCCTTTCTGTCCCTGTATACATAGTTACTGTGTTGTAAGGTCAGTGGTCAGTACTGTGGACAGTAGATGTAATAAAGGGTTAATTGATATGTTACAGGTATAACCCT
Source organism: Hymenochirus boettgeri (assembly GCA_019447015.1). NCBI lineage: Eukaryota > Metazoa > Chordata > Amphibia > Anura > Pipidae > Hymenochirus > Hymenochirus boettgeri. The sequence continues at coordinate 73,526 of JAACNH010000223.1, forward strand.
CATTGTAGTAAAACAATATTACCATATAAATCCTTGTTCCTTTCTGTCCCTGATACATAGTTACTGTGTGTAAGGTCAGTGGTCAGTACTGTGGGGACAGTAGAGTAATAAAGGGGTTAATTGATATGTTACAGGTATAACCCTCATGATAGTATAAAACAATATTACCTAAAAATCCTTGTTCCTCTCGTCCGTATACATAGTTACTGTGGTAGGTCAGTGGTCAGTACTGTGGACAGTGAGTGTAATAAAGGGTTAATGATATGTTACAGGTATAACCTATTATAGTATAAAACAATTTACCATATAAATCCTTGTTCCTTTCTGTCCCTGTATACATAGTTACTGTGTGTAAAGGTCAGTGGTCAGTACTGCGGACAGTAGATGTATAAAGGGTTAATTGATATGTACAGGTATAACCCTCTTAAGTAAAACCAATATTACACATATAAATCCTTGTTCCTTTGTCCCTGCTATACATAGTTACTGTGGTAAGGTCAGTGGTCAGTACTGTGACAGTAGTGTAATAAAGGGTTAATTGATATGTTCAGTATAACCTCATATCATTACATATAACATAGGTACTGTGTGTAGGTCAGTGGTCAGTACTGGGACAGTAGGTGATTAATAAAGGGTAATGATATTTACAGGTATAACCCTCATTATAGTATAAAACAATATTACCATATAAATCCTTGTTCCTTTCTGTCCCGTATACATAGGTACTGTGTGTAAGGCAGTGGTCAGTACTGTGGACAGTAGATGTAATAAAGGGTTAATGATATGTTACAGGTATAACCTCATTATAGTATAAACAATATACCATATAAAATCCTTGTTCCTTTCTGTCCCTGTATACATAGTTACTGTGTGTAAGGTCACGTGGCAGTACTGTGGACAGTAGTGTAAATAAAGGGTTAATTGATATGTACAGGTATAACCCTTATTATAGTATATAAACAATATTACCATATAAATCTTGTTCCTTTCTGTCCCTGTATACATAGTTACTGTGTGTAAGGTCAGTTGGTCAGTACTGTGGACAGTAGATGTAAAAAGGGGTAATGTATTATGTTACAGGTTATAACCTCATTATAGTATAAAACAATATACCATATAAATCTTGTTCCTTTCTGGCCCTGTAGTTATACATAGTTACTGTGTAAGTCAGTGCGTCAGTACTGTGGACAGTAAGTGTAATAAAGGGTAATTGATATGTTACAGGTATAACCATCATTTAGTATAAACAATATTACCATATAAATCCTTGTTCTTTCTGTCCCTGTATACATAGTTACTGTGTTAAGGTCAGTGGTCAGGTACTGTGGACAGTAGGTGTAATAAAGGTTAATTGATATGTACAGGGATAAACCTATTATAGTATAACAATATTACCATAAAATCCTGTTCCTTGTTGTCCCTGTATACATAGTTACTTGTGTAAGGTCTCAGGGTTCAGTACTGGGGACAGTAGGTGTAATAAAGGGATTGATAGTTACAGTATAACCCTCATTATAGTATAAACAATATTACCATATAAATCCTGTTCCTTTCTGTCCCTGTAACATAGTTATGCTGTGTTAAGGTCAGTGGTCAGTACTGGACAGTGATGAATAAAGGGGTTAATTGATATGTTACAGGTATAACCCTCATTATAGTATAAACAATATTACCATATAAATCCTTGTTCCTTTCTGTCCCTGTATACATAGTTACTGTGTGTAAGGTCAGTGGTCAGTACTGTGGACAGTAGATGTAATAAAGGGTTAATTGATATGTTACAGGTATAACCCCTTATAGTATAAACAATATACCATATAATCCTTGTTCCTTTCTGTCCCTGTATACATAGTTACTGTGTGTAAGGTCAGTGGTCAGTACTGGGACAGTAGATGTAATAAAGGGTTAATTGATAGTTACAGGTATAAACCCTCATTATAGTATAAACAATATTACCATTAAATCCTTGTTCCTTTCTGTCCCTGTATACATAGTTACTGTGTGTAAGGTCAGTGGTCAGTACTGTGGACAGTAGATGTAATAAAGGGTTAATTGATATGTTACAGGTATAACCCTCATTATAGTATAAACAATTTACCATATAAATCCTTGTTCCTTTCTGTCCTGTATACATAGTTACTGTGTGTAAGGTCAGTGGTCAGTATGTGGACAGTAGATGTAATAAAGGGTTAATTGATATGTTACAGGTATAACCCTCATATAGTATAAACAATATTACCATATAAATCCTGTTCCTTTCTGTCCCTGTATACATAGTTACTGTGTTAAGGTCGTGGTCAGTACTGGGACAGTAGGTATAATAAGGGTTAATTGATATGTTACAGGTATAACCCTCATTATAGTATAAACAATTTACCATATAAATCCTGTTCCTTTCTGTCCCTGTATACAAGTTACTGTGGAAGGTCAGTGGTCAGTACTGTGGACAGTAGTGTAATAAAGGGTTAATTGATATGTTACAGGTATAACCCTCATTATAGTATAACAATATTACCATATAAATCTTGTTCCTTCTGTCCCTGTAACATAGTTACTGTGTGTAAGGTCGTGGTCAGTACTGTGGACAGTAGGTGAATAAAGGGTTAATTGATATGTTACGGTATAACCCTCATTATAGTATAAACATATTACCATATAAATCCTTGTTCCTTTCTGTCCTGTATACATAGTTACTGTGTGTAAGGTCAGGGTCAGTACTGGGACAGGGATGTAATAAAAGGTTAATTGATATGTTACAGGTATAACCCTCATTATAGTATAAACAAATACCATATAAATCCTTGTTCCTTTCTGTCCCTGTATACATAGTACTGTGTGTAAGGCAGTGGTCAGTACTGTGGACAGTAGATGTAATAAAGGGTTAATTGAATGTTACAGGTAAACCCTCATTATAGTATAAACAATTACCATATAAATCCTTGTTCCTTCTGTCCCTGTATACATAGTTACTGTGTGTAAGGTCAGTGGTCAGTACTGTGGACAGTAGATGTAATAAAGGGTTAATTGATATGTTACAGGTATAACCCTCATTATAGTATAAACAATATTACCATATAAACTTGTTCCTTTCTGTCCCTGTATACATAGTTACTGTGTGTAAGGTCAGTGGTCGTAGTAGCGGACAGTAGTGTAATTAAAAGGGTTAATTGATAGTTACAGGTATACCCTCATTATAGTATAAACAATATTACCATATAAATCCTTGTCCTTTCTGTCCCGTATACATAGTTACTGTGTGTAAGGTCAGTGGTCAGTACTGTGGACAGTAGTAGTAATAAAGGGTTAATTGATATGTTACAGGTATAACCCTCATTATAGTTAAAACAATATTACCATATAAATCCTTGTTCCTTCTGTCCCTGTATACATAGTTACTGGTGTAAGTCAGTGGTCAGTAGTGGACAGTAGATGTAATAAAGGTTAATTGATATTTTACAGGTATAACCCTCATTATAGTATAAACAATATTACCATATAAATCCTTGTTCCTTTCTGTCCTGTATACATAGTTACTGTGTGTAAGGAGTGGTCAGTACTGTGGAGTAGATGTAATAAAGGGTTAATTGATAGTTACAGGTATAACCCTCATTATAGTATAAACAATATACCATATAAATCCTGTTCCTTTCGTCCCTGATACATAGTTACTGTGTGTAAGGTCAGTGGTCAGTACTGTGGACAGTAGGTGTAATAAAGGGTTAATGATATGTTACAGGTATAACCCTCATTATAGTATAAACAATATACCATATAAATCCTTGTTCCTTTCTGTCCCTGATACATAGTTACTGGTGTAAGGTCGTGGTCAGTACTGTGGACAGTAGTGTAATAAAGGGTTAATTGATTGTTACAGGTATAACCCTCATTATAGTATAAACAATATTACCATATAAACTTGTTCCTTTCTGTCCCTGTATACATAGTTACTGTGTGTAAGGTCAGTGGTCAGTACTGTGGACAGTAGGTGTAATAAAGGGTAATTGATATGTTACAGGTATAACCCTTATTTAGTATAAACAATATTACCATATAAATCCTTGTTCCTTGTCCCTGTATACATAGTTACTGTGTGTAAGTCGTGCAGTACGTATGTGTAAGTAGATACATTTCTACTACTGTGTACATATGTACAGTAGTGTGACAGTAGATGTAATAAAGGGTTAATTGAATGTTACAGGTATAACCCTCATTATAGTAAAACAATATTACTATAAATCCTTGTTCCTTTCTGTCCCTGTATACATAGTTACTGTGTGTAAGGTCAGTGGTCAGTACTGTGGACAGTAGTGTAATAAAGGGTTAATTGATATGTTACAGGTATACCTCATTATAGTATAAACATATTACCATAAATCCTTGTTCCTTTCTGCCCTGTATACATAGTTACTGTGTGTAAGGTCAGTGGTCAGTACTGCTGACAGTAGATGTAATAAGGGTTAATTGATATGTTACAGGTATAACCCTCATTATAGTATAAACAATATTACCATATAAATCCTTGTTCCTTTCTGTCCCTGTATACATAGTTTGTGTGTAAGTCAGTGGTCAGTACTGTGGACGTAGATGTAATAAAGGGTTAATGATATGTTACAGGTATAACCCTCATTATAGTATAAACAATATACCATATAAATCCTTGTTCCTTTCTGTCCCTGTATACATAGTTACTGTGTGTAAGGTCAGTGTCAGTACTGTGGACAGTGAGTATGTAAAAAGGGTTAATTGATATGTTACAGGTATAACCCTCATTATAGTATAAACAATATTCCATATAAATCCTTGTTCTTTCTGTCCCTGTATACATAGTTACTGTGTGTAAGGTCGTGGTCAGTACTGGGACAGTAGATGTAATAAGGGTAATTGATATGTTACAGGTAAACCCTCATTATAGTATAAACAATATACAATAATCCTTGTCCTTTCTGTCCCTGTATACATAGTTACTGTGTGTAAGGTCAGTGGTCAGTATGCGGACAGTAGATGTAATAAAGGGTTAATTGATATGTTACAGGTATAACCCTCATTATAGTATAAACAATATACCAATAAATCCTTGTTCCTTTCGTCCTGTATACATAGTTACTGTGTGTAAGGTCATGGTCAGTACTGTGGACAGTGATGTAATAAAGGGTTAATTGATATGTTACAGGTATAACCCTCATTATAGATAAACAATATTACCATATAAATCCTTGTTCCTTTCTGTCCCTGTATACATAGTTACTGTTGTAAGGTCAGTGTCAGTAGTACGTGGACAGTAGATGTATAAAGGGTAATTGATATGTTACAGGTATAACCCTCATTATAGTATAAACAATATTACCATATAAATCCTTGTTCCTTTCTGTCCCGTATACATAGTTACTGTGTGTAAGGTCAGTGGTCAGTACTGGGACAGTAGGTATAATAAAGGGTTAATGATATGTTACAGGTATAACCCTCATTATAGTAAACAATATTACCAATAAATCCTTGTTCCTTTCTGTCCCTGTTACATAGTTACTGTGTGTAAGGAGTGGTCAGTACTGTGGACGAGGTGTAATAAAGGGTTATATGATATGTTACGGTATAACCCTCATTATAGTATAAACAATATTACCATATAAATCCTTGTTCTTTCTGTCCTGTACATAGTTACTGTGTGTAAGGTCAGGGGTCAGTACTGTGGACAGTGTGTAATAAAGGGTTATTGATATGTTACAGGTATAACCCTCATTATAGTAAACAATATTACCATATAAATCCTGTTCCTTTCTGCCCTGTATACATAGTTACTGGTGTTAAGGTCAGTGGTCAGTACTGGGACAGTAGATGTAATAAAGGGTTAATTGATATGTTACAGGTATAACCCTCTATAGTATAAACAATATTACCATATAAATCCTTGTTCCTTTCTGTCCCTGTATACATAGTTACTGTGTGTAAGGTCAGTGGTCAGTACTGTGGACAGTAGATGTAATAAGGGTTAATTGATATGTTACAGGTATAACCCTCATTATAGTATAAACAATATTACCATATAAATCCTTGTTCCTTCTGTCCCTGTATACTAGTTACTGTGTGTAAGGCAGTGGTCAGTACTGTGGACAGTAGATGAATAAAGGGTTAATTGATATGTTACAGGTATAACCCTCATTATAGTATAAACAATTACCATAAATCCTTGTCCTTTCTGTCCCTGTTACATAGTTACTGGTGTAAGGTCAGTGGTCAGTACTGGGACGTAGATGTATAAAGGGTTAATTGATATGTTACAGGTATACCCTCATTATAGTAACAATATTACCATAAATCCTTGTCCTTCTTGTCCTGTATACATAGTTACTGTGTGTAAGGTCAGTGGTCAGTACTGTGGACAGTAGATGTAATAAAGGGTTAATTGATATGTTACAGGTATAACCCTCATTATATAAAACAATATTACCATATAAATCCTTGTTCCTTTCTGTCCCTGTATACATAGTTACTGTGTGTAGTCAGTGGTCAGTACTGTGGACAGTAGATGTAATAAAGGGTTAATTGATATGTTCAGGTATAACCCTCATTATAGTATAAACAATATTACCATATAAATCCTTGTTCCTTTCTGCCCTGTATACATAGTTACTGTGTGTAGGTCAGTGGTCAGTACTGTGGAGAGTAGATGTAATAAAGGGTTAATTGATAGTTACAGGATAACCCTCATTATAGTATAAACAATATTACCATATAAATCCTTGTTCCTTTCTGCCCTGTATACATAGTTACTGTGTGTAAGGTCAGTGGTCAGTAGTGGACAGTAGGTGTAATAAAGGGTTAATTGATATGTTACAGGTAAACCCTCATTATAGTATAAACAATATACCATAAATCCTTGTTCCTTTCTGTCCCTGTATACATAGTTACTGTGTGTAAGGTCGTGGTCAGTACTGTGGACAGTAGGTGAATAAAGGGTATTGTATAGTTACAGGTATAACCTCATTATAGTATAAACAATATTACCATATAAATCCTGTTCCTTTCTGTCCCTGTATACAGTTACTGTGTGTAAGGTAGTGGTCAGTACTGTGGACAGTAGTGTAATAAAGGGTTAATTGATATGTTACAGGTATAACCCCTTATAGTATAAACAATATTACCATAAATCCTTGTTCCTTTCTGTCCCTGTAACATAGTTACTGTGTGTAAGGTCAGTGGTCAGTACGTGGACAGTAGATGTAATAAAGGGTTAATTGATATGTTACAGGTATAACCCTCATTATAGTATAAACATATTACCATAAATCTTGTTCCTTTCTGTCCCTGTATACATAGTTACTGTGTGTAAGGTCAGTGGTCAGTACTGGACAGTAGGTGTAATAAAGGGTTAATTGATATGTTACAGGTATAACCCTCATTATAGTAAAACAATATTACCATATAAATCCTGTTCCTTTCTGTCCTGTATACATAGTTACTGTGTGTAAGGTCAGTTGTCAGTACTGCGGACTGTGAGTATAAACCAATATACCATATAAATTCTTGTTCCTTTCTGTCCCTGTATACATAGTTACTGTGTGTAAGGTCTAGTGGTCAGTACTGTGGACAGTGATGTAATAAAGGGTAATTGATAGTTACAGGTATAACCCTCATTATAGTATAAACAATATTACCATATAAATCCTTGTTCCTTCTGTCCCTGTATACATAGTTACTGTGTGTAGGTCAGGGTCAGTAATGTGGACAGTAGATGTAATAAAGGGTTTAATGATAGTTACAGGTAAACCTCATTATAGTATAAACAATATTACCAATAAATCTTGTTCCTTTCGTCCTCGTTAAATAGTTACTGTGTGTAAGGTCAGTGGTTAGTACTGTGGACAGTAGAGTGTAATAAAGGGTTAATTGATATGTTACAGGTATAACCCTCATTATAGTATAAACAAATTAACATATAAAATCCTTGTTCCTTTCTGTCCCTGTATACATAGTTACTGTGTGAAGTCAGGGTCAGTACTGTGGACAGTAGATGTAATAAAGGGTTAATTGATATGTTACAGGTATAAACCCTCTATAGTATAAAAATATTACCATATAAAATCCTGTTCTTCTGTTCCTAGTACATAGTTATGTGTGTAAGGTCAGTGGTCAGTACTGTGGACAGTAGATGTAATAAAGGGGTTAATTGATAGTTTACAGGTATAACCCTCATTAGTATAAACAATATACCATATAAATCCTTGTTCCTTTCTGTCCCTGTATACATAGTTCTGTGTGTAAGGTCAGTGGTCATACTGTGGACAGTAGATGTATAAAGGTTAATTGATATGTTACAGGTATAACCCTCATTTAGTATAAACAATATTACCATATAAATCTTGTTCCTTTCTGTCCCTGTAACATAGTTACTGTGGGTTAAGGTCGGTCAGTACTGTGGACAGTAGTGTAAAAAAGGGTTAATTGATATGTACAGGTATAACCTCATTATAGTATAAACAAATTTACCATATAAATCCTTGTTCCTTTCTGTCCCTGTATACATAGTTACTGTGTGTAAGGTCAGTGGTCAGTTGTGGACAGTAGATGTAATAAAGGGTTAATTGATATGTTACAGGTATAACCTCATTATAGATAAAAAACATTACCATATAAATCCTTGTTCCTTTCTGTCCCTGTATACATAGTTACTGTGTGTAAGGTCGTGGTCAGTACTGTGGACAGTAGATGTAATAAAGGGTTAATTGATATGTTACAGGTATAACCCTCATTATAGTATAAAACAATATTACATATAAATCCTTGTTCCTTTCTGTCCCTGTATAATAGTTACTGTGTGTAAGGTCAGGGTCAGATATGTGGACAGTAGTGTAATAAAGGGTTAATTGATATGTTACAGGTAAACCCTCATATGTATAAACAACATTACCCATATAAATCTTGTCCTTTCTGTCCCTGTATCATAGTTACTGTGTGTAAGGTCAGGTAGTACTGTGGACAGTAGATGTAATAAAGGGTTAATTGATATGTTACAGGTATAACCCTCATTATAGTATAAACAATATTACCAAAAATCCTTGTTCCTTTCTGTCCCTGTATACATAGTTATGTGTGTAAGGTCAGGGTCAGTACTGTGGACAGTAGTAATAAAGGGTTAATTAGTAGTTACAGGTATAACCTCATTATAGTATAAACAATATACATATAAATCCGGTCCTTTCTGTCCCTGTATACATAGTTACTGTGTGTAAGGTCAGGGTCAGTACTGTGGACAGTAGATGTAATAAAGGGTTAATTGATTATGTTACAGGTATATAACTCATAAGTATAAAACAATATTACCATATAAATCCCTGTTCCTTTCTGTCCCTGTATACAAGTTACTGTGGTAAGGTAGGGTCAGTACTGTGGACAGTAGGTGTAATAAAGGGGTTAATTGATATGTTACAGGTATAACCTCATTATAGTATAAAACAATATTACCATATAAATCCTTGTTCCTTTCTGTCCTGTATACATAGTTATGTGTGTAAGGTCCGTGGTCAGTACTGGGACAGTAGATGTAATAAAGGGGTGTAATGATATGTTACAGGTATAACCCTCATTATAGTAAAACAAATTACCATATAATCCTTGTTCCCTGTTTTTCCCTGTATACATATGTTTGTGTGTAAGGTCATGGGGTCAGTACTGTGGACAGTAGTGTAATAAAGGGTTAATGTGTATATGTACAATGTATAACCCCATTATATAATACATATTACCATATAAATCCTTGTTCCTTTCTGTCCCTTAACATAGTACTGTGTGTGGCTAGGGTCAGTGGGTCTTTTGTACTTGGGGACAGTAGATGTAAAAAGGTGTTAACTTGAATAGTTTCTAAGGTATAGAATACCTCATTTGTAGAAATGAAACAATAAGCTTACATATAAATCCTTGTTCCTTTCCGTCCCAGTACATACTATAGATACTATGGGTGTAAGGTACAAGGTGGAACTACGCGGACAGTAGACTGTATATAAAGGGTTAATTGTATATCACTGTGGACAGTAGGTGTAATAAAGGGTTAATTGATATGTTACAGGTATAACCCTCATTATAGTATAAACAACATTACCCTATAAATTCTTGTTCCTTTCTGTCCCTGTATACATAGTTACTGTGTGTAAGGTCAGCAGTCAGTACTGTGGACAGTAGATGTAATAAAGGGTTAATTGATATGTTACAGGTATAACCCTCATTATAGTATAAACAACATTACCATATAAATCCTTGTTCCTTTCTGTCCCTGTATACATAGTTAGTGTGTGTAAGGTCAGCGGTCAGTACTGTGGACAGTAGGTGTAATAAAGGGTTAATTGATATGTTACGGTACTAACCTCTATTAGTATAAACACTATTACCATTAAATCCTTGTTCCTTTCTGTCCCTGTATACATAGTTACTGTGTGTAAGGTCAGCGTCATACTGTGCAGAGATGTTAAAGGAGTTAATTGATATGTTACAATGTATACCCCCCTCCTTATAGTATAAACATTAACCATATAATCCTTGTTCCTTTCTGTCCTGTATACATACGTTACTGGTGTGTAGGTCGTGGTCAGTACTGTGGACAGTAGATGTATAAAGGGGTTATGATAGTTACAGGTAATACCCTCATTTTGTTAAAACATATTACCATAAAATCCTTGTTCCTTTCTGTCCCTGTATACATAGTTACTGTGTGTAAGGTCAGTGGTCAGTACTGTGGACAGTAGATGTAATAAAGGGTTAATGATATGTTACAGGTATAACCCTCATTTAGTATAAAATATTACCATATAAATCCTTGTTCCTTTCTGTCCCCTGTATACATAGTTACTTGTGTAAGGTCAGTGGTCAGTACTGTGGACAGTAGGATGTAATAAAGGGTTAATTGATATGTTACAGGTTAACCTCATTATGTAAAACTACTTACCATATAAATCCTTGTTCCTTCTGTCCCTGTATATCATTTTACTGTGTGTAAGGTCGGGCGGTCACGGTGGACAGTAGTGTAATAAAGGGTTATTGATATGTATCAGTATAACCACATTATGTATAAACAATTACCATATAAATCCTTGTTCCTTTCTGTCCCTGTATACATAGTTACTGTGTGTAAGGTCGGGTCAGTACTGTGGACAGTAATGTAATAAAGGGTATTGATATGTTTACAGGTATAACCCTCATTATAGTATAAACAATATTACCATATAAATCCTTGTTCCTTTCTGTCCCTGTATACATATTTCTGTGTGTAAGGTCAGGGTCAGTACTGTGGACAGTAGATGTAATAAAGGGTTAATTGATATGTTACAGTTATAACCCTCATTATAGTATAAACAAATTACCTATAAATCCTAATCTTGTTCCTTTCTGTCCCTGTATACATAGTTACTGTGTGTAAGGTCAGGGTCAGTACTGTGGACAGTAGATGTAATAAAGGGTTTAGATATGTTACAGGTTAACCCTCATTATAGTATAAACAAATTACCATATAAATCCTTGTTCCTTTCTGTCCTGTATACATAGTTTAGCTGTTGTAAGGTCAGCGGTCAGTACTGTGGACAGTAGTGTAATAAAGGGTTAATTGATAGTTTACAGGTATAACCTCATTATATTAAACAATTTACCATATAATTCCTTTGTTCCTTTCTGTCCCTGATACATAGTTATGTGTGTAAGGTCAGCGGTCAGTACTGTGCCAAGAATGTAATAAAGGGTTATTGATATGTTACAGGTTAACCTCATTTAGTATAACAATATTACCATATAAATCCTTGTTCCTTTCTGTCCCTGTTACATAGTTACTGTGTGTAAGGTCAGGGTCAGTACTGTGGACAGTAGTGTAATAAAGGGTTAATTGATATGTTACAGGTATAACCTCATTATGTATAAACAATTTACCATATAAATCCTTGTTCCTTTTCTGTCCCTGTATACATAGTTACTGTGTGTAAGGTCAGCGGTCAGTACTGTGGACAGTAGATGTAATAAAGGTTAATTGATATGTTACAGGTATACCCTCATTATATAAAACTATTACCATATAATCCTTGTTCCTTTCTGTCCCTGTTAACATAGTTAGCTGTGTGTAGGGTCGGGTCAGTACTGTGGACAGTAGGATGTAATAAAGGGGTTAATTGATATGTTTACAGGTATAACCCTGTTATAGTAAACAATATTACCATATAAATCCTTGTTCCTTTCTGTCCCTGTATACATAGTTACTGTGTGTAAGGTCAGTGGTCAGTACTGTTGACAGTATTGTAATAAAGGGGTTAATTGATATGTTACAGGTATACACCTCTTATAGTTAAACAATATTACCATATAATCCTTGTTCCTTTCGGTCCCTGTATACATTTTACTGTGTGTAAGGTCAGTGGTCAGTACTGGGACAGTAGATATTAATAAAGGGTTAATTGATATGTTACAGGTATAACCCTCGTTATAGTATAAAACAATATTACCATATAAATCCTTGTTCCTTTCTGTCCCTGTATACATAGTTACTGTGTGTAGGTCATGTGGTCAGTACTGTGGACAGTAGGTTGTAATAAAGGGTTAATTGAAGTTACAGGTATAACCCTCAATTATAGTTAAACAATATTACCATATAATCCTTGTTCCTTTCTGTCCCTGTATACATAGTTACTGTGTGTAAGGTCATGGTCAGTACGTTGGACAGTAGTGTAAAAGGGTTATTGATATGTTACAGTATAACCTCATTATAGTATAAACAATATTACCATATAAATCCTTGTCCGTTCTGTCCCTGTATACATAGTTACTGTGTGTAAGGTCAGTGGTCAGTACTGTGGACATTAGATGTATTAAAGGGGTTAATTGATATTTTACAGTATAACCCTTATTATAGTAATAAACATATACCATATAATCCTTGTTCCTTTCTGTCCCTGATACATAGTACTGTGTAGTAAGTGTCTGGTCAGTAACATGTGGACAGTAGATGTAAAAAAGGGTTAATTGATATGTTACAGGTAGAACCCCATTATAGTAATAAACAATTTACCATATAAATCCTTGCTCCTTTCGTCCCTGTATACATAGTTACTGTGTGTAAGGTCAGCGGGTCAGTACTGTGGACAGTGATGTAATAAAGGGGTTAATTGATATGTTACAGGTATAACCTCATTATAGTATAAACAATATTACCATATAAATCCTTGTTCTTTCTGTCCCTGTATACATAGTTACTGTGTGTAAGGTCAGTTGGTCAGTACTACTGGTGAACAGTAGATGTAATAAAGGGTTAATTGATTGTTTACAGGTATAACCCTCATTATAGTTAAACAATATTACCATATAAATCCTTGTCCTTTCTGTCCCTGTATACATAGTTAATGTTTAGGTCAGTGGTCAGTACTGTGGACAGTAGATGTAAAAAGGGTTATGATATGTTACAGGTATAACCCTCATTATAGTTAAACAATATTACCATATAAATCCTTGTTCCTCTCTGTCCCTGAATACATAGTTACTGTGTGGTAGGTCGTGGTCAGTACTGTGGACGTAGATGTAATAAGGGGTTAATTGATATGTTACAGGTATAACCCTCATTATAGTATAAACATATTACCATATAATCCTGTTCCTCTCTTCACTGTATACATAGTTACTGTGTGTAAGGTCAGTGGTCAGTACTGTGGACGTAGATTGTAATAAGGGGTTAATTGATATGTTACAGGTATAACCATCATTATAGTAATAAACAATATTACCATATAAATCCTTGTTCCTTTCTGTCCCTGTATACATAGTTACTGTGTGTAAGGTCAGTGGTCAGTACTGCGGACGTAGATGTATAAAGGGTAATTGATTGTTACAGGTATAACCCTCGTTATAGTATAAACAATATTACATAAATCCTTGTTCTTTCTGTCCCTGTATACATAGTTTACTGTGTGTAAGGTCAGTGGTCAGTACTGTGGACAGTAGGTGTAATAAGGGGTTAATTGATATGTTACAGGTATAACCCTCATTACATATACATAGTTACTGTGTGTAAGGTCAGTGGTCAGTACTGCGGACAGTAGGTGTAATAAAGGGTTAATTGATATGTTACATTATACCCTCATAATAGTATAAACAATATTACCATATAAATCCTTGTTCCTTCTGTCCCTGTATACATGTTACTGTGTGTAGGTCTGTGGTCAGTACGTGGACATAGTATGTAATAAAGGGTTAATTGATATGTTACAGGTATAACCTCATTAATAGATAAACAATATTACCATATAAATCCTTGTTCCTTTCTGTCCCTGTATACATAGTTACTGTGTTAAGGTCAGTGGTCAGTACGTGGACAGTAGATGTAATAAAGGGTTAATTGATATGTTACAGGTATACCCTTATTATAGTATAAACAATATTACCATATAAATCCTTGTTCCTTTCTGTCCCTGTATACATAGTTTCTGTGTGTAGGTCAGTGGTCAGTACTGTGGACAGTTAGATGTAATAAAGGGTTAATTGATTGTTACAGGTATAACCCTCTTATAGTATAACAATATTACCATATAAATCCTTGTTCCTTTCTGTCCCTGTTATACATAGTTACTGTGTATAAGGTCAGTGGTCAGTACTGTGGCCAGTAGGTGTAGAAAGGTTAATTGATATGTTACAGTATAACCATCATTTAGTTATAAACAATATTACCATATAATCCTTGTTCCTTTCTGTCCCTGTATACATAGTTCTGTGTATAAGGTCAGTGGTCAGTACTGTGGACGTAGGTGTAATAAAGGGTTAATTGAATGTTACAGGTAATACCATCATTATAGTATAACAATATTACCATATAAATCCTTGTTCCTTTCTGTCCCTGTATACTAGTTACTGTGTATAAGGTCAGTGGTCGTACTGTGGACAGTAGGTGTAAGAAAGGGTTAATTGATATGTTACAGGTATACCTCATTATGTATAAACAATATTACCATATAAATCCTTGTTCCTTCTGTCCCTGTATACTTTACTGTGTTTAAGGTCAGTGGTCAGTACGTGGAACGTAGATGTAATAGGGTTATTGATATGTTACAGGTATAACCCTCATTATAGTATAAAACAATATACCATATAAATCCTGTCTCCTTCTGTCCCTGTATACATAGTTACTGTGTGTAAGGTCAGTTGGTCAGTACTGTGGACAGTAGATGTAATAGGGGTTAATTGATATGTTACAGGTATAACCCTCATTATAGTATAAACATATTACCATATAATCCTTGTTCCTCTTGTCCCTGAATACATAGTTACTGTGTGTAAGGTCAGTGGTCAGTACTGTGGACAGTAGATGTAATAAAGGGGTAATTGATATGTTACAGGTATAACCATCATTATAGTATAAACAATATTACCATATAAATCCTTGTTCCTTTCTGTCCCTTATACATAGTTAACTGTGTGTAAGGTCAGGGTCAGTATCTGTGGACAGTAGATGTAATAAAGGGTTAATTGATATGTTACAGGTATAACCCTCTCTAAGTAAATAACATATTACATATAATCCTTGTTCCTTTCGTCCCGTATACATAGTTACTGTGTGTAAGGTCACAGCGGTCAGTACTGTGGACAGTAGGTGTAATAAAGGGTTAATTATATGTTACAGGTATAACCCTCATTATAGTATAAACAATATTACCATATAAATCCTTGTTCCTTCTGTCCTGTATACATAGTTACTGTTGTAAGGTCAGCGGTCAGTACTGTGAACAGTAGATGTAATAAAGGGTTAATTGATAGTTACGGTATAACCCTCATTATAGTATAAACAATATTACCATATAATCCTTGTTCCTTTTGTCCTGTATACATAGTTAGTGTTATAGGTCAGCGGTCAGTACTGTGGACAGTAGGTGTAATAAGGGGTTAATTGATATGTTACAGGTATAACCTCGTTATAGTATAAACAATATTACCATATAAATCCTGTTCCTTCTGTCCCTGTATACATAGTTACTGTGTGTAAGGCGTGGTCAGTACTGTGGACAGTATATGTAATAAAGGGGTTATTGATATGTTACAGGTATAACCACTCGTTATAGTATAAACAATATTACCATAAAATCCTGTTCCTTTCTGTCCTGTATACATAGTTACTGTGTGTAAGGTCAGTGGTCAGTACTTGTCGGACAGTAGATGTAATAAAGGGTTAATGATATGTTACAGTATAACCTCGTTATAGTATAAACAATATTACATATAAATCCTTGTTCCTTTCGTCCCTGTATACATAGTTACTGTGTGTAAGTCAGTGGTCAGTACTGTGGACAGTAGGTGTAATAAGGGTTAATTGATATGTTACAGGTATAACCCTCATTAAGTATAAACAATATTACCATATAAATCCTTGTTCCTTTCTGTCCCTGTATACATAGTTCTGTGTGTAGGTCAGTGGTTCAGTACGTGGACAGTAGTGTAATAAAGGGTTATTGATATGTTCAGGTATAACCCTCTTATAGTATAAACAATATTACCATATAAATCCTTGTTCCTTTCTGTCCCTGTATACATAGTTACTTGTGTGTAAGGTCAGTGTCAGTATGGACAGTAGATGTAATAAAGGGTTATTGATATGTTACAGGTATAAACCCTTATTAGTATAAACAATATTACCATATAAATCCTTGTTCCTTTCTGTCCTGTATACATAGTTACTGTGTAAGGTCGTGGCAGTACTGTGACAGTAGAGTTAAGAAGGGGTTAATTGATATGTTACAGGTATAACCCTCATTATAGTATAAACAATATTACCATAATAAATCCTTGTTCCTTCTGTCCCTGTTACATAGTTACTGTGTGGTAAGGTCAGTGGTCAGTACTGTGGACAAGTAGATGTAATAAGGGTTAATTGAATTTTACAGGTATAACCCTCATATTAGTATAAACAATATTACCCATAAAATCCTTGTCCCTTTCTGTCCTGTATACATAGTTACGTGTGTAAGGTCAGTGGTCAGTACTGTGGACAGTAGATGTAATAAAGGGGTTAATTGATAAGTTACAGGTATAACCCTCATTATTATATAACATATTACCATATAAATCCTTGTTCCTTTCTGTCCCTGTATACATAGTTACTGTGTGTAAGGTTCAGTGGTCAGTACTGTGGACAGTAGATGTAATAAAGGGTTAATGATATGTTACAGGTATAACCTCATTATAGTATAAACAATATTACCATATAAATCTTGTTCCTTTCTGTCCCTGTATACATAGTTACTTGTGTGTAAGGTCGGGTCAGTACTGTGGACAGTAGGTAATAAAAAGGGTTATTGATTTGTTACAGGTTAACACTCATATAGTATAAACAACATTACATATAAATCCTTGTTCCTTCTGTCCCTGTATACATAGTTACTGTGTGTAAGGTCGTGGGTCGTACTGTGGACAGTAGAGTAATAAAGGGTTAATTGATATGTTACAGGTAACCCTTCATATAGAAAAAAATTACCATATAAATCCTTGTTCCTTTCTGTCCCTGTATACATAGTTACTGTGTGTAAGGTCGGGTCAGTACTGTGGACAGTAGATGTAATAAAGGGGTTAATTGATATGTTACAGGTATAACCCTCATTATAGTATAACACATATTACATATAAATCCTTGTTCCTTTCTGTCCCTGTATACATAGTTACTGTGTGTAAGGTCCAGCGGTCAGACTGTGGACAGTAGGTGTATAAGGGTTAATTGATATGTTACAGGTATAACCCTCATATGTATAAAACATTACCCTATAAATCTGGTCTTTCGTACCTGTATACATAGTTTACTGTGTGTAAGGTCAGGTCGTACTGTGGACAGTAGATGTATAAAGGGTTATTGATATGTTACAGGTATAACCCTCATTATAGTATAAACAACATAACCATATAAATCCTTGTTCCTTTCTGTCCCTGTATACATAGTTAGTGTTGTGTAAGGTCCGGTCAGTACTGTGGACAGTAGATGTAATAAAGGGTTAATTGATATGTTACAGGTAAACCATCATTAGTATAAACAATATTAACATATAAATCCTTGTTCCTTTCTGTCCCTGTATACATAGTTACTGTGTGTAAGGTCAGGGTCAGTACTGTGGACAGTAGATGTAA
The DNA here is from genome assembly GCA_019447015.1 of Hymenochirus boettgeri. Classification (NCBI taxonomy): domain Eukaryota; kingdom Metazoa; phylum Chordata; class Amphibia; order Anura; family Pipidae; genus Hymenochirus; species Hymenochirus boettgeri. The sequence goes on from JAACNH010000223.1 coordinate 91,643, forward strand.
TAAAAGGGTTAATTGATATGTTACAGGTATATAACCCTCATTAAGTATAAACAATATTACCATATAAATCCTTGTTCCTTTCTGTCCCTGTATACATAGTTACTGTGTGTAAGGTCAGGGTCAGTACTGTGGACAGTAGTGTAATAAAGGGTTAATTGATATGTTACAGTATAACCATCATTATAGTATAAACATATTACCATATAATCCTTGTTCCTTTCTGTCCTGTATACTAGTTATGTGGTAAGGTCAGCGGTCAGTACTGTGGACAGTAGATGTAATAAAGGGTTAATTGATATGTTACAGGTATATACCTGTATAAAACCCTCATTATAGTATAAACATATTACCATATAAATCCTGTTCCTTTCTGTCCCTGTATACATAGTTACTGTGTGTAAGGTCAGTGGTCAGTACTGGGACAGTAGATGTAATAAAGGGTTAATTATATGTTACAGGTATAACCCCATTATAGTATAAACATATTACCATATAAATCCTTGTTCCTTTCTGTCCCTGTATACATAGTTACTGTGTGTAAGGTCAGTGGTCAGTACTGGACAGTAGGTTAATAAAGGGTTATGATATGTTACAGGTATAACCCTCATTATAGTATAAACAATATTACCATATAATCCTTGTTCCTTTCTGTCCCTGTATACATTTACTGTGTGTAAGTCAGTGGTCAGTACTGTGGACAGTAGATGTAATAAAGGTTAATTGATATGTTACAGGTATAACCCTCATTATAGTATAAACATATTACCATATAAATCCTTGTTCCTTTCTGTCCCTGTATACATAGTTACTGTGTGTAAGGTCAGTGGTCAGTACTGGGACAGTAGTGTAATAAAGGGTTAATTGATATGTTACAGGTATAACCCTCATTATATATAAACAATATACCATATAAATCCTTGTTCCTTTCTGTCCCTGTATACATAGTTACTGTGTGTAAGGTCAGTGGTCAGTACTGTGGACAGTAGATGTATAAAGGGTTAATTGATATGTTACAGGTATAACCCTCATTATAGTATAAACAATATTACCATATAAATCCTTGTTCCTTTCTGTCCCTGTATAATACAGTTACTGTGTGTAAGGTCAGTGGTCAGTACTGGGACAGTAGATGTAATAAAGGGTTAATTGATATGTTACAGGTATAACCCTCATATAGTATAAACATATTACCATATAAATCCTTGTTCCTTTCTGTCCCTGTATACATAGTTACTGTGTAGGTCAGTGGTCGTACTGTGGACAGTAGATGTAATAAAGGGTTAATTGATATGTTCAGGTATAACCCTCATTATAGTATAAACAATATTACCATATAAATCCTTGTTCCTTTCTGTCCCGTATACATAGTTACTGTGTGTAAGGTCAGTGGTCAGTACTGTGGACAGTGAGTGTAATAAGGGTTAATTGATATGTTACAGGTATAACCCTCATTATAGATATACAATATTACCAATATAATCCTTGTTCCTTCTGTCCCTGATCTAGTTACTGTGTGTAGGTCAGTGGTCAGTACTGTGACGTAGATGTAATAAAGGGTTAATTGATATGTTACAGGTTATAACCCTAATTATAGTAAACATATTACCATATAATCCTTGTTCCTTTCTGTCCCTTTATACATAGTTACTGTGTGTAAGGTCAGTGGTCAGTACTGTGGACAGTAGATGTAATAAGGGGTTAATTGATATGTTACAGGTATAACCCTCATTATAGTATAAACAATATACCATATAAATCCTTGTTCCTTTCTGTCCCTGTATACATAGTACTGTGTGTAAGGTCAGTGGTCAGTACGTGGGACAGTAGATGTAATAAAGGGTTAATTGTATGTTACAGGTATAACCCTCATTAGTATAAACAATATTACCATATAATCCTTGTTCCTTTCTGTCCCTGTATACATAGTTACTGTGTGTAAGGTCAGTGGTCAGTACTGTGGACAGTAGATGTAATAAGGGTTAATTGATATGTTACAGGTATAACCCTCATTATAGTATAAACAATATTACCATATAAATCCTTGTTCCTTTCTGTCCCTGTATACATATTACTGTGTGTAAGGTCAGTGGTCAGTACTGTGGACAGTGAGTAATAAGGGTTAATGTATTTACAGGTATAACCCTCTTATGTATAAACAATATTACCATATAAATCCTTGTTCCTTTCTTCCCTGTATACATAGTACTGTGTGTAAGGTCAGTGGTCAGTACTGTGGACAGTAGATGTAATAAAGGGTTAATTGATATGTTACAGGTATAACCCTCATTAGTATAAACATATTACCATATAAATCCTGTTCCTTTCTTCCCTGTATACATAGTTACTGTGTGTAAGGTCGTGGTCAGTACTGGGACAGTAGTGTAATAAAGGGTTAATTGATATGTTCAGGTATACCCTCATTATAGTATAAACAATATTACCATATAATCCTTGTTCCTTTCTGTCCCTGTATACATAGTTACGTGTTGTAAGGTCAGTGGTCAGTACTGTGGACAGTAGATGTATAAGGGTTAATTGATATGTTACAGGTATAACCCCTCTATAGTATAAACAATATTACCATATAAATCCTTGTTCCTTTCTGTCCCTGTATACATGTTACTGTGTGTAAGGTCAGTGTCAGTACTGTGGACAGTAGAATGTAATAAAGGGTTAATTGATATGTTACAGGTTAACCCTCATTATAGTATAAACATATTACCATATAAATCCTTGTTCCTTTCTGTCCTGTATACATAGTTACTGTGTGTAAGGTCAGTGGTCAGTACTGTGGACAGTAAGATGTAATAAAGGTTAATTGATATGTTACAGGTATAACCCTCATTATAGTATACAATATTACCATATAAATCCTTTTTCCTTTCTGTCCCTGTATACATAGTTACTGTGTGTAAGGTCAGTGGTCAGTACTGTGGACAGTAGATGTAATAAAGGGTTAATTGATATGTTACAGGTAAACCCTCATTATAGTATAACAATATTACCATATAAATCCTTGTTTCCTTCTGTCCCTGTATACATAGTTACTGTGTGTAAGGTCAGTGGTCAGTACTGTGGACGGTGATGTAATAAAGGGTTAATTGATATTGTACAGGTATAACCCTCATTATAGTATAAACAATATTCCATATAAATCTTGTTCCTTCTGTCCCTGTAACATAGTTCTGTGTGTAAGGTCATGGTCAGTACTGTGGACAGTAGTGTAATAAAGGGTTAATTGATATGTTACAGGTATAACCCTCATTATAGTATAAACAATATTACCATATAATCCTTGTTCTTTCTGTCCCTGTATACATAGTTACTGTGTGTAAGGTCAGTGGTCAGTACTGTGGACAGTAGATGTAATAAAGGGTTAATTGATATGTTACAGGTTAACCCTCATTATAGTATAAACAATTTACCATATAAATCCTTGTTCCTTTCTGTCCCTGTATACATAGTTACTGTGTGAAGGTCAGTGGTCAGTACTGTGACAGAGTAGTGTAATAAGGGTTAATTGATATGTTACAGGTATAACCCTCATATAGTATAAACAATATTACCATATAAATCCTTGTTCCTTTCTGTCCCTGTATACATAGTTACTGTGTGTAAGGTCAGTGGTCAGTACTGTGGACAGTAGATGTAATAAAGGGTTAATTGATATGTTACAGGTATAACCCTCATTATAGTATAAACAATTTACCATATAAATCCTTGTTCCTTTCTGTCCCTGTATACATGTTACTGTGTGTAAGGTCAGTGGTCTATGTGGACAGTAGATGTAATAAAGGGTTAATTGATTGTTACAGGTATAACCCTCATTATAGTATAAACAATATTACCATATAAATCCTTGTTCCTTTCTGTCCCTGTATACATAGTTACTGTGTGTAAGGTCAGTGTCAGTACTGTGGACAGTAGATGTAATAAGGGTTAATTGATAGTTACAGGATAACCCTATTATGTATAAACAATATTACCATATAAATCCTTGTTCCTTTCTGTCCCTGTATACATAGTTACTGTGTGTAAGGTCAGTGGTCAGTACTGTGGACAGTAGATGTAAAAAGGGTTAATTGATATGTTACAGGTATAACCCTCATTATAGTATAAACAATATACCATATAATCCTTGTTCCTTTCTTCCCTGTATACATAGTTACTGTGTGTAAGGTCAGTGGTCAGTACTGGGACAGTAGAGTAATAAAGGGTTAATTGATATGTTACAGGTATAACCCTCATTATGATAAACAATATTACCATATAAATCCTTGTTCCTTTCTGTCCCTGTATACATAGTTACTGTGTGTAAGGTCAGTGGTCAGTACTGTGGACGTAGATGTAATAAAGGGTTAATTGATATGTTACAGGTATAACCCTCATTATAGTATAAACAATATTACCATATAAATCCTGTTCCTTTCTGTCCCTGTATACATAGTTACTGTGTGTAAGGTCAGTGGTCAGTACTGTGGAAGTAGATGTTATAAGGGTTAATTGATTGTTACAGGTATAACCCTCATTAGTATAAACAATATACCATATAAATCCTTGTTCCTTTCTGTCCCTGTATACTATTACGTGTAAGGTCAGTGGTCAGTACTGTGGACAGTAGATGTAATAAAGGGTTAATTGATATGTTACAGGTATAACCCTCATTATAGTATAAACAATATTACCATATAAATCCTGTTCCTTTCTGTCCCTGTATACATAGTTACTGTGTGTAAGGTCAGTGGTCAGTACTGTGGACAGTAGATGTAATAAAGGGTTAATTGATATGTTACAGGTATACCCTCATTATAGTATAAACAATATTACCATATAAATCCTGTTCCTTCTGTCCCTGTATATAGTTACTGTGTGTAAGGTCGGGTCAGTACTGTGGACAGTAGATGTAATAAAGGGTTAATTGATAGTTACAGGTATAACCCTCATTATAGTATAAACAATATTACCATAAAATCCTTGTTCCTTTCTGTCCCTGTAACATAGTTACTGTGTGTAAGGTCAGTGGTCAGTACTGTGGACAGTAGATGTAATAAGGGTTAATTGATATGTACAGGTATAACCCTCATTATATATATAACAATATACCATATAAATCCTTGTCCTTTCTGTCCCTGTATACATAGTTACTGTGGTAGGTCAGTGGTCAGTACTGTGGACAGTAGATGTAATAAAGGGTTATTGATATGTTACAGGTATAACCCTCATTATAGTATAACAATATTACCATATAAATCCTTGTTCCTTTCTGTCCCTGTATACTAGTTACTGTGTAAGGTCAGTGGTCAGTACTGTGGACAGTAGATGTAATAAGGGTTAATTGATATGTTACAGGTATAACCCTCATTATAGTATAACAATATTACCATATAAATCCTTGTCCTTTCTGTCCCTGTATACATAGTTACTGTGTGTAAGGTCAGTGGTCAGTACTGTGGACAGTAGATGTAATAAGGGTTAATTGATATGTTACAGGTATAACCCTCATTATAGTATAAACAATATTACCATATAAATCCTTGTTCCTTTCTGTCCCTGTATACATAGTTACTGTGTGTAAGGTCAGTGGTCAGTACTGTGGACAGTAGATGTAATAAAGGGTTAATTGATATGTTACAGGTAAACCCTCATTATAGTATAAACATATTACCATATAATCCTTGTTCCTTTCTGTCCCTGTATACATAGTTACTGTGTGTAAGGTCAGTGGTCAGTACGTGGACAGTAGATGTAATAAAGGGTTATTGATATGTTACAGGTATAACCCTCATTATGTATAAACAATATTACCATATAAACCTTGTTCCTTTCTGTCCCTGTATACATAGTTACTGTGTGTAAGGTCAGTGGTCAGTACTGTGGACGTAGATGTAATAAAGGGTTAATTGATAGTTACAGGTTAAACCCTCATTATGTATAAAAAATATTACCATATAAATCCTTGTTCTTTCTGTCCCTGTATACATAGTTCTGTGTGTAAGGTCAGTGGTCAGTACTGTGGACAGTAGATGTAATAAAGGGTTAATTGATAGTTACAGGTATAACCCTCATTTAGTATAAACATTATACCATATAAATCCTTGTTCCTTTCTGTCCCTTGTAACATAGTTACTGTGTGTAAGGTCAGTGGTCAGTACTGTGGACAGTAGATGTAATAAAGGGTTAATTGATATGTTCAGGTATAACCCTCATATATTATAAACAATATTACCATATAAATCCTTGTTCCTTTCTTCCCTGTATACATAGTTACTGTGTGTAAGGTCAGTGGTCAGTACTGTGGACAGTAGATGTAATAAAGGTTAATTGATATGTTACAGGTATAACCCTCATTATAGTATAAACAATATTACCATATAAATCCTTGTTCTTTCTGTCCCTGTATCATAGTTACTGTGTGTAAGGTCATGGTCAGTACTGGACAGTAGTGTAATAAAGGGTTAATTGATATGTTACAGGTTAACCCTCATTATAGTATACAATATTACCATATAAATCCTTGTTCCTTTCTTCCCTGTATACATAGTTACTGTGTGTAAGGTCAGTGGTCAGTACTGGGACAGTAGGTGTAATAAAGGGTTAATTGATATGTTACAGGTATAACCCTCATTATAGTATAACAATATTACCATATAATATATCCTTGTTCCTTTCTTCCCTGTATACATAGTTACTGTGTGTAAGGTCAGTGGTCAGTACTGGGACAGTAGTGTAATAAAGGGTTAATTGATATGTTACAGGTATAACCCTCATTATAGTATAACAATATTACCATATAAATCCTTGTCCTTTCTGTCCCTGTATACATAGTTACTGTGTGTAAGGTCAGTGGTCAGTACTGTGACAGTAGTGTAATAAAGGGTTAATTGATATGTTACAGGTATAACCCTCATTATAGTAAAACAATATTACCATATATCCTTTGTCCTTTCTGTCCCTGTATACATAGTTACTGTGTGTAAGGTCAGTGGTCAGTACTGTGGACTAGTATGTAATAAAGGGTTAATTATATGTTACAGGTATAACCCTCATTATAGTTAAACAATATTACCATATAAATCCTTGTTCCTTTCTGTCCCTGTATACATAGTTACTGTGTGTAAGGTCAGTGGTCAGTACTGTGGACTAGATGTAATAAAGGGTTAATTGATATGTTACAGGTTATAACCCTCATTATAGTATAAACAATATTACCATATAATCCTTGTTCCTTTCTGTCCCTGTATACATAGTTACTGTGTGTAAGGTCAGTGGTCAGTACTGTGGACAGTAGTGTAATAAAGGGTTAATTGATATGTTACAGGTATAACCCTCATTATAGTATAAACAATTTACCATATAAATCCTTGTTCCTTTCTGTCCCTGTATACATAGTTACTGTGTGTAAGGTCAGTGTCAGTACTGTGGACAGTAGGTGTAATAAAGGGTTAATTGATATGTTACAGGTAAACCCCATTATAGTATAACAAATATTCCATATAAATCCTTGTTCCTTTCTGTCCCTGTATACATAGTTACTGTGTGTAAGGTCAGTGGTCAGTACTGTGGACAGTAGATGTAATAAAGGGTTAATTGATATGTTACAGGTATAACCCTCATTATAGTATAAACAATATACATATAAATCCTGTTCCTTTCTGTCCCTGTATACATAGTTATGTGTGTAAGGTCAGTGGTCAGTACTGTGGACAGGAGTGTAATAAGGGTTAATTGATATGTTACAGGTATAACCCTCATTATAGTATAAACAATATTACCATATAAATCCTTGTTCCTTTCTGTCCCTGTATACATAGTTACTGTGTGTAAGGTCAGTGTCAGTACTGTGGACAGTAGATTTAATAAAGGGTTAATTGATATGTTACAGGTATAACCCTCATTATAGTATAAACAATATTACCATATAAATCCTTGTTCCTTTCTGTCCTGTTACATAGTTACTGTGTGTAAGGTCAGTGGTCAGTACTGTGGACAGTAGATGTAATAAAGGGTTAATTGATATGTTACAGGTATAACCCTCATTTATATAAACAATATTACCATATAAATCCTTGTTCCTTTCTGTCCCTGTATACATAGTTACTGTGTGTAGGTCAGTGGTCAGTATGCTGTGGACAGTAGGTGTAATAAAGGGTTAATTGATATGTTACAGGTATAACCCTCATTATAGTATAAACAATATTACCATATAAATCCTTGTTCCTTTCTGTCCCTGTTACATAGTTACTGTGTGTAAGGTCAGTGGTCAGTACTGTGACAGTAGATTAATAAAGGTTAATTGATATGTTACAGGTATAACCCTCATTATAGTATAAACATATTACCATATAAATCCTTGTTCCTTTCTGTCCCTGTATACATAGTTACTGTGTGTAAGGTCAGTGGTCAGTACTGTGGACAGTAGGTGTAATAAAGGGTTAATTGATATGTTACAGGTATAACCCTCATTATGACCATATAAATCCTTATTCCTTTCTGTCCCTGTATACATAGTTACTGTGTGTAAGGTCAGTGGTCAGTACTGTGGACAGTAGATGTAATAAAGGGTTAATTGATATGTTACAGTATAACCCCATTATGTATAAACAATATTACCATATAATCCTTGTTCCTTTCTGTCCCTGTATACATAGTTACTGTGTGTAAGGTCAGTGGTCAGTACGTGGACAGTAGATGTAATAAAGGGTTAATTGATATGTTACAGGTATAACCCTCATTATAGTATAAACAATATTACCATATAAATCCTTGTTCCTTTCTGTCCCTGTATACATAGTTACTGTGTGTAAGGTCAGTGGTCAGTACTGTGGACAGTAGATGTAATAAAGGGTTAATTGATATGTTACAGGTATAACCCTCATTATAGTATAAACAATATTACCATATAAATCCTTGTTCCTTTCTGTCCCTGTATACATAGTTACTGTGTGTAAGGTCAGTGGTCAGTACTGTGGACAGTAGGTGTAATAAAGGTTAATTGATATGTTACAGGTATAACCCTCATTATAATAAACAATATTACCATATAATCCTTGTTCCTTTCTGTCCCTGTATACATAGTTACTGTGTGTAAGGTCAGTGGTCAGTACTGTGGACAGTAGAGGTAATAAGGTTATTGATATGTTACAGGTATAACCCTCATTATAGTATAAACAATATTACCATATAAATCCTTGTTCCTTTCTGTCCCTGTATACATAGTTACTGTGTGTAAGGTCAGTGGTCAGTACTGTGACAGTAGATGTATTAAAGGGGTTAATTGATATGTTACAGGTATAACCCTCATTATAGTATAAACAATATTACCATATAAATCCTTGTTCCTTTCTGTCCCTGTAACATAGTTACTGTGTGTAAGGTCGTGTGTCAGTACTGTGGACAGTAGATGTAAATAAGGGTTAATTGATATGTTACAGGTATAACCCTCATTATAGTAAAACAATATCCATATAAATCCTTGTTCCTTTCTGTCCCTGTATACATAGTTAGTGTGTAAGGTCAGTGGTCAGTACTTGGGACGTAGATGTAATAAAGGGTTAATTGATATGTTACAGGTATAACCCTCATTATAGTATCAATATTACCATATAAATCCTTGTTCCTTTCTGTCCCGTATACATAGTTCTGTGTGAAGGTCAGTGGTCAGTACTGTGGACAGTAGATTTAATAAAGGGTTAATGATATGTTACAGGTATAACCCTCATTAAGTTAAACAATATTACCATATAAATCCTTGTTCCTTTCTGTCCCTGTATACATAGTTACTGTGTAAGGTCAGTGTCAGTACTTGGACAGTAGATGTAATAAAGGGTTAATTGATATGTTACAGGTATAACCCTCATTATAGTATAAACATATTACCATATAAATCCTTGTTCCTTTCTGTCCCTGTATACATAGTTAGTGTGTAAGGTCAGTGGTCGACTGTGGACAGTAGATGTAATAAAGGGTTAATTGATATTTACAGGTATAACCCTCATTATATATAATAAACTATTACCATATAAATCCTTGTTCCTTTCTGTCCCTGTATACATAGTTACTGTGTGTAAGGTCAGTGGTCAGTATGTGGACAGTAGTGTATAAAGGGTTATTGATATTTACAGGTATAACCCTCATTATAGTATAAAACAATATACCATATAAATCCTTTTTCCTTTCTGTCCCTGTATACATAGTTACTGTGTGTAAGGTCAGTGGTCAGTACTGTGGACAGTAGTTAATAAAGGGTTAATTGATATGTTACAGTATAACCCTCATTATAGTATAAACAATATTACCATATAAATCCTTGTTCCTTTCTGTCCCTGTATACATAGTTACGTGTGTAAGTCAGTGGTCAGTACTGTGGACAGTAGATGTAATAAAGGTTAATTGATAGTTACAGGTATAACCCTCATTATAGTATAAACAATATTACCATATAAATCCTTGTTCCTTTCTGTCCCTGTATACATAGTTACTGTGTGTAAGGTCAGTGGTCAGTACTGTGGACAGTAGTGTAATAAAGGGTTAATTGATATGTTACAGGTATAACCCTCATTATAGTATAAACAATATTACCATATAAATCCTTGTTCCTTTCTGTCCCTGTATACATAGTTACTGTGTGTAAGGTCAGTGGTCAGTACTGTGGACAGTAGTGTAATAAAGGGTTAATTGATATGTTACAGGTATAACCCTCATTATAGTATAACAATATTACCATATAAATCCTTGTTCCTTTCTGTCCCTGTTACATAGTTACTGTGTGTAAGGTCAGTGGTCAGTACTGTGACAGTAGATGTAAAAGGGTTAATTGATATGTTACAGGTATAACCCTCATATATATAACAATATTACCATATAAATCCTTGTTCCTTTCTGTCCCTGTATACATAGTTACTGTGTGTAAGGTCAGTGGTCAGTACTGTGGACAGTAGATGTAATAGGGTTAATTGATATGTTACAGGTATAACCCTCATTATAGTATAAACAATATTACCATATAATAATCCTGTTCTTTCTGTCCCTGTATACATAGTACTGTGTGTAAGGTCAGTGGTCAGTACTGTGGACAGTAGATGTAATAAAGGGTTAATTGATATGTTACAGGTAAACCCTCATTATAGTATAAACATTTACCATATAAATCCTTGTTCCTTTCTTCCCTGTATCATAGTTACTGTTGTAAGGTCAGTGGTCAGTACTGTGACATAGGTGAATAAAGGGTTAATTGATATGTTACAGGTATAACCCTCATTATGTATAAACAATATTACCATATAATCCTTGTTCCTTTCTGTCCCTGTATACATAGTTACTGTGTGTAAGGTCAGTGGTCAGTACTGTGGACAGTAGATGTAATAAGGTTAATTATATGTTACAGGTATAACCCTCATTATAGTATAAACAATATTACCATATAAATCCTTGTTCCTTTCTGTCCCTGTATACATAGTTACTGTGTGTAAGGTCAGTGGTCAGTACTGGGACATGATGTAATAAAGGGTTAATTGATATGTTACAGGTATAACCCTCATTATAGTATAAACAATATTACCATATAAATCCTTGTTCCTTTCTGTCCCTGTATACATAGTTACTGTGTGTAAGGTCAGTGGTCAGTACTGTGGACAGTAGATATAAAAGGGTTAATTGATATGTTACAGGTTACCCTCATTATAGTATAAACATATTACCATATAAATCTTTTCCTTTCTGTCCCTGTATACATAGTTACTGTGTGTAAGGTCAGTGGTCAGTACTGTGGACAGTAGATGTAATAAAGGGTTAATTGATATGTTACAGGTATAACCCTCATTATAGTATAAACAATATTACCATATAAATCCTTGTTCCTTCTGTCCCTGTATACATAGTTACTGTGTGTAAGGTCAGTGGTCAGTACTGTGGACGTAGATGTAAATAAGGGTTAATTGATATGTTACAGGTATAACCCTCATTATAGTATACAATATTACCATATAAATCTTGTTCCTTCTGTCCCTGTACATAGTTACTGTGTGTAAGGTCAGTGGTCAGTACTGTGGACAGTAGTGTAATAAAGGGTTAATTGATATGTTACAGGTAAACCCTCATTATAGTATAAACATATTACCATATAAATCCTTGTTCTTTCTGTCCCTGTATACATAGTTACTGTGTGTAAGGTCAGTGGTCTACTGTGGACAGTAGATGTAATAAAGGGTTAATTGATATGTTACAGGTATAACCTCATTATAGTATAAACAATATTACCATATAAATCCTTTTCTTTCTGTCCCTGTATACATAGTTACTGTGTGTAAGGTCGGGGTCAGTACTGTGACAGTAGATGTAATAAAGGGTTAATTGATATGTTACAGGTATAACCTCATTATAGTATAAACAATATTACCATATAAATCCTTGTTCCTTTCTGTCCCTGTATACATATTACTGTGTGTAAGGTCAGTGGTCAGTACTGTGGACGTAGTGTAATAAAGGTGTAATTGATATGTTACAGGTATAACCCTCATTATAGTATAAACAATATACCAATAAATTCGTTCCTTCTGCCCTGTAACAAGTACTGTGTGTAGGTCAGTGGTCAGTACTGTGGACAGTAGGTAATAAAGGGAATTGAATGTTACAGGTATAACCCTCATAAGTATAAACATAACCATATAAATCCTGTCTTTCTGTCCCGTATACATAGTTACTGTGTGTAAGGTCAGTGGTCAGTACTGTGGACAGTAGATGTAATAAAGGGTTAATTGATATGTTACAGGTATAACCCTCATTATAGTATAAACAATATACCATATAAATCCTTGTTCCTTTCTGTCCCTGTATACATAGTTACTGTGTGTAAGGTCAGTGGTCAGTACTGTGGACAGTAGGTGTAATAAAGGGTTAATTGATATGTTACAGGTATAACCCTCATTATAGTATAAACAATATTACCATATAAATCCTTGTTCCTTTCTGTCCCTGTATACATAGTTACTGTGTGTAAGGTCAGTGGTCAGTACTGTACAGTAGTGTAATAAAGGGTTAATTGATATGTTACAGGTATAACCTCATTATAGTATAAACAATATTACCATATAAATCCTTGTTCCTTTCTGTCCCTGTATACATAGTTACTGTGTGTAAGGTCAGTGGTCAGTACTGTGGACAGTAGATGTAATAAAGGGTTAATTGATATGTTACAGGTATACCCTCATTATAGTATAAACAATATTACCATATAAATCCTTGTCCTTTCTGTCCCTGTATACATAGTTACTGTGTGTAAGGTCAGTGGTCAGTACTGTGGACAGTAGATGTAATAAAGGGTTAATTGATATGTTACAGGTATAACCCTCATTATAGTATAAACAATATTACCATATAAATCCTTGTTCCTTTCTGTCCCTGTATACATAGTTACTGTGTGTAAGGTCAGTGGTCAGTACTGTGACAGTAGTGTAATAAAGGGTTAATTGATATGTTACAGGTATACCCTCATTATTTATAAACAATATTCCATATAAATCCTTGTTCCTTCTGTCCCTGTATACATAGTTACTGTGTGTAAGGTCAGTGGTCAGTACTGTGGACGGTAGATGTAATAAAGGGTTAATGATATGTTACAGGTATAACCCTCATTATAGTATAAACAATATACCATATAAATCCTTGTTCCTTTCTTCCCTGTATACATAGTTACTGTGTGTAAGGTCAGTGGTCAGTACTGGGACAGTAGTGTAATAAAGGGTTAATTGATATGTTACAGGTATAACCCTCATTATGTATAAACAATATTACCATATAAATCCTTGTTCCTTTCTGTCCCTGTATACATAGTTACTTGTGTAAGGTCAGTGGTCAGTACTGTGGACAGTAGATGTAATAAGGGTTTTGATATGTTACAGGTATAACCCTCATTATAGTATAAACAATATTACCTATAAATCCTTGTTCCTTTCTGTCCCTGTATACATAGTTACTGTGTGTAAGGTCAGTGGTCAGTACTGTGGACAGTAGATGTAATAAAGGGTTAATTGATATGTTACAGGTATAACCCTCATTATAGTATAAACATATACCATATAAATCCTTGTTCCTTTCTGTCCCTGTATACATAGTTACTGTGTGTAAGGTCAGTGGTCAGTACTGTGGACAGTAGATGTAATAAAGGGTTAATTGATATGTTACAGGTATAACCCTCATTATAGTATAAACAATATTACCATATAAATCCTTGTTCCTTTCTGTCCCTGTATACATAGTTACTGTGGTAAGGTCAGTGGTCAGTACTGTGGACAGTAGATGTAATAAAGGGTTAATTGATATGTTACAGGTATAACCCTCATTATAGTATAACAATATTACCATATAAATCCTTGTTCCTTTCTGTCCCTGTATACATAGTTACTGTGTGTAAGGTCAGTGGTCAGTACTGTGGACTAGATGTAATAAAGGGTTATTGATAGTTACAGGTATAACCCTCATTATAGTATAAACAATATTACAATATAAATCCTTGTTCTTTCTGTCCCTGTATACATAGTTACTGTGTGTAAGGTCAGTGGTCAGTACTGTGGACAGTAGATGTAATAAAGGGTTAATTGATATGTTACAGGTATAACCCTCATTATAGTATAAACAATATTACCATAAAATCCTTGTTCCTTTGTCCCTGTATACATAGTTACTGTGTGTAAGGTCGTGGTCAGTACTGTGGACAGTAGATGTAATAAAGGGTTAATTGATATGTTACAGGTATAACCCTCATATAGTATAAACAATATTACCATATAAATCCTTGTTCCTTTCTTCCCTGTATACATAGTTACTGTGTGTAAGGTCAGTGGCAGTACTGTGGACAGTAGATATAAAGGGTTAATTGATATGTTACAGGTATAACCCTCATTATAGTTAAAACAATATTACCATATAAATCTTGTTCTTTCTGTCCCTGTACATAGTTACTGTGTGTAAGGTCAGTGGTCAGTACTGGGACAGTAGGTGTAATAAGGGTTAATTGATATGTTACAGGTATAACCCTCATTATAGTATAAACAATATTACCATATAAATCCTTGTTCCTTTCTGTCCGTATACATAGTTACTGTGTGTAAGGTCAGTGGTCAGTACTGTGGACGTAGGTGAATAAAGGGTTAATTGATATGTTACAGGTATAACCCTCATTATAGTATAAACAATATTACCATATAAATCCTTGTTCCTTTCTGTCCCTGTATACATAGTTACTGTGTGTAAGGTCAGTGGTCAGTACTGTGGACAGTAGTGTAATAAAGGGTTAATTGATATGTTACAGGTATAACCCTCATTATAGTATAAAATATTACCATATAAATCCTTGTTCCTTTCTGTCCCTGTATACATAGTTACTGTGTGTAAGGTCAGTGGTCAGTACTGTGGACAGTAGTGTAATAAAGGGTTAATTGATATGTTACAGGTATAACCCTCATTATAGTATAACAATATTACCATATAAATCCTTGTTCCTTTCTGTCCCTGTATAACTAGTTACTGTGTGTAAGGTCAGTGGTCAGTACTGTGGACATAGATGTATAAGGGTTAATTGATATTTACAGGTATAACCCTCTTATAGTATAAACAATATTACCATATAAATCCTTGTTCCTTTCTGTCCCTGTATACATAGTTACTGTGTGTAAGGTCAGTGGTCAGTACTGTGGACAGTAGATGTAATAAAGGGTTAATTGATATGTTACAGGTATAACCCTCATTATAGTATAAACAATATTACCATATAAATCCTTGTTCCTTTCTGTCCTGTATACATAGTTACTGTGTGTAAGGTCAGTGGTCAGTACTGTGGACAGTAGTGTGTAATAAAGGTTATTGATATTTTACAGGTATAACCTCATTATAGTATAAACATATTACCATATAAATCCTTGTTCCTTTCTGTCCCTGTATACATAGTTACTGTGTGTAAGGTCAGTGGTCAGTACTGTGGACAGTAGATGTAATAGGGGTTTTGATATGTTACAGGTATAACCCTCATTATAGTATAAACAATATTACCATATAAATCCTTGTTCCTTTCTGTCCCTGTATACATAGTTACTGTGTGTAAGGTCAGTGGTCAGTACTGTGGACAGTAGATGTAATAAAGGGTTAATTGATATGTTACAGGTATAACCTCATTATAGTATAAACAATATTACCATATAAATCCTTGTTCCTTCTGTCCCTGTATACATAGTTATGTGTGTAAGGTCAGTGGTCAGTACTGTGGACAGTGAGGTAATAAAGGGTTAATTGATTGTTACAGGTATAACCCCATTATAGTATCAATATTACCAATAAAACCTTGTTCCTTTCTGTCCCTGTATACATAGTTACTGTGTGTAAGGTCAGTGGTCAGTACTGTGGACAGTAGATGTAATAAAGGGTTAATTGATATGTTACAGGTATAACCCTCATTATAGTATAAACAATATTACCATATAAATCCTTGTTCCTTTCTGTCCTGTAACATAGTTACTTGTGTAAGGTCAGTGGTCAGTACTGTGGACAGTAGATGTAATAAAGGGTTAATTGATATGTTACAGGTATAACCCTCATTATAGTATAAAAATATTACCATATAAATCCTTGTTTTTTCTGTCCCTGTATACATAGTTACTGTGTTGTAGGTCAGTGGTCAGTACTGTGGACAGTAGTGTAATAAAGGGTTAATTGATATGTTACAGGTATACCCTCATTATAGTATAAACAATATTACCATATAAATCCTTGTTCCTTTCTGTCCCTGTATACATAGTTACTGTTGTGAAGGTCAGTGGTCAGTACTGTGGACAGTAGATGTAATAAAGGGTTAATTGATATGTTACAGGTATAACCCTCATTATGTATAAACAATATTACCATATAAATCCTTGTCCTTTCTGTCCCTGTATACATAGTTACTGTGTGTAAGGTCAGTGGTCAGTACTGTGGACAGTAGTGTAATAAAGGGTTAATGATATGTTCAGGTATAACCCTCATTATGTATAAACAATATTACCATAAATCCTTGTTCCTTTCTGTCCCTGTATACATAGTTACTGTGTGTAAGGTCAGTGGTCAGTACTGTGGACAGTAGATGTAATAAAGGGTTAATTGATATGTTACAGGTATAACCCTCATTATAGTATAAACAATATTACCATATAAATCCTTGTTCCTTTCTGTCCCTGTATACATAGTTACTGTGTGTAAGGTCAGTGGTCAGTACTGTGGACAGTAGGTGTAATAAAGGGAATTGATATGTTACAGGTATAACCACTCATTATAGTATAAACAATATTACCATATAAATCCTTGTTCCTTTCTGTCCCTGTATACATAGTTACTGTGTGTAAGGTCAGTGGTCAGTACTGTGGACAGTAGGTGTAAAAAGGGTTAATTGATATGTTACAGTATAACCCTCATTTATATAAACATATTACCTATAAATCCTTGTCCTTTCTGTCCCTGTATACTAGTTCTGTGTGTAGGTCAGTGGCAGTACTGTGGACAGTAAGTGTAATAAATTAATTGATATGTTACAGGTATAACCCTCATTATAGTATAAACAATATTACCATATAAATCCTTGTTCCTTTCTGTCCCTGTATACATAGTTACTGTGTGTAAGGTCAGTGGTCAGTACTTGGCAGTAGATGTAAAAGGGTTAATTGATATGTTACAGGTATAACCTCATTATAGTATAACAATATACCATATAAATCCTTGTTCTTTCTGTCCCTGTATACATAGTTATGTGTGTAAGGTCAGTGGTCAGTACTGGACAGTAGATGTAATAAAGGTTAATTGATATGTTACAGGTATACCCCATTATAGTATAAAACATATACCATATAAATCCTTGTTCCTTTCTGTCCCTGTATACATAGTTCTGTGTGTAAGGTCAGTGGTCAGTACTGTGGACAGTAGATGTAATAAGGGTTAATTGATATGTTACAGGTATAACCCTCATTATAGTATAAACAATATTACCATATAAATCCTTGTTCCTTTCTGTCCCTGTATACATAGTTACTTGTGTAAGGTCAGTGGTCAGTACTGGGACAGTAGATGTAAAAAGGGTTAATTGATATGTACAGGTATAACCCTCATTATAGTTAAAACAATTTACCATATAAATCCTGTTCCTTTCTGTCCCTGTATACATAGTTCTGTGTGTAAGGTCAGTGGTCAGTACTGTGGACAGTAGGTGTAATAAAGGGTTAATTGATATGTTACAGTATAACCCTCATTATAGTATAAACAATATTACCATATAAATCCTTCTTCCTTTCTGTCCCTGTATACATAGTTACTGTGTGTAAGGTCAGTGGTCAGTACTGTGGACAGTAGAGTAATAAAGGGTTAATTGATATTTACAGGTATAACCCTCATTATAGTATAAACAATATTACCATATAAATCCTTTTTCCTTTCTGTCCCTGTATACATAGTTACTGTGTGTAAGGTCAGTGGTCAGTACTGTGGACAGTAGTGTAATAAGGGTTAATTGATAGTTACAGGTATAACCCTCATTATAGTATAAACAATATTACCATATAAATCCTTGTTCCTTTCTGTCCTGTATACATAGTTACTGTGTGTAAGGTCAGTGGTCAGTACTGTGGACAGTAGATGTAATAAAGGGTTAAATGATATGTTACAGGTATAACCCTCATTATAGTATAAACAATATTACCATATAAATCCTTGTTCCTTTCTGTCCCTGTATACATAGTTACTGTGTGTAAGGTCAGTGGTCAGTACTGTGGACAGTAGGTGTAATAAAGGGTTAATTGATATGTTACAGGTATAACCCTCATTATAGTATAAACAATATTACCATATAAATCCTTGTTCCTTTCTGTCCCTGTATACATAGTTACTGTGTGTAAGGTCAGTGGTCAGTACTGTGGACAGTAGTGTAATAAAGGGTTAATTGATATGTTACAGGTATAACCCTCATTATAGTATAAACAATATTACCATATAAATCTGTTCCTTTCTGTCCCTGTATACATAGTTACTGTGTGTAAGGTCAGTGGTCAGTACTGTGGACAGTAGTGTAATAAGGGTTAATTGATATGTTACAGGTATAACCCTCATTATAGTATAAACAATATTACCATATAAATCCTTGTTCCTTTCTGTCCCTGTATACATAGTTACTGTGTGTAAGGTCAGTGGTCAGTACTGGGACGGTAGTGTAATAAAGGGTTAATTGATAGTTACAGGTATAACCCTCATTAAGTATAAACAATATTACCATATAAATCCTTGTTCCTTTCTGTCCCTGTATACATAGTTACTGTGTGTAAGGTCAGTGGTCAGTACTGGGGACAGTAGATGTAATAAAGGGTTAATTGATATGTTACAGGTATAACCCTCATTATAGTATAAACAATATACCATATAAATCCTTGTTCCTTTCTGTCCCTGTATACATAGTTACTGTGTGTAAGGTCAGTGGTCAGTACTGTGGACAGTAGATGTAATAAGGGTTAATTGATATGTTACAGGTAACACCTCATTATAGTATAACAATATACCATATAAATCCTTGTTCCTTTCTGTCCCGTATACATAGTTACTGTGTGTAGGTCAGTGGTCAGTACTGTGGACAGTAGTGTAATAAAGGTTAATTGATATGTTACAGGTATAACCTCATTATAGTATAAACAATATTACCATATAATCCTTGTTCCTTTCTGTCCCTGTTATACATAGTTACTGTGTGTAAGGTCAGTGTCAGTACTGTGGACGTAGATGTAATAAAGGGTTAATATATGTTACAGGTATAACCCTCATTATAGTATAAACATATTACCATATAAATCCTTGTTCCTTTCTGTCCCTGTTATACATAGTTACTGTGTGTAAGGTCAGTGGTCAGTACTGGACAGTAGATGTAATAAAGGGTTAATTGATATGTTACAGGTATAACCCTCATTATAGTATAAACAATATTACCATATAAATCCTTGTTCTTCTGTCCCTGTATACATAGTTACTGTGTGTAAGTCAGTGGTCAGTATGGGACAGTAGTGTAATAAAGGGTTAATTGATATGTTACGGTATAACCCTCATTATAGTATAAACAATATTACCATATAAATCCTTGTTCCTTTCTGTCCCTGTATACATAGTTACTGTGTGTAAGGTCAGTGGTCAGTACTGGACAGTAGTGTAATAAAGGGTTAATTGATATGTTACAGGTATAACCCTCATTATAGTATAAACAATATTACATATAAATCCTTGTTCCTTTCGTCCCTGTATACATAGTTACTGTGTGTAAGGTCAGTGGTCAGTACTGTGGACAGTAGGTGTAATAAAGGGTTAATTGATATGTTACAGGTATAACCCTCATTATATATAACAATATACCATATAAATCCTTGTTCCTTTCTGTCCCTTATACATAGTTACTGTGTGTAAGGTCAGTGGTCAGTACTGTGACAGTAGATGTAATAAAGGGTTAATTGATATGTTACAGGTATAACCCTCATTATAGTAAAACAATATTACCATATAAATCCTTGTTCCTTTCTGTCCTGTATACATAGTTACTGTGTGTAAGGTCAGTGGTCAGTACTGTGGACAGTAGATGTAATAAAGGGTTAATTGATATGTTACAGGTATAACCCTCATTATAGTATAAACAATATTACCATATAAATCCTTGTTCCTTTCTGTCCCTGTATACATAGTTACTGTGTGTAAGGTCAGTGGTCAGTACTGTGACAGTAGATGTAATAAAGGGTTAATTGATATGTTACAGGTATAACCCTCATTATATTAAACAATATTACCATATAAATCCTTGTTCCTTTCTGTCCCTGTATACATAGTTACTGTGTGTAAGGTCAGTGGTCAGTACTGTGGACAGTAGATGTAATAAAGGGTTAATTGATATGTTACAGGTATAACCCTCATATAGTATAAACAATATTACCATATAAATCCTTGTTCCTTTCTGTCCCTGTATACATAGTTACTGTGTGTAAGGTCAGTGGTCAGTACTGTGGACAGTAGATGTAATAAAGGGTTAATTGATATGTTACAGGTATAACCCTCATTATAGTATAAACAATATACCATATAAATCCTTGTTCCTTTCTGTCCCTGTATACATAGTTACTGTGTGTAAGGTCAGTGGTCAGTACTGTGGACAGTAGTGTAATAAAGGGTTAATTGATATGTTACAGGTATAACCCTCATTATAGTATAAACAATATACCATATAAATCCTTGTTCCTTTCTGTCCCTGTATCATAGTTACTGTGTGTAAGGTCAGTGGTCAGTACTGTGGACAGTAGGTGTAATAAGGGTATTGATATGTTACAGGTATAACCCTCATTATAGTATAAACATATTACCATATAAATCCTTGTTCCTTTTCTCCCTGTATACATAGTTACTGTGTGTAGGTCAGTGGGTCAGTACTGTGGACAGTAGATGTAATAAAGGGTTAATTGATATGTTACAGGTATACCCTCATTATAGTATAACAATATTACCATATAAATCCTTGTTCCTTTCTGTCCCTGTATACATAGTTACTGTGTAAGGTCAGTGGTCAGTACTGTGGACAGAGTAGTGTAATAAAGGGTTAATTGATATGTTACAGGTATAACCCTCATTATAGTATAAACAATTTACCATATAAATCCTTGTTCCTTCTGTCCCTGTATACATAGTTACTGTGTGTAAGGTCAGTGGTCAGTACTGTGACAGTAGATGTAATAAAGGGTTAATTGATATGTTACAGGTATAACCCTCATTATAGTATAAACAATATTACCTATATAATCCTTGTTTCTTTCGTCCCTGTATACATAGTTACTGTGTGTAAGGTCAGTGGTCAGTACTGTGGACAGTAGTATGTAATAAAGGGTTAATTGATATGTTACAGGTATAACCCTCATTATAGTATAACAATATTACCATATAATCCTTGTTCCTTTCTGTCCCTGTATACATAGTTACTGTGTGTGTGTCAGTGGTCAGTATCGGACAGTAGATGTAATAAGGGTTAATTGATATGTTACAGGTATAACCCTCATTATAGTAAACATATACCATATAAATCCTTGTTCCTTTCTGTCCCTGTATACATAGTTACTGTGTGTAAGGTCATGGTCAGTACTTGTACAGTAGGTGTAATAAGGGTTAATTGATATGTTACAGGTATAACCCTCATTATAGTATAAACATATTACCATATAAATCCTTGTTCCTTCTGTCCCTGTATACATAGTTACTGTTGTAAGGTCAGTGGTCAGTACTGGGACAGTAGATGTAATAAGGGTTAATTGATATGTTACAGGTATAACCCTCATTATAGTATAAACAATATTACCATATAAATCCTTGTTCCTTTCTGTCCCTGTATACATAGTTACTGTGTGTAAGGTCAGTGGTCAGTACTGGGACAGTAGTGTAATAAAGGGTTAATTGATATGTTACAGGTATAACCCTCATTATAGTATAAACAATATTACCATATAATCCTTGTTCCTTTCTGTCCCTGTATACATAGTTACTGGTGTAAGGTCAGTGGTCAGTACTGTGGACAGTAGTGTAATAAAGGGTTAATTGATATGTTACAGGTTAACCCTCATTATAGTATAAACAATATTACCATATAAATCCTTGTTCCTTTCTGTCCCTGTATACATAGTTACTGTGTGTAAGGTCAGTGGTCAGTACTGTGGACAGTAGATGTAAATAAGGGTTAATTGATAGTTCAGGTATAACCCTCATTATAGTATAAACAATTTACCATATAAATCCTTGTTCCTTTCTGTCCCTGTATACAAGTACTGTGTGTAAGGTCAGTGGTCAGTTACGTGGACAGTAGATGTAATAAAGGGTATTGATATGTTACGGTATAACCCTCATTATAGTTAAAACAATATTACCATATAAATCCTTGTTCCTTTCTGTCCCTGTATACATAGTTACTGTGTGTA
>JAACNH010000223.1:114717-134862 GCA_019447015.1 Hymenochirus boettgeri
TTTTAATGGTAATATGGTTTATACTATAATGAGGGTTATACCTGTAAAATATCAATTAACCCTTATTACATCTACTGTCCCGTACTGACCACTGACCTTACACACAGTAACTATGTATACAGGGACAGAAAGGAACAAGGATTTATATGGTAATATTGTTTATACTATAATGAGGGTTATACCTGTAACATATCAATTAACCCTTTATTACATTCTGTCCACAGTACTGACCACTGACCTACACACAGTAACTATGTTAACGGGACAGAAAGGAACAAGGATTTATATGGTAATATTGTTTATACTATATGAGGGTTATACCTGTAACATATCAATAACCCTTTATTACATCTACGTCCAAGTACTGACCACTGACCTTACACACAGTAACTATGTATACAGGGACAGAAAGGAACAAGGATTTATATGGTAATATTGGTTTATACTATAATGAGGGTTATACCTGTAACATATCAATAACCCTTTATTAATCTACTGTCACAGTAATGACCACTGACCTTACACACAGTAACTATGTATACAGGGACAGAAGAGAAAAAAGGATTTATATGGTAAATTGTTTATACATAATGAGGGTTATACCTGTAACATATCAATTAACCCTTTATTACACTACTGTCACAGTACTGAACACTGACCTTACACACAGTAACTATGTATACAGGACAGAAAGGAACAAGGATTTATATGGTAATATTTGTTTATACTATAATGAGGGTTATACCTGTAACATATCAATTAAACCTTTATTACACCTACTGTCCCAGTACTGACCACATGACCTTACACACAGTAACTATGTATACAGGGACAGAAAGGAACAAGGATTTATATGGTAATATTGTTTATTACTATAAGAGGGTTATACCGTAACATATCAATTAACCCTTTATTACATCTACTGTCCCAGTACTGACCACTGACCTTCACACAAGTTAACTATGTATACAGGGACAGAAAGGAACAAGGATTTATATGAATATTGTTTATACTATAATGAGGGTTATTCCTGTAACATATCAATTAACCCTTTATTACATCTACGTCCACAGTACTGACCACTGACCTTACACACAGTAACTATGTATACAGGGACAGAAAGGAAAAGGATTTATATGGTAATATTGTTATCTATAATGAGGGTTATACCTGTAACATATCAATTAACCCTTATTACATTGGTAATCGTGTGCCATTGCTTTGCCTCTCATTTGCTTATTGTTTATACTATAATGAGGGTTAATTGATATGTTACAGGTATAACCCTCATTATAGTATAAACAATATTACCATATAAATCCTTGTTCCTTTCTGTCCCTGTATACATAGTTACTGTGTGTAAGGTCAGCGGTCAGTACTGTGGACAGTAGGTGTAATAAAGGGTCATACTGTGGACAGTAGATGTAATAAAGGGTTAATTGATATGTTAGGTATAACCTCATTATAGTATAAAACAATATTACCATAATAATCCTGTTCCTTTCTGTCCTGTATACATAGTTACTGTGTGTAGGTGGACAGTAGATGTAATAAAGGGTTAATTGATATGTTACAGGTATAACCCTCATTATAGTATAAACAATATTACCATATACATCCTTGTTCCTTTCTGTCCCTGTATACATAGTTAGTGTGTGTAAGGTCAGCGGTCAGTACTGTGGACAGTAGGTGTAATAAAGGGGTTAATTGATATGTTACAGGTATAACCCTCGTTATAGTATAAACAATATTACCATATAAATCCTTGTTCCTTTCTGTCCCTGTATACATAGTTACTGTGTGTAAGGTCAGTGGTCAGTACTGTGGACAGTATATGTAATAAAGGGGTTAATTGATATGTTACAGGTATAACACTCGTTATAGTATAAACAATATTACCATAAAAATCCTTGTTCCTTTCTGTCCCTGTATACATATTTACTGTGTGTAAGGTCAGTGGTCAGTACTGCGGACAGTAGATGTAATAAAGGGTTAATTGATATGTTACAGGTATAACCCTCGTTATAGTATAAACAATATTACCATATAAATCCTTGTTCCTTTCTGTCCCTGTATACATAGTTACTGTGTGTAAGGTCAGTGGTAGTACGGGGGAAGTAGATGTAATAAAGGGGTTAATTGATATGTTACAGGTATAACCCTCATATAGTATAAAACAATATTACCTAATAAATCCTTGTTCCTCTCGTCACTGTATACATAGTTACTGTGGTAGGTCAGTGGTCAGTACTGTGGACAGGTAGTGTAATAAAGGGTTAATTGATATGTTACAGGTATAACCTATTATAGTACAACAATTTACCATATAAATCCTTGTTCCTTTCTGTCCTGTATACATAGTTACTGTGTGTAAGGTCAGTGGTCAGTACTGCGGACAGTAGTGTAATAAAGGGTTAATTGATATGTACAGGTATAACCCTCGTTATAGTAAAACAATATTACCATATAAATCCTTGTTCCTTTGTCCCTGTATACATAGTTACTGTGTGTAAGGTCAGTGGTCAGTACTGTGGACAGTAGGTGTAATAAAGGGGTTAATTGATATGTTCAGTATTAACCCTCATTACATATACATAGGTACTGTGTGTAGGTCAGTGGTCAGTACTGGGAAGTAGTGTAATAAAGGGTTAATGATATTGTTACCAGGTATAACCCTCATTATAGATAAAACAATATTACCATATAAATCCTTGTTCCTTTCTGTCCCGTATACATAGTTACTGTGTGTAAGGTCTGTGGTCAGTTACAGTGGACGTAGATGAATAAAGGGTTAATTGATATGTTACAGGTATAACCTCATTATAGTATAAACAATATACCATATAAAAATCCTTGTTCCTTTCTGTCCCTGTATACATAGTTACTGTGTTAAGGTCCAGTGGTCAGTACTGTGGACAGTGATGTAATAAAGGGGTTAATTGATATGTACAGGTATAACCTTATTATAGTATATAAACAATATTACCATATAAATCTGTTCCTTTCTGTCCCTGTATACATAGTTACTGTGTGTAAGGTCAGTGGTCAGTACTGTGGACAGTAGATGTAAAAAGGGGTAATGAATTGATTGTTACAGGTATAACCTATTATAGTATAAACAATATACCATATAAATCCTTGTTCCTTTCTGCCCTGTATACATAGTTACTGTGTATAAGGTCAGTGGTCAGTACTGTGGACAGTAGATGTAATAAAGGGTTAATTGATATGTTACAGGTATAACCTCATTTAGTATAAACAATATTACCATATAAATCCTTGTTCCTTTCTGTCCCTGTATACATAGTTACTGTGTTAAGGTCAGTGGTCATACTGTGGACAGTAGGTGTAATAAAGGTTAATTGATATGTACAGGTAAACCTCATTATAGTATAACAATATTACCATATAAATCCTTGTTCCTTCTTGTCCCTGTATACATAGTTACTGTGTAAGGTCAGTGGTCAGTACTGTGGACAGTAGGTGTAAAAAGGGGTTAATTGATATGTTTACAGGTATAACCCTCATATAGTATAAACAATATTACCATATAATCCTTTGTCCTTTTGTCCCTGTATACATAGTTACTGTGTGTAAGGTCAGTGGTCAGTACTGTGACAGTAGATGTAATAAGGGTTAATTGATATGTTACAGGTATAACCTATATAGTATAAACAATATACCATATAAATCCTTGTCCTTTCTCCCTGTATACATAGTTACGTGTGTAAGGTCAGTGGTCAGTACTGTGGACAGTGAGTGTAATAAGGGGTTAATGATATGTTACAGGTATAACCCTCATTAGTATAAACAATATTACCTATAAATCCTTGTTCCTTCTGTCCCTGAATACATAGTTACTGTGTGTAAGGTCAGTGGTCAGTATGTGGACAGTAGATGTAATAAAGGGTTAATTGATATGTTACAGGTATAACCCTCATTATAGTTAAACAATATTACCATATAAATCCTTGTTCCTTCTGTCCCTGTATACATAGTTACTGTGTGTAAGGTCAGTGGAGTACTGTGGACAGTAGATGTAATAAAGGGTTAATTGATATGTTACAGGTATAACCTCATTATAGTATAAACAATATTACCATATAAATCCTTGTTCCTTTCTGTCCCTGTATACATAGTTACTGTGTGTAAGGTCATGGTCAGTACTGTGGACAGTAGATGTAATAAAGGGTTAATTGAGATGTTACAGGTATAACCATCATTATAGTAATAACAATATTACCATATAAATCCTTGTTCCTTTCTGTCCCTGTTATACAGTAGTTACTGTGTGTAAGGTCAGTGGTCAGTACTGTGGACAGTAGATGAATAAAGGGTTAATTGATATGTTACAGGTATAACCCTCATATAGTATAAACAATATTACATTAAATCCTTGTTCCTTTCGTCCCTGTATACATAGTTACTGTGTGTAAGGTCAGTGGTCAGTACTGTGGACAGTAGGTGTAATAAAGGGTTTATTGATATGTTACAGGTATAACCCTCATTATAGTATAAACAATATTACCATATAAATCCTTGTTCCTTTCTGTCCCTGTATACATAGTTATGTGGGTAAGGCGTGGTCGACTGTGGACAGTAGATGTAATAAAGGGGTTAATTGATATGTTACAGGTATAACCCTCATTATAAGTATAAACAATATTACCATATAAACCTTGTTCCTTTCTGTCCCTGTAACATAGTACTGTGTGTAAGGTCAGTGGTCAGTACTGTGGACAGTAGGTGTAATAAAGGGTTAATTGATATGTTACAGGTATAACCCTCATTATAGTATAAACAATATTACCACTGACCTTACACACAGTAACTATGTATACAGGGACAGAAAGGAACAAGGATTTATATGGTAATATTGTTTATACTATAATGAGGTTATACCTGTAACATATCATTACCCTCTTTATTACATCTACTGTCCACAGTACTGACCACTGACCTTACACCAATAACTATGTATATCAGGGACGAAAGGAACAAGGATTTATATGGTAATATTTTATAACTATAATGAGGGTTATACCTGTAACATATCAATTAACCCTTTATTACATCTACTGTCCACAGTACTGACCACTGACCTTACACACATAACTATGTTAATGTAATGAAGGGTTATACCTGTAACATAATAAATTAACCCCTTTATTACACCTACTGTCCACAGTACTGACCACTGACCTTACCCACAGTAACTATGTATACAGGGACAGAAAGGACAAGGATTTATATGGTAATATTGTTTATACTATAATGAGGGTTATACCTGTAACTATCAATTAACCCTTTTACATCTACTGTCCACAGTACCGACACCGACCTTACACACAGTAACTATGTATACAGGGACAGAAAGGAACAAGGATTTATATGGTAATATTGTTTATACTATACGAGGTTATACCTGTAAAACATACATAAACCCTTTATTACATCTCACTGTCCACAGTACTGACCACTGACCTTACACACAGTAACTATGTATCAGGGACAGAAAGGAACAAGGATTTATATGTAATATTGTTTATACTATAATGAGGTTATACCTGTAACATATCAATTAACCCCTTTATTACATCTACTGTCCACAGTACTGACCACTGACCTTCCACACAGTAACTATTATACAGGGACAGAAAGGAACAAGGATTTTATATGGTAATATTGTTATACTATAATGAGGTTATACCTGTAACATATCAATTAACCCTTTATTACATCTACTGTCCACAGTACTGACCACTAACCTTACACACAGTAACTATGTATACAGGGACAGAAGGAACAAGGATTTATATGTTATTGTTTATACTAATTATGGTTATACCTGTAACATATCAATTAACCCCTTTATTACATCTACTGTCCACAGTACTGACCACTGACCTTACACACATATAACTATGTATACAGGGACAGAGAGAACAGGATTTATATGGTAATTTGTTTATACTATAATGAGGTTTATACCTGTAACATATCAATTAACCCCTTTATTACATCATACTGTCCACAGTACTGACCACTGACCTACACACAGTACTATGTATCAGGGACAGAAGGAACAAGGATTTATATGGTAATATTGTTTATACTATCATGAGGGTTATACCTGTAACATATCAATTAACCCCTTATTACCTACTGTCCCAGACTGACCACTGACCTTACACCAGTAACTGGTATACAGGGACAGAAAGGACAAGGATTATATGGTAATATTGTTTTACTATAATGAGGTTTACCTGTAACATATCAATTAACCCTTTATTACATCTACTGTCACATTACTGACCACTGACCTTACACACAGTAACTATGTATACAGGGACAGAAGGAACAAGGATTGTTATATGGTAATATGTTTATACTATAATGAGGGTTATACCTGTAACATATCAATTAACCCTTTTTACACCTACTGTCCACAGTACTGCCACTGACCTTATACACAGTAACTATGTAACGGGACAGAAAAGGACAAGGATTTATATGGTAATATTGTTTATACTATAATGATGGTTATACCTGTAACATATCAATTAACCCTTTATTACACCTACTGTCCACAGTACTGACCACTGACCTTATACACAGTAACTATGTATACAGGGACAGAAAGGAACAAGGATTTATATGGTAATATTGTTTATACTATAATGAGGTTATACCTGTAACATATCAATTAACCCTTTCCTTACCCTACTGTCCACAGTACTGACCACTGACCTTAACACAGTAACTATGTATACAGGGACGAAAAGGAACAAGGATTTAATGGTAATATTGTTTATACTATAATGAGGTTATACCTGTAACTCAATTAACCCCTTTATTACATCTACTGTCCACAGTACTGACCACTGACCTTACACACAGTAACTATGTATACAGGGACAGAAAGGAACAGATTTATATGGTAATATTGTTTATACTATATAAGGGTTATACCTGTAACATATCAATTACCCTTTATTACATCTACCTGTCCACAGTACTGACCACTGACCTTAACACAGTAACTATGTATACAGGGACAGAGGAACAAGGATTTATATGGTAATATTGTTTATACTATAATGAGGTTATACCTGTAACATATCATTAACCCTTTCTTACACTCTACTGTCCACGTACTGACCACGACCTTACACACGTAACTATTATAAGGGACAGAAAGGAACAAGATTTATATGGTAATATGTTTATACTATAATGAGGTTATACCTGTAACATATCAATTAACCCTTTTTATTACACCTACTGTCCCAGTACTGACCACTGACCTTCCCATCACAGTACCTATGTATATGTAATGAAGGGTTATACCTGTAACATATCAATTAACCCTTTATTACACCTACTGTCCACAGTACTGACCACTGACCTTACACACAGTACTATGTATACAGGACAGAAAGGAACAAGGATTTATATGGTAATATTGTTTATACTATAAGAGGGTTATACCTGTAACATATCAATTAACCCTTTATTACATCTACTGTCCCAGTACTGACCACTGACCTTACACACAGTAACTATGTATTCAGGGCAAAAAGGAACAAGGATTTATATGGTATATGTGTATACATATAAAGGGTTATACCTGTAACAATCAATTACCCCTTTATTACATCTACTGTCCCCAGTACTGACCACTGACCTTACACACAGTAACTATGTATACAGGACAGAGAGGACAAGGATTTATATGGTAATATTGTTTATACTATAATGAGGGTTATACCTGTCACTATCAATTAACCCCTTTATTACATCTACTGTCCACTACTGACCACTGACCTTACACACAGTACTATGTATCAGGGACAGAAGGAACAAGGATTTATATGTTAATATTGTTTATACTATAGAGGGGTTATACCTGTAACATATCAATTAACCCCTTTATTACATCTACTGTCCACAGTACTGACCACTGACCTTACACACAGTAACTATGTATACAGACAGAAAGGCAAGGATTTAATATGGTAATATTGTTATACTATAATGAGGGTTATACCTGTAACATATCAATTAACCCTTTATTACATCTACTGTCACAGTACTGACCACTGACCTTACACACGTAACTATGTATACAGGGACAGAAAGGAACAAGGATTTATATGGTAATATTGTTTATACTATAATGAGGTTATACCTGTAACATATCAATTAACCCTTTTTACACTACTGTCCACAGTACTGACCACTGACCTTAACACAGTAACTATGTAACAGGACAGAAAGGAACAGGATTTATATGGTAATATGTTTATACTATAATGAGGGTTATACCTGTAACATATCAATTAACCCCTTTATTACACTCTACTGTCCACAGTACTGACCACTGACCTTACACACAGTAACTATGTATCAGGGACAAAGGGAACAAGGATTATATGGTAATTTTTTATACTATAAGAGGTTATACCTGTAACATATCAATAACCCTTTATTACATCTACTGTCCAGTACTGACCACTGACCTTACACACAGATAACTATGTATACAGGGACAGAAAGGAACAGGATTTATATGGTAATATTTGTTTATACTATAATGAGGGTTATACCTGTAACATATCAATAACCCTTTATTACACCTACTGTCCCACGTATCTGACCACGACCTTACACCAGTAACTATGTTATACAGGGACAGAAAGGAACAAGGATTTATATGGTAATATTGTTTTATACTATAATGAGGTTTACCTGAAACATATCAATTACCCCTTTATTACATATCTGTCCACAGTACTGACCACTGACCTTACACCACAGTAATATGTATACAGGGACAGAAAGGAACAAGGATTTTATGGTAATATTGTTTATACTATAACGATGTTATACCTGTAACATATCAATAACCCTTTTTACATTACTGTCCACAGTACTGACCACTGACCTTACACACAGTAAACTATGTATACAGGGACAGAAAGGAACAGGATTTATTGGTAATATTGTTTATACTATAATCGAGGGTATACCTGTACCATATCAATTAACCCCTTTATTACACCTACTGTCCACAGTACTGACCGCTGACTTACACACAGTAACTATTTACAGGGACAGAAAGGAACAAGGATTATATGGTAATATTGTTTATACTATAATGAGGGTTATACCTGTAACATATAATTAACCCTTATTACATCTACTGTCCACAGTACTGACCGCTGACCTTACACACAGTAACTATGTATACAGGGAAGAAAGGAACAAGGATTTATATGGTAATATTGTTTATACTATAATGAGGGTTTATACCTGTAACATATCAATTAACCCTTTATTACACCTACTGTCCACAGTACTGACCGTGACCTTACACACACGTAACTATATAACAAGGACAGAAAGGAACAAGGATTTATATGGTAAATTGTTTATACTATAATGAGGGTTATACCTGTAACATATCAATTAACCTTTATACAATCTACTGTCCACAGTACTGACCCTGACCTTACACACACTAACTATGTATACAGGGACAGAAAGAACAAGATTATATGGTAATATTGTTTATACTATAATGATGGTTTACCTGTAACATATCAATTAACCCTTATAATTACTCCACGTATACCATGTCTGACACTGACACCTGTACACACACGAGCTACTACGAATATAGTATACAGGGACAGAAGGAACAGGATTTATTGTAATATTGTTTATACATAATGAGGGTTATACCTGTAACATATCAATTAACCCCTATTACATCTACTGTCCACAGTACTGACCACTGACCTTACACACAGTAACTATGTATCAGGGACAGAAAGGAACAAGGATTTATATGGTAATAGTTGTTTTATACTATAATGAGGGTATACCTGTACATATCAATTAACCCTTTATTACATCTACTGTCACAGTACTGACCGACTGACCTTACACAACATATACTATGTATACAGGGACAGAAAGGAACAGGATTTATATGGTAATGTTTTATACTATAATGAGGGTTATACCTGTAAATATCAATTAACCCTTTTTACACCTACTGTCCACAGTACTGACCACCTACCTTACACACAGTAACTATGTATACAGGGACAGAAGGAACAAGGATTTATATGGTAATATTGTTTATCTATAATGAGGGTTAACCTGTAACAATCAATTAACCCTTTATTACATCTACTGTCCACAGTACTGACCACTGACCTTACACACAGTACTATGTAACAGGGACAGAAGGAACAAGGATTTATAGGGTAATATTGTTTATACTAATGAGGTTATACCTGTAACATATCAATTAACCCTTTATTACACCTACTGTCCACATACTGACCACTGACCTTACACAGTAACTATGTATACAGGGACAGAAAGGAACAAGGATTTATATGGTAATATTGTTTATACTATAATAGGGTTATACCTGTAAACTATCAATTAACCCTCTTAAGTACATCTCTGTCCACAGTACTGACCACTGACCTTACACACAGTAATATGTATACAGGGACAGAAAGGAACAAGTATTTATATGGTAATATGTTTATACTATAATGAGGGTTATACCTGTAACATAATCATTAACCCTTTATTACACTACTGTCCACAGTACTGACCACTGACCTTATACCAGTACTATGTATACAGGGACAGAAGGAACAAGGATTTATATGGTAATATTGTTTATACTATAATGATGGTTTACCTGTAACATATCAATTAACCCTTTTTACATCTACGTCCACAGTACTGACCACAGACCTTACACACAGTAACTATGTATACAGGGGACAGAAAGGAACAAGGATTATATTGGTAATATGTTTTATTATATATAGGGTTATACCTGTTAACATATCATTAACCCTTTATTACATCCTACTGTCCACAGTACTGACCACTGACCTTACACACAGTAACTATGTATATGTAATGAGGGTTATACCTGTAACATATCAATTAACCCCTTTATTACACCTACTGTCCACAGTACTGACCACTGACCTTACACACAGTAACTATGTATACAGGGACAGAAAGGAACAAGGATTTATATGGTAATATTGTTTATACTATAACTGAGGTTATACCTGTAACATATCAATTAACCTCTTTATTACATCTACTGTCCACAGTACTGACCACTGACCCTTACACACAGTAACATGTATACAGGGACAGAAGGAACAAGGATTTATATGGTAATATTGTTTATACTATAATGAGGGTTTACCTGTAACATATCAATTACCCCTTTATTACATCTACTGTCCACAGTACTGACCACTGACCTTACACACATTAACTATGTATACAGGACAGAAGAGAACAAGGATTATATGGTAATATTGTTTATACTATAAGAGGGTTATACCTGTAACATATCAATTAACCCTTTATTACATTCTGTCCACAGTATCGACCACTGACCTTACACACAGTAA
Source organism: Hymenochirus boettgeri (assembly GCA_019447015.1). NCBI lineage: Eukaryota > Metazoa > Chordata > Amphibia > Anura > Pipidae > Hymenochirus > Hymenochirus boettgeri. Next base: position 126,186 of record JAACNH010000223.1, read on the forward strand.
CTTGTATACAGGGACAGAAAGGAACAAGGATTTATATGGTAATATGTTTATACTATAAGAGGGTTATACCTGTAACATATCAATTAACCCCTTTATTACATCTACTGTCCACAGTACTGACCACTGACCTTACACACAGTAACTATATTTAACAGGGACAGAAAAGGACAAGGATTTATATGGTAATATTGTTTATACTATAATGAGGGTTATACCTGTACATATCAATTAACCCCTTTATTACATCTACTGTCACAGTACTGACCACTGACCTTACACACGTAACTATGTATACAGGGACAAAAAGGAACAAGGATTTATATGGTAATATTGTATACATAATGAGGGTTTACCTGTAACATATCAATTAACCCTTTATTACATCTACTGTCCACATACTGACCACTGACCTTACACACAGTAACTATGTATACAGGGACAGAAAGGAACAAGGATTTATATGGTAATATGTTTATACTATAATGAGGGTTATACCTGTACATATCAATTAACCCTTTTATTACATCTACTGTCCACAGTACTGACCACTGGACCTACACACGTAACTATGTATACAGGGACAGAGAAGGAACAGATTTATATGGTAATATTGTTTATACTATAATGAGGGTTTATACCTGTAACATATCAATTAACCCTTTATTACATCTCTGTCCACTGTACTGACCACTGACCTTACACACAGTACTATTATATACAGGGACAGAAAGGAACAAGGATTTATATGGTAATTGTTTATACTAAATGAGGGTTATACCTGTAACATATCAATTAACCCCTTTATTACACTACTGCCACAGTACTGACCACTGACCTTACACACAGTAACTATGTATACGGACAGAAGGAACAAGGATTTAATATGGTAATATTTGTTTAACTATAAGAGGGTTATACCTGTAACATATCAATTAACCCTTTATTACATCTACCTGTCCCAGTACTGACCACGACCTTACACCAGTAATATGTAACAGGGACAGAAAGGAACAAGGATTTTATGGTTAATTGTTTATCTATAATGAGGTTATACCGTTAACATATCAATTAACCCTTTATTACATAACTGTCCACAGTACTGACCACTGACCTTACACACAGTAACTATGTATACAGGGACAGAAAGGAACAAGGATTTATATGGTAATATTGTTTACTATAGGGGTTATACCTGTAACATATCAATTAACCCCTTTTATTACACCTACTGTCCACAGTTGTAAATGTTTCCCTGTGTAATTAATCTTCAGCAACCAATCAGATGTAACCTAACTACAGTAACCCAGTTATAAACAAACATCTGATTGGTTGCTGAAGATATATTGCACCAGCCCCATATAATTTATATAAGTAATTAACATTGGGGATAACCTTCGCCTGTTACCAATTGGTTGTGTGACTATTGTTCTACAATTAATGTCATTTCAGGTGCTGCACTTTGTCCTGGTCCTGTCGGCCATCTTTACAGTCAATGGTTTTCCTCCAGACCAAATACAAAGATTAATTAAATACATTAAAAACAATTTAACTACGTAAGTAATGATGTTACCGTTATACCTGTCAATGGAATGGCCCACTGGGCTTTACATTGCTAACAATACAATGTATACAGGGACAGAAAGGAACAAGGATTTATATGGTAATATTGTTTATACTATAATGAGGAGAGAGAGGGGAAGAGGAGGAGGGAGTAAGGAGAAGGGATTTTCTCTAAGATAGTAAATCAAGGGGCGTTGATTTATTAGGAAGGTTTGATCCCTGTGTTTTCCCTGAAAGATTTGATAATCCCAACAATTTCCCCCTGATTTCTGTTCCGCTGGCTGAATAACTTTTAAGCCCTTCACCATGGATGGATATAAACGTGAATGGTTGATGATGACTGGTCTACAGCCATAAGGATGAACCTACAGAATGTCAACCCTGTTAATTCAGACACGGTCATTTTTGCCCTTTGTTATAAAAAACTTGTTACAGGCGTTGGCTGTCACCTCGGTACAGAAAAACATAGTCATTAACCCCCTTTCCAGAAATCCCAGATATTGGGATTTGTTATATACCCAGTACACATCAAGATATATCAAAATGCTCTGTTCCTAATTGTTATAAAGACGCTGGCGGGCGGATAGTAACAGCTTTTGGGGGTCAAGTCAGAACTTGACACATGGTGAGTTCAGGTGTGTAGAACACAACACAGCCTGGACTGGAATGGCTAGAAGTTTGTCCACTGCCGAATTGCCGCTGTGGTAGAGAAGTCGAATTAAGAATGTTCCGTAATACACACGTTTCCGCTTTGGTTCTTCTATACTTGGCCAGGACCATGTTATTCCAATGTAAATATCATCGTATTATACGTTGTTTCTATGGCCACTTTACTTTCTGTGCTCAGGTCCGTTAATATTATCATCTGTGAAATCGTACACACGGCCTGCAGGGAATGTGACACAACGAGGCATGTTGGTGTGTGAGGATTCCTGCATTGGGGTGGTAACAAAAATAAAAACACAAACACACAGACATAGAAAATAAAGGATTAACAAGAGATTTTATTAATAGTAACCAGATAATACATTAGTGAATGGTCGGCGGCACCAGGCTGACGTAACTGTGTTCTTATGTTTGTATGTTATGGAGGTCTTAGATGTCGAAACTGGCAAGCTTGTTCCTTTTCAGATTTTCAGGCTGTGAAAACTGGCAGGGCTGACCTAATAGTGTCTGGTACAACTGGAGGGCTGACCTAATAGTGGTCTGGTCAAATGGGGGAAATAGTGCTGGTCAATGGCTGGACCTAATAGTGTCTGTCAACTGGAGGGCTGATAATAGTGTCTGGTCTGGGGGATGACCTAGCAGTGTCCTGGTGAACTGGAGAGCTGATATAATAGTGTCTGCTGAACTGGAGGGGGCTGCCGAACAGTGTCTGGTGAACTGGAGGGGTGACGTCGTAACAGTGTCTGGAAACTGGAGGGCTGACCCTAAATAGTGTTCTGTCAACTGGAGGGCGACCTAGCAGTGTCTGGTGAACTGGAGGGCTGACTAATAGTGTCTGTGAATTGGAGGGCTGACTACAGTGTCTGGTGAACTGGAGGGCTGTATAAACAGTGTCTGGTTAAACTGGAGGGCTGACCTAACAGTGTCTGGTGAAACTGGAGGGCTGACCTAATAGTGTCTGGGAACTGGAGGGCTGACGTAACCGTGTTGGTAAAACTGGAGGGCTTGACCTAACCGTGTCTGGTGAACTGGAGGGCTGACCTAACAGTGTCTGGTGAACTGGAGGGCTGACCTAATAGTGTCTGGTGAACTGGAGGGCTGAGTAACAATGCTGTGTAAACTGGGGGCTGAACTACAGTGTCTGGTGAACTGGAGGGCTGACCTAACAGTGTTGGTGAACGGAGGGCTGACCAACAGTGTCTGGTAAACCGGAGGGCGACTAACAGTGTCTGGTGAACTGGAGGGCTGACCTAACAGTTCTGGTAAACGGAGGTGACCTAACAGTGTGTGGTGAACTGGAGGGCTGACGTAACAGTGTCTGGTAAACGGAGGGTGACCCTAAGTGTCTGGTGAAATGAGGCTGCACCTAACAGTGTCTGGTGAACTGGAGGGCTGACGTAACAGTGTCTGGTAAACTGGAGGGCTGACCTAACAGTGTCTGGTCAACTGGAGGGCTGATGTAACAGTGTCTGGTGAACTGGAGGGCTGACCTATCAGCCAATCTTTTTTACACACTTGAAAGATTTTTGAAAGAGTTGCTGAACCGTCATTTTTCAAAGATCTGCATACACACAGTCCCGAGCGTTTCCCCACTAGGATAACGCTCGGGACTGTGTGTTTCCCTCAGCTATGGCAGACTCCCCTATGATATGTTACAGGTATAACCCTAATTATAGTATAAACAATATACCATATAAATCCTGTTCCTTCTGTCCCTGTATACATAGTTACTTGTGTGTAAGGTCAGTGGTCAGTACTGTGGACAGTAGATGTAATAAAGGGTTAATTGATATGTTACAGGTATAAACCCTCATTATAGTAAACAATATTACCATATAAATCCGTGTTCCTTACTGTCCCTGTATACATAGTTACAGTGTGTAAGGTCAGTGGTCAGTACTGTGGACAGTAGATGTAATAAAGGGTTAATTGATATGTTACAGGTATAACCCTCATAGTATAAAAAAATATTACATATAAATCCTTGTTCCTTTCTGTCCCTGTATACCTAGTTACTGTGTGTAAGGTCAGTGGTCAGTACTGTGGACAGTAGATGTAATAAAGGGTTTATGACATGTTACAGGTATAACCCTCATTATAGTATAAACAATTTTACCATAAAATCCTTGTTCTTTCTGTCCCTGTATACATAGTTACTGTGTGTAAGGTCAGTGGTCAGTACTGTGGACAGTAGATGTAATAAAGGGTAATTGATTGTTACAGGTATAAACCCTCATTATAGTTAAACACTATTACCATTAAAATCCTTGTTCCTTACTGTCCTGTATACATAGTTATGTGTTGTAAGGTCAGTGGTCAGTACTGTGGACAGTAGATGTAATAAAGGGGTAATTGAATGTTACAGGTATAACCCTCATTATAGTGTAAACAATATTACCTAAAATCCGTTCCTTTCTGTCCCTGTATACATAGTTACTGTGTGTAAGGTCAGTGGTCAGTACTGTGGACAGTAGATGTAATTAAGGGATAAGATATGTTACAGGTATAACCCTCATTATAGTATAAAATATTACCATATAAATCCTTGTTCCTTTCTGTCCCTGTATACATAGTTACTGTGTGTAAGGTCAGCGGTCAGTACTGTGGACAGTAGATGTAATAAAGGGTTAATTGATATGTTACAGGTATAACCCTCATTATAGTATAAACAATATTACAATATAAATCCTTGTTCCTTTCTGTCCCTGTATACATAGTTACTGTGTGTAAGGTCAGTGGTCAGTACTGTGGGACAGGAGATGTAAAAGGGTTAATTGATATGTTACAGGTATAACCCTCATTATAGTATAAACAATATTACCATATAAATCCTTGTTCCTTTCTGTCCCTGTATACATAGTTACTGTGTGTAAGGTCAGTGGTCAGTACTGTGGACAGTAGATGTAATAAAGGGTTAATTGATATGTTACAGGTAAACCCTCATTATAGTATAAACAATATTACCATATAAATCCTTGTTCCTTTCTGTCCTGTAACATAGTTACTGTGTGTAAGGTCAGTGGTCAGTACTGTGGACAGTAGATGTAATAAAGGGGTTAATTGATATGTACAGGTATAACCCTCATTATAGTGTAAACAATATTACCATATAATCCTTGTTCCTTTCTTGTCCCTGTATACAATAGGTTACTGTGTGTAAGGTCAGTGGTCAGTACTGTGGACAGTAGATGTAATTAAGGGTATAATTGATATGTTACAGGTATACCCTCATTTAGTATAAACAATATTACCATATAAATCCTTGTTCCTTTCTGTCCCTGTATACATAGTTACTGTGTGTAAGGTCAGCGGTCAGTACTGTGGACAGTAGAGTAATAGGGTTAATTGATATGTTACAGGTATAACCCCAATAGTATAAACAATTACTACCATATAAATCCTGTTCCTTTCTGTCCCGTATACATAGGTACTGGTGTGTAAGGTCAGTGGTCAGTACTGTGGACAGTAGTGTAATTAAAGGGTTAATTGATATGTTACAGGTATAACCCTCATTATAGTATAAAACAATATTACCATATAAATCTGTGTTCTTTCTGTCCTGTATCATAGTTACCGTGTGTAAGGTCAGTGGTCAGTACTGTGGACAGTAGATGTAATAAAGGGTTAATTGATATGTTACAGGTATAACCCTCATAGGTATAAACAATATTACCATATAAATCCTTGTTCCTTTCTGTCCCTGTATACATAGTTACTGTGTGTAAGGTCAGTGGTCAGTACGGGACAGGAGAAATAAAGGGAATGATATGTGAGGTAAACCCAATAGTAAAACAATAACCATATAAAATGCCTCTGTGCCCTGTATACATAGTTACTGTGTGTAAGGTCAGTGGTCAGTACTGTGGACAGTAGATATAATAAAGGGTTAATTGATTGTTGCAGGTATAACCCTCATTATAGTATAAACAATATACCATATAAATCCTTGTTCCTTTCTGTCCCTGTATACATAGTTACTGTGTGTAAGGTCAGTGGTCAGTACTGTGGACAGTAGATGTAATAAAGGGGTAATTGATTGTTACAGGTATAAACCCTCATTAGTATAAACAATATTACCATATAAATCCTTGTTCCTTTCTGTCCCTGTATACATGTTACTGTGTGTAAGGTCAGTGGTCAGTACTGTGGACCGTAGATGTAATAAAGGGGTTAATTGATATGTTACAGGTATAACCCTCATTATAGTATAAACAATATTACCATATAAATCCTGTTCCTTTTGTCCCTGTATACATAGTTACTGTGTGTAAGGTCAGTGGGTCAGTACTGTGGACAGTAGTGTAATAAAGGGTTAATTGATATGTTACAGTAAACACTCATTAGAGAGTAAAACATTACCATTAAATCCTTGTTCCTCTGTCCCTGGTATACATAGTACAGTGTGTAAGGTCAGTGGTCAGTACTGTGGACAGTAGATGTAATAAAGGGGTTAATTGATATGTTCAGGTTATAACCCTCATTATAGTATAAACAATATTACCATATAATCCTTGTTCCTTTCTGTCCCTGTTAACATAGTTACTGTGTTGTAAGGTCAGTGGTCAGTACTGTGGACAGTAGATGTAATAAAGGGTTAATTGATATGTTACAGGTATAACACTCATTATAGTATAAACAATATTACCATATAAATCCTTGTTCCTTTCTGTCCCTGTATACATAGTTACGTGTGTAAGGTCAGTGGTCAGTACGGGACAGTAGTGTAATAAAGGGGTTAATTGATATGTACAGGATAACCTCATTATAGTTAAAAAATATTACCATATAAATCCTTGTTCCTTTCTGTCCCTGTATACATAGTTACTGTGTGTAAGGTCAGTGGTCAGTACTGTGGACAGTAGATGTAATAAAGGGTTAATTGATATGTTACAGGTATAACCCTCATTATAGTATAAACAATATTACCATATAAATCCTGTTCTTCTGTCCCTGTATACATAGTTACTGTGTGTAAGGTCAATGGTCAGTACTGTGGACAGTAGATGTAATAAAGGGTTAATTGATATGTACAGGTAACCCTCATTATAGTATAAACATATTACCATATAAATCCTTGTTCCTTTCTGTCCCTGTATACATAGTTACTGTGTGTAAGGTCAGTGGTCAGTATGTGGACAGTAGATGTAATAAAAGGTTAATTGATTGTACAGGTATAACCCTCCTATAGTATAAAACAATATTACCATATAAATCCTTGTTCTTCTGCCCTGATACATAGTTAATGTGGTAAGGTCAATGGTCAGTACTGTGGACAGTAGATGTAATAAAGGGTTAATTGATATGTTACAGGTATAACCCTCAATATAGTATAAACAATATTACCATATAAATCCTGTTCCTTCTGTCCCTGTATACATAGTTATGTGTGTAAGGTCAGCGGTCAGTACTGTGGACAGTAGATGTAATAAAGAGTTATTGATATGTGTACAGGTATAACCCTCATTATAGTATAAACAATATTACCATATAAATCCTTGTTCCTTCTGTCCCTGTATAAATAGTTACTGTGTGTAAGGTCAGTGGTCAGTACTGTGGACAGTAGATATAGTAAAGGGGTTAATTGATATGTTACAGTTATAACCCTCATTATAGTATAAACAATATTACCATATAAATCCTTGTTCCTTTCTGTCCCTGTATACATAGTTACTGTGTGTAAGGTCAGTGGTCAGTACTGTGGACAGTAGATGTAATAAAGGGGTTAATTGATATGTTACAGGTATAACCCTCATTATAGTATAAACAATATTACCATATAAATCTTGTTCCTTTCTGTCCTGTATACATAGTTACTGTGTGTAAGGTCAGTGGTCAGTACTGTGGACAGTAGAGTGTAAAAAGGGTAATTGATATGTACAGGTATAACCCTCATTATAGTATAAACAATATTTACCATATAAACTTGTTCCTTTCTGTCCCTGTATACATAGTTACTGTGTGTAAGGTCAGCGGTCAGTACTGTGGACAGTAGATGTAATAAAGAGTTAATTGATATGTTACAGGTATAACCCTCATTATAGTATAAACAATATTACCATATAAATCCTTGTTCCTTCTGTCCCTGTATACATAGTTACTGTGTTAAGGTCAGTGGTCAGTACTGTGGACAGTAGATGTAATAAAGGTTAATTGATATGTTACAGGTATAACCCCATTATAGTATAAACAATATCCATTATAATCCTTGTTCCTTTCTGTCCCTGTATACATAGTTACGTGTGTAAGGTCACGGTCAGTACTGTGGACAGTAGATGTAATCAAGGGTTAATTGATATGTTACAGGTATAACCCTCATTATAGTATAAACAATATACCAATAAATCTTGTTCCTTTCTGTCCCTGTATACATAGTTATGTGTGTAAGGTCAGTGGTCAGTACTGTGGACAGTAGAGGTAAAAAAGCGGTTAATTGATATGTTACAGGTATAAC
>JAACNH010000223.1:135024-206831 GCA_019447015.1 Hymenochirus boettgeri
ATGGACCTTTTCTCAGTCACCAACCCTTTCAGACCCCTTCATGGACCTTTTCTCAGTCACCAACCCTTCCAGACCCCTTTATGGACCTTTTCTCAGTCATCACCCCTTCCAGATGATTTTAGTCATCAACCCCCTCTTGAACCCTTTATATTACTTTTTACAGTCATCCTCTCCCCAGTCCCCTTTTCAGTATTTACACTCTCTCCGTAATCCCGACTTTTCACCCCATGGACATGAAATATTCAGGGAGATTCAATAAAAGTTCTTATCGTTTAAAATGGTGCTAATTTTGCCTCAACCAATCAGAACTTATATAACATTTGAAAGCTAACATCTGATTGGTTGGGGCAAAATTAGCACCATTTTAAACGATAAGAAGTTTTTTGAATAACCCTGATTGTGTCCTAAATCAGTTCTACTTTCAGCACATGGGCAGCACAGTGGTCGTCAAATGGATGCTTTGATGATTTTTTCAGTCATCACCCCTCTCTAGACCCCTTCATAGACCTTTTTGCAGTAATTACCTCTCCGGACCAGTTCAATTACCTTTTCTCAATCAACATCTCCATCTAGACCCCTTCATAGACCTTTCTGCAGTCATCACCCCCTCTAGATCCCTTCAAAACCCTATTTGCAGACATCAACCCCTCCAGACTCCACCATAGACATTTTACAGTCATCACACCCTCTAGACCCATTCATAGACCTTTAAACAGTCATAACATCCTCCAGACACGTTCATAGACCTTTTTACAGTCATCACACCCTCCAGACCCGTTCATAGACCCTTTTACAGTCATCACACCCTCTAAACACGTTCATAGACACTTTTACAGTTATCACACCCTCTAGACACGTTCATAGACCCTTTTACAGTCATCACACCCTCAGCGGTCGTACTGTGCGACAGTAGGTGTAATATAAAGGGGTTAATTGAAGTTACATGGTATAACCATTCATTATGTTAACAATTATTACCATATAAATCCTGTTCCTTTCTGTCCAGGTATACATAGGTATGTGGGTAAAGGTCAGCGGTCGGTCAGCCTGTGGACAGGAGATGTACCCTAAGGGTGGAATGATTATGTACAGGTAATAACCATCATTATAGTATCAACAATATCCATATAAAATCCTTGGTCCTTCTGTCCCTGATACATAGTTACGGTGTGTAGGTTCAGCGGTCAGTACTGTGGACGTAGTGTAATAAAGGGTTAATTGATCGGTTACAGGTAATAACATCATTATAGTATAAAACAATTATTACCTATAAATCCTTGGTCCTCTGTCCCGTATCCTAGTTCTGTGTGTAAGGTCAGCGGTAGGACTGTGGACGTAGATGTAATAAAAGGGTAATTGATTGTTACAGGTATAACCCTCATTAGAGTATAAACAATATTACCATATAAATCCTTGTTCCTTTCTTCCCTGTATACCTAGTAGTGTGTGTAGGGCAGGGTTCAGTACTGTGCGACGTAGGGGAAAAAGGGTTAATTGATATGTTACAGGTATAACCCTCGTTTAGTATAAACAATATTACCATATAAATCCTTGTTCCTTTCTTATGTCCCTGTTAGACTAGTTACTGTGTTAAGGTCATGTGTGGTTGGTCAGTACTGTGGACAGTAGTATATGTAATAAAGGGGTTAATTGAGATGTTACAGGTATACATCGCTATAGTTATAAACAATATTACCATAAAAAATCCTGTCCTTTCTGTCCCTGTATACATATTACTGTGTGTAAGGTACAGTAGTCAGTAGCTGCGGACAGTAGATGTAATAAGGGTTAATGATATGGTTAAAGTATAAACCCTCGTATATATAAACATATTTACCATATAAATTCCTTGTTCCTTTCTGTCCCTGTATACATAGTTACGTGGTAGGTCAGTGGGTCAGTACTGTGACAAGGTGTAATAAAGGGGTTAATTGATTGTTACAGGTATAACCCCAATTATAGTATAAACAAGATTACCCATATAAATCCTTGTTCCTTTCTGTCCCTGTATACATAGTTACTGTGTGTAAGGTAGTGGTCAGTACAGGGGACAGTAGATGTAATTAAAGGGTAATTGATATGTTACAGGTATAACCATAATGATGTATAAACAAGATTACCATATAAATCCTTGTCCGTTTCTGTCCCTGATACATAGTTACTGTGTGTAAGGTGCATTGGGTCCAGTACTGTGGACAGTTTAGATGTAATAAAGGGGTTAATTGATAGGTTACAGGATAACCCTTATATAGTATAAACATATACATATAATCCTTGTTTCCTGTATGTTCCCTGTATACATAGTTTACTTGTGTATAAGTCAGTGGTCAGTAGAGTACTGTGGACAGTAGGTGTAAGAAAGGGTTAAATTGATATGTTTACAGGTAGAACCTTCATTATAGTATATAACAAATTACCATATAAAAATCTTGCTCCTTCTGTCCTGTATAACACATAGTTTACTGTGTGTAAGGTCAGCGTGGTCAGTACTGTGGACAGTTAGAGATGTAATAAAGGGGTTAATTGATATGTTAAGGATATAACCATCATTATAGTATAAAACAAATATTACCAATATAAATCCTTGTTCCTTTCTGTCCTGTATACATAGTACTGTGTTGTAAGTGTCAGTGTTCAGTATGGAACAGTAGATGTAATAAATGGGTTAATTATATGTTACAGGGTATAACCACCTCATTATAGTATAAACCAAATTACCATATAAATCCTTGTACCTTCGTCCCTGTATACATAGTTACTTGGAAGGTCAGTGTCAGTACTGTGGACAGTAGATGAATAAAAGGGGTTAATGGATATGTTAAGGGATAAACCTCATTATAGTATAAACAATATTACCCATATAAATCCTTGTTTCCTCTCTGTCCCTGAATTACATAGTTACGGTGTGTAAGGTCATGAGGTCAGTCTGTGGACAGTAGATGTAATTAAAGGGGTTAATTGATATGTCAGGTTATAACCCTTCATTATAGTAATAAACAATATACCATATAAAGCTTGTTCCTCTCTGATTCACGTATACATAGTTACTGTGTGTAAGGTCAGTGGTCAGTACTGTGGACGTAGGGGATGTACTAATAAAGGGGTTTTAAGTGATATGTACAGGTAGGTAATAACCATATTATAGTATAAAAACAAATGACATAAAATCCTTGTTCCGTTCGTCCCTGTTAACATAGTACTGTGGTAAGGTTCAGTTGGTCAGTAATGCGGACCGTAGATTGTAATAAAGGGTAATTGATATGTTACAGGATAACCTCGTTATAGTATAACAATATTACAATAAATCCTTGTTCCTTCTGTCCCTGTATAATAGTTACTGTGTGTAAGGTCATTGTCAGTACTTGGGCCAGTAGGGTATAAAGGGGTTAATTGAGATGTTACAGGTATAAACCCTCATACAATAGAAATAGTTTACTGTGTGTTGTAAGGTCAGTGGTTCAGTTACTGCGGACAGTAGGTGTAATAAAAGGGTTAAATGATATGTTACAGGTATAACCTCATTATGGTATAAACAATATTACCAATATTAAAATCATGTCCTTTCTGCCTGATAATTAGTTACGGTTTGTGTAGTCTGTGGTCAGTACGTGGACAGTAGATGTAATAAAGGGTAATTGATATGTAAGGTATAACCATATTATAGTTATAAACATATTACCAGAAAATCCTTGTTCCTTTCTGTCCCTGTATACATAGTTACTGTTGTATAGGTCCAGTGGTCAGTACTGTGAGACAGTAGATGTAATAAAGGGGTTAATTGATATGTGTACAGGGATAACCCTTAGTATTAGTATAAACAATATTACCATCATAAATCCTGTTCTTTCTGTCCCTGTTTATACATGTTACTGTGTGAAGGTCAGTGGTCAGTACGGTGGACAGGTTAGATGTAATAAAGGGGTTAATTGATATGTACAGGTAGAACCCTCATTAATTATAAACAATATTTACCAGAAATAAATCATTGTTCTTTCTGTCCCTGTATAACATAGTTACTGGGGATAAGGTCAGTGGTCAGTACTCTGTGGACCAGTAGGTGTAAGGAAAGGGGTAATTGATATGTTACAGGGAAACCATCATTATAGTTATAAACAATATTACCATATAAACCTGGTTCCTTTCTGTTCCTGTTATACATAGTTACTGTGTTGTAAGGTCAGTGGTCAGTACGTGGACAGTAGGTGTAATAAAGGGTTAATTGATATGTTACAGGTATAACCATCATTATCGTATAAACAATATGTAACCATATAAATCCTTGTCCTTTCTGTCCCTGTATTACAAGTACTGTGTATAAGGTCAGTGGTCTCAGTTACTGTGGACAGTATGTTGTAAGAAAGGGTTTAAGTGATATGTACAGGTATAACCTGCATTTCTTAGGTATAAACAATATTACCATAGAAATCCTTCCTTTTGTCCCTGTATCATAGTTACTGTGTGTAAGGTCAGTGGTCAGAAGGTGAACAGTAGATGTAATAAAGGGGTAATTGATATGTTACAGGTAGAACCCTCATTATAGTATAAACAATATTAATATAAATCCTTCCCTTCGGTCCCTGTATACATAGTTAAGGTGTTGTAAGGTCAGTGGTCAGTTTTCAGTACTGTGGACAGTAGCTGTAATCAGGGGTAATGATAGTTACAGGTATTAACCCTCATATAGATAAACAGATGACCTATTAAATCCTTGTTCTCTCGTCCCTGAATACATAGTTACTTGTGTGTAAGGTCCAGTGGTCATACTGTGGACAGTAGATGTAATAAAGGGGGTAATTGATATGTTACAAGGTATAACCATCAGTATAGTATAAACAAATTACCATATAAATCCTTGGTCTTCTGTCCCGGTAGACGATAGTTAACTGTGTGTAACGGTCAGCGGTCAGTATGGGACAGTTAGATGTAATAAAGGGTTAATTGATATGTTACAGGTATAACCCTCATTATATATAAAAACAATTACATATAAATCCTTGTCCTTCTGTCCCGGTATACATAGTTATGGTGTAGGTCAGCGGTCAGTACTGTGGAAGTTAGGTGTAATTAAAGTTAAGTGAGATGTTACAGGTATAACCATCATTATATATAAACAATATGACCATATAAATCCTTGTTACTTTCTGTCCTGTATACATAGTTACTGTGGGTAAGGTCAAAGCGGTCAGTACTGTGAACAGTAGATGTAATAAAGGGTTAATTGATTGTTACAGGTATAACCCTCATTATAGTATAAACAAATACCATATACATCCTTGGTCCTTCTGTCCCTGTATACATAGTTAGGTGTGTAAGTGTTAGTCAGCGGCAGTACGTAGTGGACAGTAGTAGTGTAATAAAGGGGTTAATGATAGTCAGGTTAACTCGTTATAGTATAAAAACAATATTACCATATAAATCCGTGTCCTTCTGTCCCTGTAACATAGTTATGTGTGTAAGGCCAGTGGTTAGTGGTCAGTACTGTGGACAGTATAATGTAATAAAGGGGTAATTGATATGTTACAGCGTAGAACACTTCGTTATAGTATAAAAACAATATTACCTAAAAAAGTCCGTGTTCCTTTATGTCCTGTATACATATGTACTGTTGTGTTGAAGGTCAGTGGTAAGTACTGCGCGACAGTAATGTAATAAAGGGTTAATGATGTTACAGGTAAACCTCGTTAATTAGTATAAACAATATTACCATATAAAATTCCTTGTTCTTCTGCCCTGTATACATAGTACTGTGTGGAAGGTCAGTGCGTCAGTACTGGGGACAGTAGGTGTAATAAAGGGTTAATTGATCTGTTTTACAGGTATACACCCCTATTAGTATAAACAATATTACCATATAAATCCTGTTCCTTCTGTCCCTGTTTATACATTATTTACTGTGTGAAGGTCATGGTTTCAGTACAGTGGACAGGTAGATTAATAAAGGGTTATTGATCTGTACAGTATAACCCTCGTTATAGTATAAACAATATTACCATATAAAGCCTTGTTCCTTTCGTCCTGTAACCTAGTTACTGTGTGTAATGGTCAGTGGTCAGTACTGGGGGACAGTAGAGGTAATAAAGGGGGGGTAATTGATATGTTACAGGTATAAACATATTATAGTATACACACTGTATTCCATATAAATCCTTGTTCCTTTATGTCCTGTATACATAGTTACTGTGTATAAGGTCGTGGCCAGTACTGTGGACAGTTAGGTTTAAGGGAAAGGGGTTTTAATTGAGATGTACAGGATATAACCCTAATATAGTCTAAACAATATACCATCAGAAATCCTTGTTCCTTGTCCCTGTATACATAGTTACTGGTGTGGGTAAGTCAAGTGGTCAGTACTGTGAACAGTAGATGTATAAAGGGGGTTAATGAGAGGTACAGTATAACCCTCATATCGTATAAACAATATTAACATATAAATCCCCTTGTCCCTTTTCTGTCCTGTATACCATAGTTACGGTGTGTAAGGTCACGTGGTCAGTACTGTGGACATAGATTTGTATAAAGGGGTTAATTGATAAGTTACAGGTATAACCCTCATTATTGTATAAAAAAATATTACCATATAAATCCTCCGTGTTTCCTTTCTGTCCCTGTATACATAGTTTACTGTGGGAAGGTCAGTGGTCAGTAATGTGGACAGTAGATGCTAATAAAGGGTTAAGTGATATGTTACAGGTATAACCGAATAGTATAAAACAATATTACCATATAAATTTCTTGTTCCTTTCTGTCCCTGTATCATAGTACTGTGTTGTAGGGTCGGCGGTGCAGGTAGTGGACAGTAGGTGTAATAAAGGGTTAATTGATATGTTACAGGTCAAACACTCATGATAGTATTAAACAAAACATTTACATATAATCCTTGTTCCTTTCTGTCCCTGTATTAACATAGTTACGGTGTGTAAGGTCGGCGGTCAGGACTGTGGACAGTAGATGTAATAAGGGTGAATTGCTCATGTTACAGGTATAAAACCATCATTATAAGATAAAAACATACCCTATAAATCCTTGTTCTTTTGTCCCTGTATACATAGTTACGTGTGTAAGGTCGGCCGGTCAGTATACTGTGGACAGTCGAGGTAATAAAAGGGTTAATATGATATGTACAGGTATAACCTAATTATAGTAAAACAATATAGCAATATAAATCTTGTCCTTCTGTCCCTGTGTATACCAATAGTTAATGTTGGGTAAGGTCCGCGGTCAAGCACTGTGGACAGTAGGTGTAAAAAGGGTTAATTGATATGTTACAGGTATAACCCTCATTATAGTATAAAACAACATTACCCTATAAATTCTTGTTCCTTCGTCCCTGTATACATTTAAAAGGGGTTGTTTACGTGTGTTGTAAGGTAGCAGTCAGTACTGTCGACAGTGGTGTAATAAAGGTTAATGGGATATGTTACAGGTAATTAACCCTCATATAGTATAAAACAACATTACCATATAAATCCTTGTTTCCTTTCGGTCCTGTAGACTAGTTAGTGTGTTATAGGTCAGCGGTCATAAGGGGACAGTAGAGTGTATAAAGGGTAATTGATATGTTTCAGTCTAAACCATCATGATAGTATAAACAATTTACCTATAAATCCTG
This sequence comes from Hymenochirus boettgeri, assembly GCA_019447015.1. Classification (NCBI taxonomy): domain Eukaryota; kingdom Metazoa; phylum Chordata; class Amphibia; order Anura; family Pipidae; genus Hymenochirus; species Hymenochirus boettgeri. The sequence continues at coordinate 142,634 of JAACNH010000223.1, forward strand.
GTTCCTTTAGTCTGTATACAGAGTTACTGTGTGTAAGGTCAGCCGTCAGTACTGTGGGACAGTAGATGTAATAAAGGGTTATTGATTAGGTTAAGGTATCTAACCCTCATTATAGTATAAACCAATATTACCATATAAATCCTGTTTCCTTTCTGTCCTGTATACATAGTTACTGTGTGTAAGGTCGCGGTCAGTACTGGTGACAGTAGGTGTAATAAAGGGTTAATTGATTGGTACAGTATAACCATCATTATAGTATAAACGGAATTCCAGATTAATCCTTGTTCCTTTCTGTCCATGTATACATAGTTACTGTGTGTAAGGTCAGCGGTCAGTTACTGTGGACAGTAGATGTAATAAAGGGTTAATGATATGTTACAGGTATAACCCTCATTATAGTTATAAACAATTTACATATACATCCTTGTCCTTTCTTGTCCCTGTATACCTAGTTAGTGGGTGTAAGGTCAGCGGTCAGTACTGTGGCAGTAGGTGTAATAAAGGGGTTAATTGATATGTTTACAGGGTAAAACCCTCGTATCGATAAACAATATTACCAATAAATCCTGTTCCTGTCTGTCCCTGTACTAGTTACTGTGTTGTAAGGTGCGTGGTCAGTACTGTGGACAGATATGTTAAGAAAGGGTTATGATAATGTTACAGGTATAAACTCGTTGATAGTATATAACAATATTACCATAAAAATCCTTGTTAATTTCTGTCCCTGTATTAAACATATTACTGGGGTAAGGTCCGTGGTCAGTACTGCGGAAGTCGATGGAAATAAAGGTTAAATTGATGAGGTTACCAGGATAACCTCGTTATAGTATAAAAAATAGTACCATATAAAGCCTTGTTCCTTTCTGTCCTGTATACATAGTTACTGTGTTGTTAAGGTCAGTTGGTCAGTACTGTGGACAGTAGGGGGTAATAAAGGGGTTAATTGATATGTTACAGGTATAACCTCATGATAGTATAAAACAATTTACCATTATAAATTCCTTGTTCCTTTTGTCCCTGTATACTAGTACTGTGTGTAGGTCAGCAGTGGTCAGTACAGTGGACAGTTAGAGGGAATTTAAAGGGTTAGATTGATATGTTACAGGTTAACATCATTATAGTAGTATAAACAATATACCATATAAATCCGTGTTCCTTCTGTCCCTGTATAATAGTTCCTGTGTGTAAGGTCCAGTGGTCAGTACTGTGGACAGTAGATGTAAATAAAGGGGGTAATTGATATGTTACAGGTATAACCCTATTATGTAAAACAATATACCATATAAACATGTTCCTTTCTGTCCATGGTGTACATAGTTACGTGTGTGTAAGGTCAGTGGGTACTGTGGACAGAGATGTAATAAAGGGTTAATTGATGATGGTGACAGGTATAACCCTCATGATAGTATAAACAATATTACCATATAAAGCCTGTGTGCCTTCTGGCCCTGGATACATAGTTACGGTGTGTAAGGTCAGTGGTCAGTACTGTGAACAGAGATGTAATAAAGGGGTTAATTGATATGTTAAAGTTATAACCCGCATTATAGTATAAACAATTGATTACCAATCAATCATTGTCCCTCTTGTCCAGGTTATACATAGTTACGGGTGTAAGGTCAGTGGTCAGTTACTGTTGGACAGTAGAGTAAAATAAAGGGTTTTACTTGATATGTTACACGGTATAACCCGCTTATAGTATTAAACAATATACCATATAAATCCTTGTTCCTCTCGTCCCTGAATACAGAGTTACTGGTGTAGGTTCAGTGGTCAGTACTGTGCGACAGTTAGATGTTAATAAAGGGGTTAATGATATGTTAAAGGTATAACCCTCCTATAGTAATAAACAATATTACCATAATAAATCCTTGTTCCTCTCGTCACTGTTATACATAGTACTGTGTTACGGTCAGTGGTCAGTAACTGTGGACAGAGATGTTAATAAAGGGGGTAATTGATATGTTACAGGTATAACCATATTATAGTATAAACAATATTACCATATACCCGTGTGCCTTTCTGTCCCTGTATGACATATTACTGTGTGTAGGGTCAGGTGGTCAGTATGGGACAGTTAGAGTCAATAAAGGGTAATTGATATGTGAAAGGTATAACCATCGTATAGTATAACAATATTACCATAATTAAATCCTTGTTCCTTCTGTCCCTGTATAATAGTTACTGTGTGTTAAGGTCAGTGTCAGTACTGGGACAGTAGGTTGGAATAAAGGGTTAATTGATATGTTACGGTATAACCCCTCATACTTATACATATTTACTGTGTGTAAGGGTCCGTGGTCAGTACTGCGGACAGTAGGGTAATCAAAGGGTTATTGAATGTTACAGGGATAACCTCATTATAGTTATAAACAAATTATTACCATATAATATAAATACTTGTTCCTTTTGTCCCTGTATTACATAAGGTACGTGTGTAAGGTCCTGTGGTCAGTACAGTGGGACAGTAGATGTAATAAAGGGGTATTTGATATGTTACAGGGTATAAACATCATATAGTTAAAACAATATTACCATATAAATACTTGTTCCTTCTTCCCTGTATACATAGTTACTGTGGTTATAAGGTCAGTGGTCAGTACTGTTGGACAGGTTAGATGTAAAAGGGGTTAATGATATGTTACAGGTATAACCCTTATTATAGTAAAACCACTATTACCATATAAATCCTTTTCCTTTTCGTCCCTGTATACATAGTTACTGTGTGTAAGGTCAGTGGTCAGTACGGTGGGACCAGTAGATTGTAATAAAGGGGTAATTGATATGTTACAGGTATTATACCCTCATTATAGTATAAACATATTACCATTAAATCCTTGGTCTTTCGTCCTGTTTATACATATTCTGTGTATAAGGTCAGTGGTCAGTACGTGGACAGTAGGTTTAAGAAAGGGTTAATTGATATGTACAGGTATAACCATCATTAGAGTATAACAATATTACCATATAAATCCTTGTTCTTTCTGTCCCTGTAACTAGTTTACTGTGATAAGCGTCAGTGGTTCAGTACTGTGGACAGTGAGGTGTAAATAAAGGGTTAATTGATATGGTACAGGTTAACATCATATAGTATAAACAAGATGACCATATAATCCTTGTCCTTTCTGTCCCTGTACATGTACTGTGTATAAGGTCAGTGGTCAGTATGTGGGACAGTAGGTTGTAAGAAGGGGTTAATTGATTATGTTACAGGTCTAACCCTCATTATAGTAGAAAACATTATTACCATATAAATCCTGTTCCCTTTCTGTCCCGGTACTAGTAATGTTGTGTAAGGTCAGTGGTCAGTACTGTGAACAGTAGATGTAATAAAGGGGTTAATTGATTATGTTACAGGTATAACCCTCCTTATAGTATAAACCATATTACCATATTAAATCATTACCTTTCTGTCCTGTATTAAGAGTTACTTGTGTAAGGTCAGTGGTCAGTTTACTGTGGACAGTCGTAGATGTAATAAGGGGGTAATTGATATGTACAGGTATAACCCTCATATAGTTATTTAATAAACAATTAGTACCATATAAATTCCGTGTTCCTCTCTGTCCCTGAATACATAGTTTTACTGTGTGTAAGGTCGTGTCAGACTGTGGACAGTAGATGTAATAAAGGGTTAATTGTATGTTTACAGGTATAAACCATCATTATAGTATACACAATATTACCATATAAATCCTTGTACCATTTCTGTCCTGTATAAATAGTACTGGGTAGGGTCAGCGGTCAGTACTGTGGACAGTAGATGTAATAAAGGGTTAATTGGATATGTTACGGTATAACCCTCATTATAGTATAAAAAATCTTACCATATAAATCCTTGTTCCTTTCTGTCCCGTCTAATAGTTACTGGGGTAAGGTCAGCGCGGTCAGTACTGTGGACAGTAGGTGTAATAAAGGGTTAATTTATATGTTACAGGTATAACCATTCATTATAGTATAAAACAATATTACCATAAAATCCTGTTCCTTTCTGTCTGTATACATAGTTACTGTGTGGTAAGGTCAGCGGTCAGTACTGTGGACAGTAGATTGTAATAAAGGGTTAATTGATATGTTTACAGGTAAACCCTCATTATAGTGGTAATAAACAATATGACCATATACATCCTTGTTCCTTTCTGTCCCTGATAATAGTAGTGTGTGTAAGGTCAGCGGTCAGTTACGGTGACCGTAGGTGTAATAAAGGGGTTTTTTAATTGATATGTTACAGGTAGAACACTCGTTTTTATAGTATAAACAATCTTACCATAAAATAAATCCTGTTCCTTCTGTCCCTGTATCATAGTTTACTGTGGTAATGTAAGTGCGTCAGTAATGTGGACAGATATGTAATATATTAAAGGGGTTAAGTGATATGTTACAGGTATAACACTCGTTATAGTATAAACAATATTACATAAAAAATCCTTGTTCCTCTGTCCCTGTATACAATTTACTGTGTGTAAGGTCAGTGGTCAGTACTGCGGACAGAGATGTTAATAAAGGGTTAATTGATTATGTTACAGTATAAACCCTCGTATAGTATAAAACATTTATTACCATTCTAAATCCTTGTTCCTTTCTGTCCCGTATACATTGTTACTGGTGTAAGGTCAGTGGTCGTACGTGGACAGTAGGTGTAATAAAGGGGTAATTGCTATGTTAACAGGTATAACCCTCATTATAGTATAAACAAATAACCATATAAATCCTTGTTCCTTTCTGTCCCTGTATACATAGTTTACTGATGTGTAAGGTCAGTGGTCAGTACGGGACAGTAGATGTAATAAAGGGTTAGTGATATGTTACAGGTATAACCATCGTATAGTATAAACCCAATATTACCATATAAATCCTTGTTTCCTTCTGTCCCTGTATACATAGTTACTGTGTGTAAGGTCAGTGGTCAGTACTGGGGACAGTAATGTAATAAAGGGGGGTTAATTGATATGTTACAGGTAAACCCTTATTCTGTATAAAAACACTATTACATATAAAGCCTTGTTCCTTTCTGTCCCTGATACATAGTAGTACGTGTATAAGGTCAGTGGGCAGTACTGTGGACAGTAGGTGTAAGAAAGGGTTATTGATATGGTACGGTCAACCCTCATTATAGTATAAACAATATTACCATATAAAACCTTGTTACTTTCTGTCCCGGTATACATAGTTATGTGTGTAAGTGTCAGTGGTCAGTACTGTGAAAAGTAGATGTATAAAGGGGTTAATTGATCTGTACAGGTATAACCTAATATAGTATAAACAATATTTACCAATAAATCCTTGTCCCTTTCGTCCTGTATAAGTTACTGTGTGTAAGGTCAGTGGTTCAGTACTGTGGACAGTAGATGCTTATTAACAGGGTTAATGATATGTTTACAGGTATAACCCTCTTATAGTAAAACAATATTACCATATAAATCCTGTTCCTCCTGTCCCTGAATACATAGTTACGGTGTGTAAGGTCCAGTGGTAGTACGTGGAAGTAGATGTATAATAAAGGGGTTCATTGATATGTACAGGTATAACCCTTCTATGTAGTATAAAACAATATGTACCTAGAAAATCCTTGATCCTCTGTCCACTGTATACATAGTTACGTGTGGGTAAGGTCAGTGGCTCAGTATGATGGACAAAAAGGTTCGCCACCCCAGTAGATGTAATAAAGGGGGTTGAATTGATATGTTAAAGGTATAACCATCATTATAGTAAAAACAATTTTACCATATAAATCCTTGTTCCTTTCTGTCCATGTATTACATAGTTACTGTTGTAAGGTCAGTGTGTCAGTACTGCGGACAGTAGCTGTATAAAGGGTTAATTGAGATGTTACAGGTATAACCCTCGTTAGAGTAAAACCAATATTACAATAAAATCATTGTTCCTTTGTCCAGTATAATAGTTACTGTGGTAAGGTCAGTGGTCAGTAATGTGGACAGTAGGGTGTTAATAAAGGGGTGTTAATGATATGTTGCAGTATTAACCCTTCATTACATATACATAGTGTACGGGTGTGGTAAGGTCAGTTAGTCCGTACTGCGGAACAGTAGGTGATATTAATAAAGGGTATGGATATGTGTACAGTATAACCCTCATTATAGTATAAAACAATATTTACCATATAAATCCTTGTTCCTTTCTGTCCCGTATAATAGGTACGTGTTGTAAGGCTGTGAGTCAGACCAGTGGACGTAGATGAATAAAGGGTTAATGATATGTACAGGTAAGACCATTAATTATAGTATAAACAATATGACATCATGAAAAACCGTTCCTCTTCTTGCAATATACATAGTTACTGTGTATAATGGTCGTGGCAGTACTGTGGACAGTAGATGTAAATAAAGGGTGCGGGGTTAATTGATATGTTACAGGTATACCTTATTATAGTATATAAACAATATTACCATATAAATCCTGTGTTCCTTTCTGTCCCTGAACATAGTTAATGTGATGTAAGGTCTAGTTGGTCAGTACTGTGGACAGTAGAGTAAGAAAGGGGTAATGATTATGTTACAGGTTATAACCCTCATTATAGTATTAAAACAATATCCATATAAATCTTGTTCCGTTTCTGCCTGTGTATACATAGTTTACTGTGTATAAGTCCAGTGGTCAGTACTGTGGACAGTAGTGTAAGTGAAAGGTGTTAATTGTATATGTTACCGGTTAACATCATTTAGTAGATAACCAATAGTACCATATAAATCCTTGTTCTTTCGTCCCGTGTATAACATAGTTACGTGGTATAAGGTCAGTTGGTCTTAGGTACTGTGGACAGTAGGTTGTACATAAAGGTAATTGATATGTACAGGTTGTAACCATATATAGTATAACAATATTACCATATAAATCTTGTTCCTTTGCTGTCCCTGTATCATAGTACTGTGATAAGGTCAGTGGTCAGTATGTGGACAGTAGGTGTAAGAAAGGGTTAAATTGATATGTTTACAGATAAACCCTCCATATAGTATAAACAATATTACCTATAAATCCTCGTCTGTCCTTTCTAGCCTGTATACAAGTGTACTGTGTGTTTGTAAGGTCCGTGAGTCAGTATGTGAACAGTAGATGTAATAAGGAAGGTGTTAATGATATGTTCACAGTTATAACCTCATATAAGTATAAACAATATACAGCATAAATTCCTTGCCCCTTTCTGTGCCCTGTAACATAGTTACTGGTGTAAAGGTACAGTGGTCAGTACTGTGGACAGTCGATGGTAATAAGGGGGTTAATGATATGTTAAGGTATAACCCTCATATAGTATAAACAATATTCCTATAAATCGCTGTTCCTCTCTGTCCTGAATACATATTATGTGTGTAAGGTCAGTGGTAAGATGTGGACAGTAGAGTAATAGAAAGGGGTTAATGTATGTACACGGTTAAACCCTCATTATAGTTAACAATATTCACCATATAATCCTTTGTTCCTCTCTGTCCCGGTATACATAGTTACTGTGGTGTAAGGTCATGGAGTACTGTGGAACAGTAGATGTAAGTAAAGGGGTTAATGATATGTTAAGGTATAACCATCATTATAGTATTAAACAAATATTACAATAAAATCCTTGTTCTTTCTGTCCTGTATAGACATAGTTACGTGATTAAGGTTAATGGTCGTACTGTGGACAGTAGAGTCATATAAGGGTTAATTGATGATGTTACACGGTATATAACCATCATATAGTATAAGCAATATTACCATGATAAATACCTTGTTCCTTTCTGTCCCTGATACTATAAGTACTGTGTTTAAGATACAGTGGTCCAGTACGTGTGGAAGTAGTATGATAATAAAAGGGGTGTATTGTATTATGTTACAGGTATAACCCCATGATAGTATAACAATATTACGAAGATCTAAATCCGTGTTCCTTCGGTCCCTGTTATACATAGTAGCTGTGTAAAGTGGTCCAGTGGAGTACTGTGGACATAGGTGATAAAAAGGGTTTATTGATATGTTACAGGGATAACCTCTGTTATAGTATAAACAATATTACCATATAAATCCTGGTGTCCTTTCATGTTCCCTGTATAACATAGTTTACTGTGGTAAGGTCGGTGGTCGGTACTGTGGAAGTAGATGTAATAAAGGGGTTAATGTGATATGTTACAGGTATAACCCTCATTAAGTAGAAAACCATATAACCATATAAACCTTGTTCCTTTATGTCCCTGTAACATAAGTACTGTGTGTAAGGTTCAGTTGGTCAGTACGTGGGACAGTAGGTGTAATAAAGGAGGTTAAGTGATATGTTACGGGTAACCCTCATTACATACAATAGTACTGTTGTTAAGGTCAGTGGCAGTAATGGGACAGTAGAGTGTAAGAAAGGGTATAATTGAATTTAACAGGTATAACCTCTTATATAGTAAACAATATACCATATAATTTCTTGGTCCTTTCTGTCTCCGTATACATAGTTACTGGTGTAAGGCAGTGGTCCGTATGTGGACAGTAGATGAAAAAGGGGTTAATTGGATATGTTTACAGGTATAACCCTCGTGATAGTATAAACAATATTACTATATTAAATCCTGTCCTTTCTGCCCTGATAAATAGTCTACGTGTGTGTAAGGACAGTGGTCAGTACTGGGACAGTAGATGTAATAAAAGGGGTTAATTGATATGTAAAGGTCTATAACCCTGTTTATAGTATAAACAATATACCATATAATCCTTGTTCCTTTCGTCCCTGTGTTACATGAGTTAGCTGTTGTAATAAGGTCAGTGGTTCATACTGTGGACAGTAGATGTAATAAGGGTTAATTGATTAGGTACAGGTATAACCACCATTCATAGTATATAAACAATATTACGTATAAATCTTGTCCTTTCTGTCCCTGTATACATAGTTATGTTGGTAAGGTCAGCGGGAGTACTGCGGAAAGTATATGTATAACAAGGGTAATTGATATGTTACAGGTTATAACCCTCATTAAAGATACCATAGTTATGTGATGTTAAGGTCGGGTCGTGTGGAGGAAAAAGAATAGCCATAAAGTTATTGCGATGTAAATCATTTTTGCCCAATGCGATATTATATTCAGGTGTCAGCAGTTTATGTGTTTTTTGATAGTGCGTTTTTTTTAGTGTGTTTGGGACTAATACAGGGAATAAAAACGTGTATTTTGACGAGTTTTAGAGTTTTTTTCTTTTTCCCACTTAGACTGATGAGGTGCATTGTCGCATTAAAAGCCAGCAGCAGCTAAAGCAACAACAAACGCAGTGCAAACACAACGCATAAAATTGCAGTAGATGTACGTGGATTATGACATTCGTTATTGTGAAAATTCATCGACTCTTTTTGTCCAAAGGCGTTAACGCAAAATGCTAAAAAAGAGAAAAAGAGCACTCGGATGTGAAGGAAGGGCTACATTGGCCACGTATGTGAATAACTGAACATATTCGGTGGAATAGGCAAACGGCAAGTTTCTCACACGCTGTGAGACGCGTTTGCCAATTCGTAAGCGCACGAGGAAACACAAGCCGGTAATTACACGTCAGGGGGGCCACACTGGAGTACGCTGTGCTGAAATTTTGGAGGCCTGTGATTCACATATGTTTCGAATCCGATTCTGTACGAATTACCAGATAGACGCGTGCAAACTAACGGCTAATTTGTAAAAACGCCTTGCAATGTGATGCAACTTCACGCGTGTACTATCCGACTGTGGTACTGACCTTAGGGCTAGTTGCAACACGAGGAACGTTTGGCGATGTTAAGCGTTGACATCGCACCAAATCGCTGTGCTTGTAAAGATGTGACATGGTAAACGTTCACAACTACGAGTTGCGATCCAGTTTGCTGCATTATGCAGTGAAATCAATGGGACACCGCTATGGCGAGTAACCAGGGTAACATCAAAAGTATTGATGTCACCCGCAGCGTAACGACCTCTTTTTGTTCGATGTCTATCACCAGTATCTGGGACATTAACGCACATACGATGATCCTGACCACTTACGGTAACAAACTTCAGGGAGGAAAAGGAAAACCCACACTGGAGGGGGTTATTTAAGCTGAGTGTGGTGGAAAGGTCTGACCCCCGGATACCTGTCTATTAATACTCCTTTTTTACAGTGAGCGCCCGTGGGTGCGGGGGAATTTCTGGCATCACTAAGCAGTTCGACGTCTTTTCATGTTTACAGCAAGGAGAATGACAGTCGAGTGTGGAAACGCGTGTGTCTTCTCTCATCTTGCCGACGTCTCATTAAAGTTAAAGACTTCGGCTGGAGAGAAGAGTGGACACGTTGCTTCTAGAAAACTGGTCAACGCAATATGGACGGGAATCGGTTGCTTGGGGATGGAGAGGAGAGGGCAGGGGCCAAAGGAGACGGGGGACTGGATTTATTAATTATGACAAATAGCCAGATCAGTCACTAGGGAAACAGAGCTGGGATGGTTGGTTTTAGGAGTAGATATCGGGCCGAGGTTAACTGCAGAAGTGGAAATTGTTATTATTTAGTATCATGGATTTATATAGCGCCAACATCTCCGTAGCGTTTACATACATGTATACATCACACCCAGGATTGTTACAGTATTTCTGCTGGCTACTGTGTGTGTAGGAGCAGTAAGTCATTTTGATTGGGGGCTCATTAACTTAGGGGCCCTAAATAATTTTTTATTGACTAGCGCAAGGAGATTTAATATTCTGAGCAGAGTACTGAGCAAGGAGAATACCTGGGCCTATCTCTTTGTTCTAACATGACCATATTCCGTCAGTCTCATTGTGTTATTATCTATGATATAGATTTGATATAGGGCCACATCTTCCCATGGTATTTACAATTGGATACTATCAAATACATAACAGGGTGCATAGAATATCACATGTCGGCTAAACTCTACAATCAAAAGTTCAGCATTGTTACCAACAATCTCCCATTCAGTGTCTAAACTTCCCGCCAATGGTCCAGTTAACCCAAAGCTCTCCCACCTCCAATATATCCACCTCTCTCTCTGGATAGAGGATTTTTTGCGGTTTGTTCCCCCTCTAGACGCCTTTAGAGTATTTGGTAGACCATCAACTCCCAGAGCCCTTCATTGAACTTTTATTTGCTTACGCATCAACCCCCCCCCTCCATATTACTATTGCAGTCATACTCTCCAGTCCTCCTCAACTTTACCTCTGCCCCAAACCCTATTTCACCCCATGGACATTTTGATGACAAAATCAGAGTTCATTTCAGACATGGAAAGCCACAGTGATCCTTATAGGGATGCTTATCAGTCACATCCCTTCCAGGACCTCTTCATAGACTTTTCTCAGTACACAACCTTCAGGACTCCTCATAGACCTTTTCTCAGTCACACAAACCTTTACAGACTACCGTCCATAGAACCTTTTCTCGGTCACCAACACTTCCGACCACTTTCATAGACGTTTCTCAGTCATATACCTTCACGACCCTTCATGGACCTTTTCTCAGATCATCCCTTCCAGACCTCTTCATAGACCTTTCTCGTCCCAACCTTCAGACCCTTATGGACCGGTTTCTCAGGCATCATCCTTCCCGACCTCTTCATAGACCTGTTTCTCTGTCACCAACACCTTCAGACCCCTTTTCAGGGACCTTTCCAGTCACCATTCCCTTTCAGACCTCTATATAGAACCTTTCTCTGTCCCCAACCCTTCCAGACCCCTGCAGGACCTTTTCCAGTCCACTATGCCCTTCCAGACCCCTTCATGGACTTTTCTCAGTCACTATTCCCTTCAGACCCCTTCAGGGACTTTCTCAGTCACCATCCCTTCCAGAACCTCTTATAGACCTGTTATCCGTCACCAACCCATGTCCAGACCCTTCATGGACTTTTCTCAGTCACTATCCCTTGCCAGACCTCGTTCATAGACCTTTTCTCTTGTCACCAAAACCCTGCCAGACCTCATCCATAGACCTTTCTCAGTCACTCAAACTCTTCCAGACCCCTTCATGGACAGTTTTCTCACGGCACTCCCTTCCAGACCTCTTCATAGACCATTTCTCTGTCACCAACCCTTCCCAGACCTCTACTAGACTTGTCTCTGTCACCACAAACCTTCCAGACCCCTCATTGGACCTTTTACTCAGGTCACCATCCCTTGCCAAGACTCTTCATAGACCTTTTCTCTGCCCACCAAACACCTTCCAAGACCCCTTCATGGACCTTTTCTCAGTCACTATTCCCTTCCAGACCCCTCATGGACCTTTTTCAGTCCACTATCCCTTCCATGACCCTTCATGGACCCTGTTTCAGTCACCATCTCTTCCAGACCTATAGACCTATTTCTCTGTGCACCAACCCTTCCGACCCCTCATAGACCTTTCTCAGTCACTATCCCCTTCCAGACCTCTTATAGACCTTTTCCTCTGTCACCAACCCTTCCAGACCTCTTTCATAGAACCTTTCTCAGCTCCAAACCCTCCAGACCCCTTCATGGACCTTTCTCAGTCATCATCCCTTCCAGACCTCTTCATAGACCTTTCGTCTTCACCAACCCTTCCAGACCCTTATAGACCTTTTCTCAGTGTATACATCCTTCAGACCTATTCCGAGACCTTTCTCGTGTCACACAACCCTCAGGACTCTTCATAGACCCTTTCCTCTCAACCAAACCTTCCAGACCCCTTCATAGACCTTTTCTTGAGTCACCACCCTTCAGACCCCTTATGGACCTTTTCTCAGTCACAAACCTTCAGGACACCCTTCATTGGACCTTTATCCAAGCTCAGTCACCAACCCTTCCAGACCTTTTCGGGACCTTTTCCAGTCCCAACCCTTCAGACCCCTTCTGGACCTTTGCTCAGTATCACCAAACCCTGTCCAGACCCCTTTATGGACCTTTCTCAGTCAGTCAACCCCTGCCAGATGTTTTAGTCTCATAAACCCCCTCTTGAACCCTTTTATTACTTTTACAGTCATCTTCCCCAGTCCCCTTTCAGTATTACACTCTCTCCGAATATCCCGACTTTTCCCACCCAGTGGACATGAAATATTCAGGGAGATTCAATTAAAGTTTCTTACGTTTAAAATGGTGCTTAATTTTGCCTCAAACCAATCAGACTTCATATAACATTTGAAAGCTAAATCTGATTGGTGGGGGCAAAAAATTAGAACCATTAAACGATAAGAAGTTTTTGAATAACCTTGATTGTGTCCGAAACAGTTTATCATTCAGCACATGCGGAGCACAGTGGTCTTCAAATGGATGCTTTGATGATTTTGTCAGTATCACCCCTCTTCTAGCCCTTATAGGACCTTTTTGCAGTTAATTACCTCTCCGGACCGTATCAATACCTTTTCTCAATCAAATCTCCAATAGACCCCTTCATAGACCTTCTGCAGGCATCACCCCCTCTGATCCCTCAAAACCCTATTTGAAGACCATCAACCCCTCCAGACTCACCATAGACATTTACAGTCATCACACCCTCTGACCCATTCATAGACTTTAAACAGGTATAACATATCAGACACGTTCATAGACCTTTTACAGTCTTCACACCCTCCAGAACGTTCATAGACCCTTTTACAGTGCACAACCCTCAGAACACGTTCATAGGACCACTTTACAGTACACACCATCTAGACACGTTCATTAGACCTTTTACAGTCATCACACCTGTAGACACGTTCATAGACCCTTTTACAGTCATCACACCCTCTAGACCCATTCATAGACCTTTTTACAGTTATCACACCCTCCAGACACGTTCATAGACCCTTTTACAGTCATCACACCCTCTAGACCCGTTCATATACACTTTTACAGTCAACACACCCTCTAGACACGTTCATAGACCCTTTTACAGTCATCACACCCTCTAGACACGTTCATAGACCCTTTTACAGTTATCACACCCTCTAGACCCGTTCATAGACACTTTTACAGTTATCAGACCTTCTAGACCCGTTCTAAGACCCTTTTTACAGTTTTCACACCCTCCAGACACGTTCATAGACCCTTTTACAATCATCACACCCTCTAGACCTGTTTATAGACATTTTTGCAGTCACCACACCCTCTAGACCCATTCAGACATTTTTGCATTTATCACGCCATCTAGACTCCTTCATAGACATTTTTGCAGTCATCACACCCTCTAGACCCGTTCATAGACCTTGATGCATTGATCAACACCATGTAGACCCCTTTACAGACGTTTTTCAGTAATTACCCCTCCAGACTTCTTTTCACTATTTACACCCTCTTCCCAAACACGACTTTCACCCAAATGGACATTTTGTGACCTAAATCAGTTCTTTTTTTTAGCATATGGACATCTCAGTGGTCTTACTGCACCCCTCACCCCAGTTCTAGTTTACTTCATTTCTTCATATTTGTCTCCCTAGAGCAGTGACTTTTTCTCTCTCTTCAAACTTCTCTCTTTTTCTCCATCACCTGCTTCTCTCCTTGGCTCCATCATTCTCCAGCCTGAATTGTTTTCCCTCCAGTTCAGCCTCCTCTTTCCCATGCCTGATACCTTCTTCCTTTCCTCCCCTCCCCCTATCCTGTTCTCTCTCTTCCCCATGACTTCTCCCATTAGCCACTAAGTGCGCATTAAATATCACAATTTTCACCCCTTCCCACCCAGGGCCGGATTGTGCCAGTGAATGGGATTGAAGCTGACAAGGCGCAGAGAGGCAAAAAAAAAAAAAATCCAAATTCCCTTTAATCACCGTCACATGCGCAGAGTCCAATTCCCCGGGAGAAAATAACATGGAGGCCTGCCAGCCATGACATCTGACTATCCAGCTGTTGGAATGCGCTAACACTGAGCGGCAAATCATTGCTACTGCTTGATACAAAAGGCGCCCAACTGTGTCACCCCCCTACCCCATACGGGAAAAAAGATTGTCAGCTCTTGGAACAAGAGTGAGAATTAAAGTGAAACAAAACAAAACTAGAATTTCCTTATTTATTCTTTATCCAACATTAAGATAACAAAGAAAATAACATTTTAGCTTCTCCCTTCTTATTGCACGACATTGCATTTCCAAATTCTTTCCCTAAATATCTATTGGATCTCTATCATGTGTTGGGGCACAGATTGCACCCAGAGTCACAGCACTGCACCGTAGCCACGTGACATGTATTGGACATATATTGGGATCACTGCACTGTAGCCATGTGACTTGTATAGGGCTGTAGGGCACAGATTGCACCCATGATCCCTGCACTGCGTTGTATTCATGTGACATGCACAGTGTCACTGCACTGTAGTCACATGACATTTATTGAGCTGTAGGGTACAGGCCCCCCCGCCCCCCCCCCCCCCCCCCCCCCCCCCCATTTGTGCTATTTTGTGCCATTACGATTTTTTTGCTATTTGTGGTAAGTTGTGCTATCTGGCTATTTTGTGCTATAGTTGTGCTATGCTGGCTTTTGGGCTATAGTGTGGTGGGATTTGCGTGTTATTTTGTGCTTAGTGTGGTATTCGTGTTATTTTTGTGCTATAGTGTGGTATTCTGTGCTTGTTGCTACTATTTTGCGCTCTTTTGCTAATGCGCTGTGGTTCCCACTAGCAGCATGCGATGTTGTTTTGTACTTTGTTAATGGAAAAAAACCAGGAAACCTCAAAACCACAGAAAAAATGCACCAATGCTAAGATACTGCAACATGTACGGCAGGACCAGAAGTGACCGTAGCTTGGAATTCTGCATGCATGTCTTGGCATTAACACACCTGGAAACACGGCTGAAATGACATATAACTCCGTGTGAGTGTGTTCCTTATGATGTTTTTTTCAGTTTGTGAATTTGTGTTTTTTTTGCTGAGAATTGTGTCCTAAGGGCTCGGTCCCACTACTGAGTGTCGGAGCAGATTTGCGCTCCGATCATCTTCCGTTTCGCATTGCCCAGTGCAACTATCCGGTAGTTCCACTGTGTGTCCGATCCCCAGGTAATGTGGGTACATTACATGGGGTACTTACATGGTACATACAATGTGGGTACTTAACAATTGGGTCATTACTGGGGTACTTTACATTGGGTACATTACATGGGGTGCATTTACATGAAGGGGTAATTACATGGTGGGTGCCATTCAGGGGGTAACATTTACATGTGGGTAGCGTTACCATTGGGGGTACCGATACATGGTGAGTACAATTAAAGGGGGTACTTACATGGGTACATTACATTGGGGTTTACATTACGTGGAGGGGTGTTTTCCCACTGGGGGTACCTTACTGGGGTTAACATTAAATAGGGGTACATTACAGGGGTACATTACATGTGGGTATGTTACATGTGGGTACATTACATGTGGGGTAGCTCACATGGGGTACATTAATGGGGGGTGCATTACTTGGGGTACATTACATGGGGGGTGCTTTACGCTGGGGTTTGGGGTACATTACATGGGGGGTACATCTACATGGGTGTACATTACAAGGGGGTGCTTTACGTGGGGGGTAACATCACATGGGGACATTAAAGGGGTGCAAATAACAATTGGGGGTATCATTACATGGGGTGTTTTACATGGGGGGTACTTACATGGGTGTCACATTACTGGGTGATGCTTTTAACCGACCGTGGGGGGTAACATTACATGGGGGTACCATACATGGGGTGTACATTACAATGGGGGGTGCTTTACGCTGGGGGTTACATTACATGGGGGTAAATAAATGGGGTATGTTACATGTGGGTCATTACATTGTACCTTTGTACAAAGGGGTACTTCCTGGGGTACATTATGGGGTGCATTACATGTGGGGTGTTTTTACAGTACAGGGGGGTACATTACATGGGTGGTACTACATGGGGGGTGCTTTACGTGGGGGTAACATTACATGGGGGGGTACAATTAAATTGGGGTTACAATTCCATGGGGGGGGCTTTTATGTGGGTACATTACACATGGGGGTACTTACAATGGGGGTGCTTTACCTGGGGTACATTACAGGGTGTACATTACTGGTTAGATGGGGGGGTGGGGGGGGCGGGGGGTGGGTGTTTTTTACGTGGTGGGTCACATTACAATTTGGGGTACCTTACATGGGGGTACATTACTGGGGGGGTTGCTTCTTGTGGGGGCTACTATTACACTGGGGGTACATTAAAAATGGGGGTATGTTACATGTGGGTACCTATACAATGTGGGTAACGATTCACTGGGGACATTATAATGGTGGTGTAACATTACATGGGGTGCATTACATGGGGGTACATTACTGGGGGTGCTTTACATGGGTACATTACATGGGGGTGCATTACATGGGGTCATTTACATGGGGGTGCTTTACATTGGGGGTCACTTACTGGGGGTTGCTTACATGGGGGTCCATTATAGGAATTGTTCATCAATTCTCATTTCTTTTAGTGTTGTGTTGTTTCAGTCCATGTGGAGTAAATTTCCCAATCAGATTCTAAAACCCCCCACTCAAACACTATTATATCAACTTCCCTAATCCCGACCCTTCTTCTTCTACAACTACACTGAGCCTGCAATGGAAATGTGAGAGGCATCTAGCATCTCAATCTCCAAAACATGACATTGCTTTACTGGTAATAACCAACTACTCAAATTACCCCAGACCAGAATAAAACGAGATGTTCTAACTTAAACAATGAAGTAGAATAGACAAGACAGACAGTAGATATAGATTGCTATAAGCAATAGGAATGAGATACTAAAGAGATAGATGCGAGATCTAGATAGCTCGATATCTATATCGATACATCGATAGATAGCTAGATCGATAGCTCGATCGCTCGCTCGCTCGCTGCATCGCTCGTGCAGATCTCGCTCGCTCGCTCGCTAGCTCGCTCCTGCTATCCTCGCTCGCTCGCTTGCTGCTCGCTCGCTCGCTCTCGCGCTCGCTCTCGCTGCTCGCTCGCTCGCGCTCGCTGCTCTCTCTCTCGACTCGCTCGTCGCTCGCTCGCTCCTCGCTCTCTCGCTCGCTGCTCGCTCGCTCGCTGCCCGTCGCTGCCCGCTCGCTCGCTCGCTCGCTCCTCGACTCGCTGCTCGCTCCTCGCTCGCTCGCTTCTCGCTGCTCGCTCGCTCGCTCGCTTCGCTCTCGCTCGCTTGCTGCTCGCTCGCTACTCTCTCTCTCTCTCTCTCTCCGCGCGCGCGCGCGCTCGCTCGCTCGCTCGCTCGCTCGCTCGCTCGCTCGCTCGCTCTCTCGCTCGCTCGCTCGCTCCGGCGCGCTGCTGGTCGCTCGCTCCTGTCTCGCTCGCGCTGCTCCCTCGCTTCTCGCTCGCTCCCTCGCTGCTCGCTTCGCTCGCTCGCGCGCTGCGGCTGCTCTCTGCTCGCTCGCTCGCCTCGGGCTGCTCGCTCGCCGCTCCCTCGCTCGCTCGCTCGCTCGCTCGCCCGCTCGCTGCTCGCTCTCCTCGCCTCGCTCGCTGCTCGCCTCGCTCGCTTCGCTGCTCGCTCGCTCGCTCGCTGCTCGCTCGCTCGCTCGCTCGCTCGCTGCTCGCTCGCGCGCTCGCCGCTCGCTCGCTCGCTCGCTCGCTCGCTCCTCCGCTCGCTCGCCTCGCTCGCTGGCTGTCTCTCGGTGCTCGCTCGCTCGCTGCTCGCTCTCTCGCTCGCTTCGCCCTCGCTCGCTCGCTGCTCGCTCCTCTCCTCGCTTCGCTCTCTGCTCGCTCGCTCGTCGCTCGCTCCTCGCTCGCTTGCTCTCGCTCGCTCGCTCGTCTCCTCTCTCTCTCCTCGCGCGCGCGCGCTCGCTCGCTCGCCGTCGCTCGCTCGGCTCGCTCGCATCGCTGCTCGCTCGATCGCTGCGCGCTCGCTGCTGGCTCGCTCGCTCGCTGCTCGCTCGCGCTCGCTCCCTCGCTTCTCGCTCTCTCCTGCTCTCTCGCTCGCTCTCGCGCTCGCGGCTCGCTTCTCTCCGCTCGCTCTCGCTGCTCGCTCGCTCTCGCTCGCTCGCTCGCTCGCCCGCTCGCTCTCGCTCTCTCGCTCGCTCGCTGCTCGCTCGTCGCTCGCTGCTCGCTTCCTCGCTCGCTGCTCGCTCGCTCCGCTCGCTGCTGCTGCTCGCGCGCTCGCGCGCCTCGCTCAGCTCGCTCGCTCGCTCGCTCGCTCGCTCCTCCTCGCTCGCTTCTCCTCGCTGGCGCTGCTCCGGTGCCGCTCGCTCCGCTCGCTCGCTCCTCGCTCGCTCGCGGCCGCCTCGCTGCTCGCTCGCTGCTCGCTCGCTCCTCGCTCGGTCGCTCCTCGCTCGCTCGCTCGCTCGCTTCCCTCGCTCGCTCGGTCTCGCTCTCTCCTCCTCCGCGCTCGCTGCTCGCTCGCCTCGCTCGCTCGCTCGCTCGCTCGCTCGCTCGTCGCTCGCTTGCTCGCTCGCTCGCTGCTCGCTCGCTCGCTCGCTCGTCCTCGCTCGCTCGCTCTCTGGCCTGCTCGCTCGCTCGCTCGCTGGCTCCTCGCTGCTCGCTCCTCGCTCGCGCGCTCGCTGCTCGCTCGCTGCTCGCTCCTCCTCGCTGCTCGCTAGCTCGCTCGCTCGCTTCTCGCTCCTCGCTGCTCGCCTCGCTCAGTCCCTCGCTCGCTCCTCGCTCGCCGCTCCTCTCTCGCCTCGCGCTCGCTCGCTCGCTCGCTCGATCTCTGCTCGCTCGCGCGCTCGCTCGCTCGCTCGCTCCTCGCTCGCCCGATGCGCTCCTCGCTCGCTCGCTCGCTCGCTCGCTCTCTCGCTCTCCTCGCTCCCACGCTGCTCGCTCGCTCGCTCGCTCGCTAGCTCGCTCGCTCGTCGCTCGCTGCGCTGCTCGCTCGTTTTCGCTCTCTCGCTCGCTCGCTCGCTAGCTCGCTCGCTCGCTCGCTGCTCGCTCGCCCGCTCGCTCGCTCGCCGTCGCTCGCTCGCCTCTCTCGCTCGCTCGCTCGCTCCTCGCTCCTCGCTCGCCCGCTGCTCGCTCCGCTCGCCTCGCTCGCTGCTCGCTCGCTCGCTCGCTCGCTTGCTCGCTCCTCGCTCGCCCGCTGCTCGCTCGCTCGCTCCTCGCTCGCCGCTTCGCTCGCCTCTGCTCTCCGCTCTCGCTCGCTCGCCCTCGCTGCTCGCTTGCTCGCTCCTCGCTCGCCCGCTGCTCGCTCGCTCGCTCGCTCGCTCGCTCGCTCGCTGCTCGCTCGCTGCCTCTCTTCCTGCTGCTCGATCGATAGCTCGCTGCAGCGTTGTTGTACATCCCCCCTCTACGTTGCGCCCGTTGCGCTTACAGGAAGAGACAGACCAGACGAGGAATTAGATAGTTGCCCTAGACCACAACCATTCCGACCAGATAACACACTGGCGCTGTGTGACCGACACGGACCATCCCATTGTAGGTAGGTAGTGTCACTTACTCACTCATTGTCCCTCTGTCTGTCTCCTTGTGTGCTCCTCTCTGCTCTCGGGTTGCAGTCCTGCAGCCTCAAACACTGAAACACACAGCATCTCTATTGAGCTGGGGCTCTGTCTGTGACTGACAGCTCATTGCAGCCAAGAATCTTCTCACCCAGTGCAGCATTTCAAAAAAGGGTGGATTGTTGTGTGTGTGTGTGTGTTAATCTGTGTGTGTCTGTCTGTCTTTATCTGTGTGTGTGTGTGTCAGTATCTGTGTGTGTGTGTGGTGTCTGTCTGTATCTGTGTGTCTGTCTGTATGTGTTGTGTGTGTGTGGTGTGTGTGTGTGTGGTGTGTGTGTGTGTGTGTGGTGCTGTATGTGTGTGTCTGTATGTGTGTGTGTGTGTGTGTGTGTGGTGTGTGTGTGGTGTGTGTGTGTTGTGTTTGTTGTGTGAATCTTGCGTCTGTCTGTATGTCTGTATGTGTGTTGTGTTCTGTATGTGTGTCAGTATGTGTCTTTGTGTGTGTGTGTGTGTTGTTATCTGTGGTGTGTGTGTGTGTCTGTATGTGTGTGTCTGTATGTGTGTGTGTGTGTTCTGTGTGTTGTGTGTGTGTGTGTGTGTGTATGTATGTGTGTTGTAGTGTGTGTATGTGTGTGTGTGTATTCTGTGTTGTGGTGTGTGTCTGTATGTGTCTGTATGTGTGTGTCTGTATTTGTGTGTGTGTGTGTGTGTGAAGTCTCTGTGGTGGTCCTGTATGTGTGTGTCTGTATGTGTGTGTCTGTATTGTGTGTGTTTCTGTATGTGTTGTTGTCTGTATGTGTGTGTCTGTATGTGTGTGTGTCTGTATGTGTGTGTGTCTGTATGTGTGTGTGTCTGTATGTGTGTGTCTGTATGTGTGTGTGTCTGTATGTGTCTGTATGTGTCTGTATTTGTGTGTCTGTATGTGTGTGTCTGTATGTGTCTGTATGTGGTGTTCTGTATGTTGTGTGGGTCTGTATGTGTGGTGTCCTGTATGTGTGGTGTCTGTGTGTGTGTGTGTCTGTATGTGTCTGTATGTGTATGTTGTCTGTATGTGTGGTCTGATTTGTGTGTCTTGTAATGTGTGTGTCGGTATGTGTGTGTGTCGTATGTTGTGTCTAATGTTTGGTGTCTGTATGGTGTGGTGTTCATGTATGTTGTGTCTGTATGTTGTGGGTGTCTATTGTTTGTATGTGGTGTCGAGTCTGTATGTGTGTAGTCAGTTTGCGCACTGAGTTAACCCTTCAACTACCCACGTGAATTCCTCCATCCACGCACTACAGAAGACCAAATTCCCACTAAATACATAGGGAAGGAAGTTGGCCAATGATCTTACATTCTAATCCCCAGAATCACCTGCAGGTTTACAAGCACTTTCAGCAGCTGTTTTCTGTGTCTTTGTTTGTTCTTTTCCCCGACCTAAAGCTGATGTTGAACTAACAATTCCACATTCCATGTAACAAAATATAAAGCTGTCATGTGACCTCATACCTACCTCTTCCAACCCCACTTCAACTTTGCTGCTATATTAGACATGACATTTGTGGTGTGCGAACCAGTGAACCATCCTTGATAAAGAGGCTGTGGGTTTCCCATGTGCCCCTTGTAGTGGTTACAGCAGTACAGTTTCCATTGCTAAATGCAATTACTCACCACATCTCCTATAGACTTTTTCCCAGATGTCTGTTCCTGGACATAAATTCAAAATAAAATGTGTAGTAAAGAAGCAACCAAAACTCAGACAACCCCACATTTATTGCTATAAACAAACGTGCAATTATTATACCACCACGACAATGTTTTTCGGACAGTCTAGGTCCATCTCAGTGTTTCATTGCACCTTACATGGCTAATCACATGACTACAGTGCAGTGCAGTGCCCCTGGGTACAATCTGTGTCCCACTGCCCTATACCCTTCACATGGCTGCAGTGCAGTGCCCCTGATGCAATCTGTGTCCTACTGCCCTATACCCATCACATGGCTGCAGTGCAGTGCCCCTGATGCAATCTGTGTCCCTCTGTCCCTATACCCATCACAATGGCTGCAGTGCAGTGTCCCCTGATGCAATCTGTGTCCCTCTGCCCTATACCCATCACATGGCTGCAGTGCAGTCCCCCTGATGCAATCTGTGTGTCCCCATGCCCTATACCCTTCAACATGGCTGCAGTGCAGTGCCCCTGATGCAATCTGTGTCCCACTGCCCTATACCCTTCACATGGCTGCAGTGCAGTGCCCCTGATGCAATCTGTGTCCCACTGCCCTATACCCTTCACATGGCTGCAGTGCAGTGCCCCTGATGCAATCTGTGTCCCACTGCCCTATACCCTTCACATGAGCTTGCAGTGCAGTGCCCCTGATAGCAATCTGTGTCCTACTGCCCTATACCCATCACATGGCTGCAGTGCAGTGCCCCTGATGCAATCTGTGTCCCTGCCCTCTAACCCTTCACATGGCTGCAGTGCAGTGCCCCTGATGCAATCTGTGTCCCACTGCCCTATACCCATCACAGGCTGCAGGCAGGCCCCGATGCATCTGTGTCCCACTGCCATATACCCATCACATGGCTGCAGTGCAGTGCCCCTGATGCAATCTGTGTCCCACTGCCCTATACCCTTCACATGGCTGCAGTGCAGTGCCCCTGATGCAATCTGTGTCCCACTGCCCTATACCCATCACATGGCTGCAGTGCAGTGCCCCTGATGCAATCTGTGTCCCTCTGCCCTATACCCATCACATGGCTGCAGTGCAGTGCCCCTGATGCAATCTGTGTCCCCTCTGCCCTATACCCATCACATGGCTGCAGTGCAGTGCCCTGATGCAAATCTGTGTCCCTCTGCTCCCTATCCCCATCACATGGCTGCAGTGCAGTGCCCCTGATGCAATCTGTGTCCCACTGCCCTATACCCATCACATGGCTGCAGTGCAGTGCCCCTGATGCAATCTGTGCTCAATTGTTCATCACATCACATTAGTGCAGTTGACATAGCTATAGTACGTGACCCTTGGTGCAATCTGTGCCTTATACATGTTCACATGGATACAGTACGTGACCCTGGGAGTATGTCACTGCACTGTAGTCACATGACATTTATTGAGCTGTAGGGTACAGATTGCTCCCAGGGTCACTACACTGTAGTCATGTGACATGTATTGGGCAGTAGGGTACAGATTGCTCCCAGGGTCACTGCATTGTAGTCATGTGACATGCATGGGGCAGTAGGGTACAGATTGCTCCCAGGGTCACTGCTCTGTAGTCACATGACATGTATTGGGCTGTAGGGTACAGATTACTCCCAGGGTCACTGTACTGTATCCATGTGACATGTATAAGGCACAGATTGCACCAAGGGTCACTGTACTATAGCTATGTCACTGCACTAATGTGATGTGATGAACAATTGAGCACAGATTGCATCAGGGGCACTGCACTGCAGCCATGTGATGGGTATACTGCACTGCAGCCATGTGAAGGGTATAGGGCAGTGGGACACAGATTGTACCCAGGGGCACTGCACTGCACTGTAGTCATGTGATTAGCCATGTAAGGTGCAATGGAAACACTTGAGAATGGACCTAGACTGTCCGAAACATGTCGTGGTGTGTATAATAAATGCACGTTTGTTTATAGCAATACCTGTGGGGTTGTCTGAGTTTTTGGTTGCTCTTTACTACACATTTTTATTTTGAATTTATGTCCAGGAACAGACATCTGGGCAACCAAAGTCTATAGGAGATGTGGTGAGCTGAATTGCATTTATGCAATGGAAACTGTACTGCTGTAACCACTACAAGGGGCACATGGGAACCCACAGCCTCTTTATTCAAGGATGGTTCACTGGTAGCACACCACAAATGTCATGTCTACATATAGCAGCAAAGTTGAAGTGGGGTTGGAAGCAGGTATGAGGTCACATGACAGCTTTATATTTTGTTACATGGAATGATGGGAATTGTAGTTCAACATCAGCTTTAGGTCAGGGAAGAACAAACAAAGACACAGAAAACAGCTGCTGAAAGTGCTTGTAACCTGCAGGTGATTCTGGGATTAGAATGTAAGATCATTGGCCAACTCTCCCTTCCCTATGTATTTAGTGAATTCTGGTCTCTGTAGTGCGTGGATGGAGGAATTCACCTGTGGGTAGTTGAAGGGTTAACTAGTGCGTGGATGGAGGAATTCACCTGTGGGTAGTTGAAGGGTTAACTCAGTGCCCAAACTGACACACACATACAGACACACACATACAGACACACACACACACACACACACACACACACACACACACACACACACACATACAGACAGACACACAGATACAGACAGACACACACACACACACAGATACTGACACACACACACACAGATAAAGACAGACAGACACACACAGATACACACACACACACACACACACAATCCACCCTTTTTTGGAAATGCTGCACTGGGTGAGAAGATTCCTATTGGCTGCAATGAGCTGTCAGTCACAGACAGAGCCCCAGCTCAATAGAGATGCAGTGTGTTCAGTGTTTGAGGCTGCAGACTGCAACCCAGAGAGCAGAGAGGAGCAGCACAAGGAGACAGACAGAGGGACAATGAGTGAGGTAAGTGACACCTACCTACCTACAACTGGGATTGTCCGTCTGTCTGTCCACACAGCGCCATGTGTTTTATCTGTCTGCAATGGTCTGTCTATGGTCAACTATCTACATTCCATCTGTCTGGTCTGTCTCTTCCTGTATCTGCAACTGTCTCAACTATATGTTTATGTACAACTACCTATCATCTATCTATCTATCTATCTATCTATCTATCTATCTATCTATCTATCTATCTATCATCTATCTATCTATCTATCTATCTATCTATCTATCATCTGTCTATCTATTATCTATCAATATAAAGGTACAAGGACACAGAACTCCTCAGTGACTTCTAATATCCTTATAATTTACAGTAGGGGATACATTATCCCTTATAATACATGAGTGGTACCCAGAGTTCCCTGTATAACTCAGTCTGTGTCCTTGTACCTTTATATAGACACAGAACTCCTCAGTGACTTCTAATATCCTTATAATTTACAGTAGGGGATACATTATCCCTTATAATACATGAGTGGTACCCAGAGTTCCCTGTATAACTCAGTCTGTGTCCTTGTACCTTTAAATAGACACAGAACTCCTCAGTGACTTCTAATATCCTTATAATTTACAGTAGGGGATACATTATCCCTTATAATACATGAGCGGTACCCAGAGTTCCCTGTATAACTCAGTCTGTGTCCTTGTACCTTTATATGGACACAGAGCTCCTCAGTGACTTCTAATATCCATATAATTTACATTAGGGGATACATTATCCCTTATAATACATGAGTGGTACCCAGAGTTCCCTGTATAACTCAGTCTGTATCCTTGTACCTTTATATAGACACATAACTCCTCAGTGATTTCTAATATCATTATAATTTACAGTAGGGGATACATTATCCCTTATAATACATGAGTGGTACCCAGAGTTCCCTGTATAACTCAGTCTGTGTCCTTGTACATTTATATAGACACAGAACTCCTCAGTGACTTCTAATATCCTTATAATTTACATTTGGGGATATATTATCATGTATAATACATGAGTGGTACCCTGAATAGACTGTCAGCTCTTTTTTTATTGGAACTATTAGAGCTTAGGCCAGGAGGGAATTTCCACCAATAGACTGTCAGCTCTTTGGGACAGGGCCTCTGCTGGAATCCTTTGGTCTTTGTGCAGGGATTTTATGTTATTATTATATTGATTAGAATGTTTTATATTTCATGTCCCTTGTGTTTACAAGTGTATGTAATAATAATGTGAGGATCGATGCTGTAGGTTTATATTCCCGGAGACAGAGCAGGTGGAATGAGATATATGAAGGGGATTAGTCTGCAGGAGATGAGTTAATGGTGATTAATTGATAGAAAGGCAAGAATGCGCGGAGACATCATACATCAATGCATTGTATGAGCAGCTTGGAATGGAATAAAGAAATATTAAAGGAACATTCCTCCACTCTTGTCAAACAACATGGCAACCCCACGCTGCTTGTACAAATATAGATACAGTATGTGAGAAGGAATGTCCTGTGCAGCACCTATATATACAAATCGAGAAGGCATGTCATGTTGTATGACAGTACGTAATCCAGGGATGTCAAATGTGCAGTCCTCCAGATGGTTGAAAACTACAACTCCCAGCATTCCCTGGCCATATAATGTAGTCAGCCGCAAGCATAATGATACGACTGCAATCAAAATAATAGAACCGCAAACATAGTAATATGACTGCAAGCACAATATGACCGCAAGCATAATAGTTTGACCGCAAGCAGAATAATAATACTATCGCAAGCATAATTATACGACCGCAAGCATAATTACATGACCGCAAATATAATAATACTATCGCAAGCATAGTAATACGACTGCAAGCATAGTAATATGACCGCAAGCATAATAACATGACCACAAGCATAATAATTATACGGCCGCAAGCATTATAATACTACTGCAAGCCTAGTAATATGGCTGCAAGCATAATAACATGACCACAAGCATAAAAATTATACGGCCGCAAGCATTATAATACTACTGCAAGCATAGTAATATGACCGCAAGCATAATAACATGACCGCAAGCATAAAAATTATACGGCCGCAAGCATTATAATACTACTGCAAGCCTAGTAATATGGCTGCAAGCATAATAGTACGCCCGCAAGCATAATAATAATATCGCAATCATAATTAGACCACTAACATAATAATGACAGCAAGCATAATAATACTTCCGCAAGCATAATAATAATATCGCAATCATAATTAGACCACTAACATAATAATGACAGCAAGCATAATAATACTTCCGCAAGCATAATAATATGACTGCAAGCATAATAATACTATCACAAGCATAGTAATATGATTGTAAGCATAATAATAGGACCGCAAGCATTATAATACGTCCGCAAGCATAATAATACGACCATAAGCATAGTAATATAACTGTAAGCATAATAATACGACTGCAAGTATAATAATACGGCCGCAAGCATTATAATACTATTGCAAGCATAGTAATATTTCAGTTTCAGTTGAACAACATTTTCTGTTTGGGTGGAGGATTAATAAAGGCCGGAATAGGAGTTAATGAAAATATTGAACAGGACTATTCATTGCAGTGTCGCTTTATTATAGGAGGGGATCACGCAGAGAGTTAACTAAACCTCATTACGAGCTGTGGGCCCTGGGTCCCTCTCCGTGGATTATGTACATGGTAAAAGTCATAATATTTCTTTACTGATCTGCCAGTGATATTCCCAATCTCCCAAAGCTCATTCCTCTCTATCTGAAGATGGAATACTGAAAGGAACAGGAGTTTCCCAATAGTAAACCTGCAGGCATAGGAATCCGCAGAGAAACGCAAACCCCCAGAGCTTACAATCTGATTGACTGCGTAGAGATTTAAGTCAATTTACTGTGGATGTAAAATACATGGAGAGGTTGGTTATGACAGGTGGGCGAGAGTAAGGGGCATATTTATAAAGGGCCGTTAATACCGACCAAAAATTACCGCCGCACATCGTTGCGGCGAAAATAAAGTTTTCGGCATGTTTATAAAGGCGAAGTAGTTTGAACTTACTTCGCGGCAATACTGTGCTTAGCACAATGCGCTAGTATCACGGCAAAGGGAGCTGAAACCCGACGTACGGAGCAGGGGGCTGGGAGGGGCTGCTGGGTGGCGCCGTGGGTGGTCGCATCTGCTGCCACACCCACCCCTCCCTTGCCCCACTGCGGAGTCGACTACCGCTGCCGCATGACCCTGCATGGGGTGGTGGAGGGACCCTCCAGCGGGGGCACTGATAAGTGCCTTTTGGGGCTTAGGGGGGTCCCGCAGCACGAACTTGGACCCTCTTCCCCGGCGCTGGTGACCTCAACAAGGCCGATGTCACCGCCGACGGCTTCACAGCTGGTTACACCCACACCACTGAAGTCGCCGATACCAGACAGGGTCACTGCAGCCGCCAGCTGATGTTGCCAGCCTCTTCTATCTTCTGTCTTCTGCTGTTTACTGCGATGGCTTCTGAGCTCTGTGGAGGATTGCAGCTCTTTATATAGGTTTGCAGAAAGTCCTAATCCGTTTCTAATTGGGCAATTTTTCAATACTTGCTATCACATGGATATACAGTACCCAATCATATTTCAGGAGTACGGGTCTGGGGTCTGGGAGGGGCTGCTGGGAAGGGGTCACATGGAGGATGGTCGCCGCTGCGGGGGGGCGATGGCAGGGTGCGTACGCCCCCTGCCGCGCCCCTCTGGTGAACGCGACCACCCGCGGCGAGGTGGCCGTGCCTTCCGCCGCGGGTTGGGCGTAATCCCCCCCCGCCTCAACCCCTTGGCGAGAGGCGGGGAGCCAAGAGTAATTCCACGCATCAGTTACCGCTGCTTTATAAATAGAAGCGAGCAGTGTCTGATGCAATGTTAATGAGGCGCTATCTTTTCGCAGCCGAGTTTCTCTATTTAATAAATCGATTTTGGCAATAACGCCGGGAAACTCATCCGCAAAAAGTTAATGGTCGTTTATAAATATGCTGATGTTGATGTCTGCATCATGTCTCCGCCCCATCTCTCCCTCTCCACCTTTTCTCCTGTCTGCACAATTACCCAGCATGCACAGTGCAATAAAAAGTTGTGTTGGAGCAAAAGCATAACTAGGAATCACTGAGCCCCCCAGCAAAACTATGATGGGACCCATATCCGTGCTTCAATCACAGTGGTTTTGAGGGAGGAGGCTATATCTGTCATAGGTAAAATAAGAAGATGGGGCCCCCTTGTTGTATCTCCCACATCTCTGGTAGTTACCGCCCTGTGCTGGAGTGAAAGGCCATTTCTAACGATTTTTCCCATTCTCCCTTTTGACCACTTGTCAAAGCCAATTGGTCCATTATTAAATGACTAATTATATTTATGTAAAGAGGATAAAGGTAAAAATCCCTTCTTCCTGTATGATGTAATGTGATATAATGTGATGTAGCAGTGATGTATTATGATTTAGCACTGATGTAATATGATGTAGCATTGATGTAGCATTGATATAATATGATATAATATGATGTAGCTTTGATGTAATATGAGGTAATATGATGTAGCATTGATGTAATATGATGTAGCATTGATATAATATGATGTAGCTTTGATGTAATATGAGGTAATACGATGTAGCATTGATGTAATATGATGTAGCATTGATGTAATATGATGTAGCTTTGATGTAATATGAGGTAATATGATGTAGCATTGATGTCATGTGGTGTAATGGGACTTCTCTGTATCGAACTGGCAGTATAGGGGATAATCCCAGCTCTACTATTGGACAAAGTGGCTTTAATTCTCCGTTTTTGTAGATTGGATTTTCAATTGGTTTCATCGACCTACCCTCTAGGACTTTGTGAAACAAATAGAAATATGTATTGATTGTGAAAAGACATTGGGCTACTGATTAATTCAGAGCACGGGAATAGAACATCCAGTCTCTATCTTTCCGTATATGATATTGCCTACTGCTTGGCCTTCTAACCATATTTCTAGTAAAATATGTTTGTTGCCATTGTGCTTCCCTTTGAGGGTATAGTTTATTGTGTACAGAACATTCCTTCTCTGTATATTTATACATATGGGTGGGAGCTGCCATAGTGTTTTCCTTAGACAGTACAGTATGAGGGTATAGCTTATTGTGTACAGAACATTCCTTCTCTGTATATTTATACATATGGGTGGGAGCTGCCATATTGTTTGCCTTAGACAGTACAGTATGAGGGTATAGCTTATTGTATGTACAGAACATTCCTTCTCTGTATATTTATACATATGGGTGGGAGCTGCCATATTGTTTCCCTTAGACAGTACAGTATGAGGGTATAGCTTATTGTGTGTACAGAACATTCCTTCTCTGTATATTTATATTTATACATATGGGTGGGAGCTGCCATAGTGTTTCCCTTAGACGTACAGTATGATGGTATAGCTTATTGTGGTTAAAAAAAAAAAAAAAAACAGACTTCCTGTCTCTGTTATATTTATTTATCATATGGGTGGGAGCTGCCTAGTGTTTTTTTCCCTTAGACAGTACAGTATGAGGGTATAGCTTATTGTTGTACAGAACATTCCTTCTCTGTATATTTATATTTATACATATGGGTGGGAATGTATTTAATTCAACTATAATCACTTTACAAATTACATTCAAAATATTGCATACCACATTTACAATACACGAATACAATTTCAATTTAATACTAAAGACGTTAATGGTGCAGAAGCATCATTTTGTTTTTTTCTGACTTCCTTCCCTGTCTCCTTCTCCATCAACCGTATCTCTTAACTTGGACCCCTTACCTTTCTTTCTGCTTTGAGGGGCGACTATCAAGTTCCTTCAACTCATCCTCATCTAGGGATTCCCAGTCCTCCTCTAGGTTTTTCTCTTTCTCTCTCTTTTTTTCCTTCTTCCTTCTCTTTTTCTCTTCCATTCCCTCTCTCTTTTCCTAATGTTTCCTTTCCCCTTTAACTCTATATCCATATTAACTCTGTCACTGCTGTCTGATCCCCCAACTCAACTCCCTCTCCACCATCTTTATCTGTCTCCTTCCTCTCCTCAGCCTCCATCCTCTCCAATTCTTCTGCCTCCTCGAGGAATCTGCCCAGCTTTTCCCACCTGGGATCTCGTACCTATTGGCAGTGGACAACACTGTCGGTTTCTGCTTTACAACCTTGGTTCTCCTTTTACCACTTCCCACTCCCCCTCATTGTCTCCCCCAGTATTGACCACTGATGTCTGAACCTCATCTGCTCCTCTCGCCCCATCTCCCCCGGGGTCTCTGGCTTGGAAGGATCTTGGGTTGGGGTCAGTTCCTTTTCCAGGGTTGGGCAGGATTTGATGATATTATGCCAGGCCCGGGGCACCTTTTGGGAGTGGCCAAGCTGTAGGCACAGATTGCACCTGATCTGATCACATTCCTTACTGGTGTGACCAATCCCCCACACATTATACAACGCTGGACGGTGCACATACTCACTAGGTGACGGTTAGAGCCACATTTAAAACACAGGCGTGGTTGCCCAGGTAATAACACACTCCCCTTTCCCTTCCAATAAAGAAAGACATAGGTAGGTGCCTGGGTACATTATGGGTGACTGACAGTCTCACCTGGACTCTCCATCCCCCCGCCCAGAACCCATCCTCATCATACACTTGGTGAGTGGGGGACAGGACCGAGCACTGCCTCCTAGCCAGACCAGGATATCCTCCGTTGGAATGGATCATTTTTTAAAGGTGATTGTTACATTTTTAGTTTCTGGCTTTGTGATTGAAATCACCTGGAACCTTCCCACATTGAGGATCTTTTCAATTCCCCATATTTACACACCAAAACGCCTCCAATCCCTGGGACAGTTTAAAAACTCACATCAAACTCCGTCTCTGATTGGCTGATCAGAGCGAATACGTCATTTACAGTGAACCCATTGACTCCTAATTAAAACGCCTGGCAATAAGCTTCTGTTTGGGGTCTTGTCTTTATCCCCAACCCACCGGATCTTCACCACATTCCTTCTCTTAAACACCTCACTCCCAGCATGGTCTTGCCCTCCCTTCCAAACACCTCCTGGCTCCCCACATTTGGGTCTCTCTTGGGGTCCCCCCTGCACCCCTAAACCTTTCCTCACCACCACCCTCATCCGCCACACATTAGATACGCTATTAGGGTCCGTCTGGGTTAAGTCCTCCTCTCCGTGGGTCTTTCCTTCTGGGATGTTCCCGTCTCGGTTTTCTAGTCTCTTTTCCATGTTTACCAGACTCCATTTCTTCAGAAAGTTCTTTATTTCTACAAGTCTCTTCCCAGGGTCCAAAACCTCCACCCGCCCCTTTAATTTCCCGCTCCACCTCCTCCAACTCCCTGGTTAGGTAATGAAGTTTCCTGATGCTGTTATTTCTCTATCCGCGCTCTTTTCATTCAAATTGGTGATTTTGCAGCAATGTGCTGCTCTATCTCTTCCTTCCTCCGTGCTCAGCACGGCCATCGCCTTTAAGGCTTTTTGGATTTCCTCCTGTTTCTCCCTGTTGATCACATTGTTTCCTTTTCCTCTCTCTCCCCCTCCTCCTTCCATTCAGTCCCAGTGCACTCAGGCTCCTCCCCCATGGAGTTCTCTCCTACCTGCTCCAGCAGGGCCTGGTCCACCTGTTCAGGCCTCCTCCAGAGCCTGTTCACCATTTCCTTTGCTAGGGAGTCACAGGCCGTCAGTTCCTCACACACACTTCCACCTCCTGTGCATCGTTACTACAACCCCCGCGGTCTCCATGTTACCGGCGTCTGTGCCTCCTACCCCAGCAGGGGAGTCGCACAACCCCGGAATCTGCCTCTTTCATTATGGCGTCCATGTTCCCCAGCTGGGAGTCAGCACAGCCCTGGAATCTGCCTCTTTCATTATGGCGTCCATGTTCCCAGCTGGGGGCCTTTCTGTGTTTTACTTTCCAATTTCTTAAATTCTTTCAAAAACTTCCTTTTCTCTTCCTTCTCTTTAGCCTTGACAACAGACGTGTTTGTCCTCACACGTGTGTCTCTCCGACCTCCTTAGGGAGCTCATGGCTTCTTCCCCCTCCACGGCTTCCATGTTAGCAACTGGGCTTCTTTTTACCCATTAACAGGCCTCAGGGGGAAGGATACAAGGAAATATCCTGCTATACTGGATAATAGGTAAGCAGAATAACGGCACCTTCCCTGGACCCACAAGGGCCCAGGACTGAAAAAACACAAACTTCCAGGATCACTCTCCTTGCTGCTGCTCACATATGGGTGGGAGCTGCCAAGTGTTTCCCTTAGACAGTACAGTATGAGGGTATAGCTTATTGTATGTACAGACATTCCTTCTCTGTATATTTATTTTATACATATGGGTGGGAGCTGCCATAGTGTTTTCCTTAGACATACAGTATGAGGGTATAGCTTATTGTGTACAGAACATTCCTTCTCCTGTATATTTATCCATATGGGTGGGAGCTGCCATATGTTTTCCCTTAGACGTGCAGTATGAGGTATAGATTATTGTATGTACAGAACATTCCTTCTCTGTATATTTATACTATGGGGTGGGACTGCCATATTGTTCCCTTAGACAGTACAGTATGAGAGTATAGCTTATTGTATGTACAGAACATTCCTTCTCTGTATATGTATACATATGGGTGGAGCTTCCATAGTGTTTCCCTTAGACAGTACAGTTGAGGGTATAGCTTATTGTATGTAACAGACAATTCCTTCGGCTGTATATTTATATTTATACATATGGGTGGAGCTGCCATAGTGTTTTTCCCTTAGACAGTACAGTATGAGGGTATAGCTTTTGTATGTACAGAACTTCCTTCTCTGTATATTTATATTTATACATATGGGTGGGAGCTGCCATATTGTTTCCCTTAGACAGTACAGTATGAGGGTATAGATTATTGTGTGTACAGAACATTCCTTCTCTGTATATTTATACATATGGGTGGGAGCTGCCATAGTGTTTCCCTTAGACAGTACAGTATGAGGGTATAGATTATTGTATGTACAGAACATTCCTTCTCTGTATATTTATATTTATACATATGAGTGGGAGCTGCCATAGTGTTTACCTTAGACAGTACAGTATGAGGGTATAGCTTATTGTGTGTACAGAACATTCCTTCTCTGTATATTTATATTAATACATATGAGTGGGAGCTGCCATAGTGTTTACCTTAGACAGTACAGTATGAGGGTATAGCTTATTGTGTCAGACATTCCTTCTCTGTATATTTATATTTATACATATGGGTGGGAGCTGCCATATTGTTTCCCTTAGACAGTACAGTATGAGGCTATAGATTATTGTATGTACAGAACATTCCTTCTCTGAAGAGAAGTTTCCAGTGAATGGTTATAAATTGTATGTAGATTTCCCTTTGGTGATTCAGTCCAATAAAACATTGAGTTGACTGTTGGCTGTACTCCATCCTTAAGCCTTTTCTTCTTGTTCACATTTTTATCATGTAGTTGCAGCATACACATAAACTAGAAGGCAGACTCCAAGGCGGTGCGTTACTCTATTAGCTTTTTAAAAGACCAGTACAGAATCGGCAGCAGTTTAAAAACATAAACCCGCGGTATCGCTTTTTGGCGGGTTTTATTGTTATGTCATTTATCGTTACTTACGGTCGTCGTTCGCCTTTGTGTTTCGATTGTAGAATACCGCGCAGTAGTAAACTACCTAAATTGGAACTCTATGGGGAGCGTAAATCTACAATTGTAGATTTACGATCTTTAAACCGTTTAACGATCGTAAATTTACGATACCGATCGTTAAAGTCGCGTTATCGCTAAAAAGCGATACTGCGGCTTTATAAATATGGTCCTTAGTCCTTGGCCCCGCCGCTGTCATATGCCCCACAGTAGTTAAGCCACTGGCGAACTAACCGACGTTGAATTGGCAGCCCAAGCCGGTGTGTTACCTTACTGCGATCGCGCAATGCATTAAACATTGCTAGAGGAATATTACATAGTGGGATCTCTTTAAGAAGCGGCGTCTTGCGTGTTGCATCACCCCATAAGGGTAAAGCTTATTGGTCCAAGCTTTTCATTTGCACGTGACAATTCTCCTCGTTTCTAAAAGTGGGATCTGCCACATGCCTTGCAAGGTCACACGTCCCTACTGGCCCCTACTGGCCTACGAGGTGAATTACATTTACCAAACAGCTGGAAAGCTTCAGGTCCCACCGCTCTGGAATCACTGTTGCCCCCCTGGTGCCTCCCATTCCCATAACATCACGTTGTGTATATAGTGATGTAGATAGGGCCCATGATTTTATTAATGAGAGTTTCACTGGGACCAACGCCAAGTCCCAGCTGGGCCTGTAACTGTCAATACGCATTATTCCTGGTTCCTACGTCATGTTCGAGTATTTTACCCTTAGTGGAACAGAGAGAGTTAAATATCTCCAATCCAAAGTGTTAAATAGAATCATGGCTATTCCATATGACCACTAGAGCTATGGAAGGTAGGAGCAAATATTTTCCTACCTCCTTTTTTTTTTTACAGTGTTGCAGTTTTTAGCCTTCCTGACTCACATCAAAGGGAAACATTGTTACTATGTAAGAGATTTAGAATCCTACGGGATCAGAAAGTTCCATTCTGTGATGGAACAGGAGAACCAGGGACATTGCAGGGGGTATCCAAACAACTGGCTACACTATATAAAGGTTTTGATTGGCTCCTAATGTCATTGGCTCCCTATGGGCCATATTTATAAAGCCGCGGTATCGCTAACTTTAAACGATTGGTATCTTAAATTTACGATCAGAGATAACGATCCCCATAGAATACCATTGCGGTAGTTTACTACACGGTATTCTATCATCGAACGTTTGTTAATTAATGAACGTTCGGTCGTAAATGTACAATCGCGTTTGTAAATTAACTAACCTGCGGTATCGCTAAAAAGCGTTAAATATGGCCCTATAGCTCTTAGTTCATAAGGATGAGACATTACTATTGGCTGAAGGCTATGAGAGGGCCAATTAGCGTTAAGCAACACACATTTCAGCCGAGTATATGGGCGTGGGCACTCTGCCTGGCCAGATCATCAACAATGCCCGACCGAGGGCCCCGACACTGAGCAATAGTTGGGCGAAACCCATTTGTCCTACAGCCGTGCGTCGCAGGTTGGCCCCGCAATTGCACACCTGAATGGACCTTTAGAATTGGTCACTGCGCTAACATACACTGCCGAATCGCTAAAGACATCAATAAGAAATCCATCAGAATTCCTGACCATCTATGGGCAGCTGTGATGTTTGGTTCTGCACAGCTTAATTCACTGAGTGACAGATTTATTATAGGATTAATCCCTTAGAAACAGGATTATCAACCCAGGCTCAATTACAATCACCATATAAAAGTCCTAGAGGTTGTTAATATTAATTACCTTGTGGCTTTCAAACTCCTACACCCAGTGTATCCACTTGATAATATATAGTACACAGACTGAGTTATACAGGTCAGGGGACTCTGGGTACCACTCATGTATTATAAGGGATAATGTATCCCCTACTGTAAATTATAAGGATATTAAAGTACTGAGGAGTTCTGTGTCTATATAAGGTACAAGGACACAGACTGAGTTAACAGGGAACTCTGGGTACCACTCTGTATTTAAGGATAATGTATCCCCCTACTGTAATTATAAGGATATTAGAAGTCACTGAGGAGTTCTGTGTCCTATATAAAGGTACAAGGACACAGACGAGTTATACAGGGAACTCTGGGTACCACTCATGTATTATAAGGGATAATGTATCCCCCACTGTAAATATAAGGATATTAGAAGTCACTGAGGAGTTCTGTGTCTATATAAATGTACAAGACACAGACTGAGTTATACAGGGAACTCTGGGTACCACTCATGTATTATAATGGATATGTATCCCCCTACTGTAAATTATAAGGATATTAGAAGTCACTGAGGAGTTCTGTGTCTATATAAGTACAAGGCACCAGACTGAGTTATACAGGGAACTCTGGGTGTCACTCATGTATTATTAGGGATAATGTATCCCCTACTGTAAATTATAAGGATATTGAAATCACTGAGGATTCTGTGTCTATATAAAGGTACAAGGACACAGACGAGTTATACAGGGAACTCTGGGTACCACTCATGTATTATAAGGATTGTGTCCTCTACTGTAAATTCTAAGGATATTAGAAGTCACTGAGGAGCTCTGTGTCATATAAAAGGTACAAGGACACAGACTGAGTTATACAGGGAATCTTGGTACCACTCATGTATTATAAGGATAATGTATCCTCTACTGTAAATTATAAGGATATTAGAAGTCACTAAGGAGTTCTGTGTCTATATAAAGGTACAAGGACCAGACGGGTTATACAGGGAACTCTGGGTGCCACTCATGTATTATAAGGATAATGTATCCCCTACTGTAAATTATAAGGATATTAGAAGTCACTGAGGAGTTCTGTGTCTATATAAAGTGTACAAGACACAGACTGATTATACAGGGAACTCTGGGTGCCACTCATGTATTATAAGGTAATGTATCCCCTACTGTAAATTATAAGGATATAAGAAGTCACTGGAGTTCTGTGTCTATATAAAGGTACAGGACACAGACTGAGTTATACAGGGAACTCTGGGTACCACTCATGTATATAAAGGATAATGTATCCCCACTGTAAATTATAAGGATATTAGAAGTCACTAAGGAGTTCTGTGTCTATATAAGGTACAAGGACACAGACTGAGTTATCAGGAACTCTGGTACCACTCATGTATATAAGGGAAATGTATCCCCTACTGTAATTATAGGATATTAGAAGTCCTGAGAGTTCTGTGTCTTATAAAGGTACAAGGACACAGATAGTTTATACAGGGAACTCTGGGTACTCATGTATATAAGGATAATGTATCCCCTACTGTAAATTATAAGGATATTAGAAGCACTGAGGAGTTTGTGTCTATATAAAGGTACAAAGACACAGACTGATTATACAGGGAACTCTGGGTACCACTCATGTATTATAAGGGATAATGTATCCTCTACTGTAAATTATAAGGATATTAGATGTCACTGAGGAGTTTCTGTGTTCATATAAAGGTACAAGGATACAGACTGTTATACAGGGAACTCTGGGTAACCACTCGTGTATTATAAGGGATAATGTATCCCCTACTGTAAATTATAAGGATATTAGAAGTCCACTAAGGAGTTCTGTGTCTATATAAAGGTACAAGGACCACAGACTTACTATAATGGGAGACAATTTGCAATTTCTGTGCATTTTTTTTTATATTCTTTAAACATTACGTTTATTAAGATTTTCCACAATATTTTCATTGTATAAAACAGGAAGCCGGATATTTGACGTTTGACTGTCCCTTTAAACTGCAACACACAATACAAAGGAGGATTCGGAGGGATTAATAAGATTCTTATCTCAAAGTTCCCTTCTGACTGTACGTCATATAATTAGCACGGGCATAGAATGACCCACATAATGCACTGGGGTTTTGTGTGATACTTGGGGGGTTGTTACATATTAATTTAATACAATATTAAGTTACGTTGTATTTCTTTGCAATAACTAGGGCTTTCCAAAGCCAGGGGGAGGGGGGGGGGGGGGTATTTGGGTATTCCCACTGCATTGCAGGTTGGGAGCCAAGGTTTCCCAGAAGGCCAATGCAGAATAATCATGTTTATAGTCTCCGTGGCAACCTGCGTTTCTACGGAACAGCGGGACAAGACACACGATGATATGAAAGAATTTGGATCTCAAATTGATATTTAAACACTAATTCTCTAATGTCACTTTCCCTTTATATGGACGCAGGAGTTATGGGATGGCGTCTGACTATGGAGAGCAAATTCTATAAACGCCTTTAATTACCTTTAACGATAATCAATCATTCCATAAGCAGTTTCCACGTATTAAAGGAAGCTAAAGCTAAAATAATAACTCCCTGCGTGAATTCCATTATTAATAGTAACATTATATACAGCTGTTACACAGTGGTCACTGACCCAGATACTGATCTGCACATGCTCAGAACGTCAGACCGTGTAGGGTATCATAAAATCTCCCTCTGATTTTTTCCCTATTGGACACGATGAAAAATGTTTTTGGACCAAAAGTGATAAGACAATCCTGTTAGTGAGTGTTAGTGCGTGAATTTCTTTAACCTCTAATATGGTCTAGACCCGTCTCTGAGTTTTCACTTCTGTTACTTTGTGGATGAGATTTGATATCCATTCTTTGTATTGTGTGTAATATACTGTCTAAGGGAAACAAATGGCAGCTCCCACCCATATGTTAAATACAATATACAGAGGAGAATGTTCTGTACCACAATAGCTATACCCTCATACTGTACTGTCTAAGAAACAATATGGCAGCTCCACCCCATATGTATAAATATACAAGAAGGATGTTCTGTACATACAATAGCTTACCCTCATACTGTCTGTCTAATTGGAAATATATGGCAGCTCCCACCCATATGTATAAATATATATACAAGAAGGAATGTTCGGTACATACAATAGCTATACCTTCATACGTACGTCTAAGGAAACAGTAATGCAGCTCCCCATCATAGTGTATAAATATACAGAGAAGGATGTTCTGTACATACAATAAGCTTACCCTCATACTGTACTTGTCTAAGGGAAACAATATGGCAGCTCCCCACCCATATGTGAGCAGCAGCAAGGAGAGTGAGCTCCTGGAAGTTTGTGTTTTTCTTCAGTCCTGGGCCCTTGTTGGGTCCAGGAAGGTGCCAATATTCTGCTTACCTATTATCCAGTATATAGCAGGATATTTCCTTGTATCCTCTCCCCCTGAGCCTGTTAATGGGTAAAAAGAAGCCCTTGCTAACATGGAAGCCATGGAGGGGGAAGAAGCCATGAGTTCCTAAGGAGGTCGGAGAGACCACACGGTGAGGACAAACACGTCTGTGTCTAAGGCTAAAGAGAAGAAGAGAAAAGGAGTTTTTGAAAGAATTTAAGAAAGTGAAGAGTAAACACAGAAAGGCCCCCAGCTGGGGAACATGGACGCCATATTGAAATAGGCAGATTCCAGGGCTGTGCTGACTCCCCAGCTAGGGACATGGACCCATAATGAAAGAGGGCAGATTCCGGGCTGTGCTGACTCCCCAGCTAGGGAACATGGACGCCATAATGAAAGAGGCAGATTCCAGGGCTGTGCTGACTCCCCATGCTGGGGTAGGAAACACAGACGCTGATAACATGGGAGACCGCTGGGGGTTGTAGTAACGATGCACAGGAGGTGGAAGTGTTGAGTGACGACGGCCTGTGACTCCCCAGCAAAGGAAGTGGCTGAACAGCTCTGGAGGAGCTGAACAGGTGGACCGGCCCTGCTGGGGCAGGTAGGAGAGAACTCCATGGGGAGGAGCCTGAGTGCACTGGGACTGAATGGGGAGGAGGGGGAGAGAGAGGAAAAGAAACAATGTGATCAGCAGGAGAACAGAGAAATCCAAAAAGCCTTAAGGCGATGGCCGTGCTGAGTCAGGAGGAAGGAAGAGAATAGAGCAGCCACATTGCTGCAAAATCACCCGTTTGAATGAAAAGAGCGCGGATAAAGAAATACAGCATCAGGAAACTTCATTACCTAACCAGGGAGTTGGAGGAGGTGGGAGAGGAAATTAAAGGGGCGGTGGAGGTTATTGGACCCTGGGAAGAGACTTGTAGAAATAAAGAACTTTTCTGAAGATTGGAGTCTGGTAAACATGGAAAAGAGACTAGAAACCGGACGGAACATCCCAGAAGGAAAGACCCAGCGGAGAGGAGGACTTAGCCCAGACGGACCCTAATAACGTATCTAATGTGTGTTGCGATGAGGGTGGTGGTGAGAAAAGGTTTGGGGTGCAGGGGGACCCCAAAGAGACCCAATTTTTGGGGAGCCAGGAGGTTGTTTGGAAGGGAGGGCGAGACCATTGCTGGGAGTGAGGTGTTTAAGAGAAGGAATGTGGTGAAGATCCGGTGGGTTGGGGATAAAGACAAGACCCCAACAGAAGCTTTATTGCCAGGCGTTTATTAATGGAGTCAATGGGGTTCACGGTAAATGACGTTTCTCGCTCTGATCAGCCAATCAGAGACGGAGTTTGATGTGAGTTTTAAACTGTCCCGGGATTGGAGGCGTTTTGGTGTAAATAGTGGGAATTGAAAAGATCCTCAATGGGGAAGGTTTCCAGTGATTTCAAATCACAAAGCCAGAAACTAAAAATGTAACACGCCTTTAAAAATGAATCCTTCCCACCGAGGATATCCTGGTCTGGCTAAGGAGGCAGTGCCTCGGTCCTGTCCCCACTCACCAAATGTTGATGAGGATGGGTTCTGGGCGGGGGGGAGGAGAGTCCAGGTGAGACTGTCAGTCACCCATAATGTACCCAGGCACCTACCTATGTCTTTCTTTATATTGGAAGGAAAGGGGGTGTGTTATTACCCTGGGCAACCACGCCTGTGTTTTAAATGTGGCTCTAACCGTCACCTAGTGAGTATGGTGCACCGCCAGCGTTGTATAATGTGTGGGGGATTGGTCACACCAGTAAGGAATGTGACCAGATCAGGGGCAATCGTCCTACGCTTGGCCACTCCCACAATAGGTGCCCCGAGGCCTGGCATAATATCATCAAATCCTGCCAACCCTGGAAAAGGAACTGACCCCAACCCAAGATCCTTTACAGCCAGAGACCCCCCGGGGAGATGGGGCGAGAGGAGCGATGAGGTTCAGACATCAGTGGTCAATACTGGGGGAGACAATGAGGGGGTGGGAAGTGGTTAAAAGGAGAACCAACCTGTAAAGCAGAACCGACAGTGTTGTCCACTGCCAATAGGTACGAGATCCCAGGTGGGAAAAGCTGGGCATATTCCTCAGAGGAGGCAGAAGAATTGGAGAGGATGGAGGCTAGGAGAGGAGACAGATAAAGATGGTGGAGAGGGAGTTGAGTTGGGATAGACAGCAGTGACAGAGTTAATATGGATATAGTTAAAGGGGAAAGGAAACATTAGAAAAGAGAGAGGGAAATAGGAAAAGAGAAGGAAGGAAAAAGAGAGAGAAGAGAAAAACCTAGAGGAGGACTGGAAATCCCTAGATGAGGATGAGTTGAAGACCTTGATAGCGACCCCCTCAAAGCAGAAAGGTGGGGTCCAAGTTAAGAGAACGGTGATGGAGAGGGAGACAGGGGGAGGAATTCAGAAAAAAACAAAATGATGCTTCTGCACCATTAACCTCTTAGTATTAAATTGAATTGTATTCTGTATTGTAAATTGTGTTGATAATATTTTGAATGTAAATTTTGTAAAGTGTTTTAGAAATAAAATTCCCACCCATATGTATAAATATAAATATACAGAGAAGGAATGTTCTGTACATAAAATAAGCTATACCCTCATACTGTATGTCTAAGGGAAACATATGGCAGACCCACCATATTATAATCTAAATATACAAAGAAGAATGTTCTGTACCACAATAAGCTATACCCTCATACTGTACTGTCTATGGGAACAATAGGCAGCTCCCACCCATATGTATAATATACAGAGAAGGAATGTTCTGTACTCACACATAAGCTATACCCTCATACTGTACTGTCTATGGAAACAATATGGCAGCTCCCACCCATATGTATAATATAAATATACAGAGAAGGAATGTTCTGTACACCACAATATGCTATACCCTCATACTGTACTGTCTAAGGGAACAGTATGGCAGCTCTCATCCATATATATAAATATACTCGAAAGAATGTTCTGTACACACAATATGCTATAACCCTCATACTGTACTGTCTAAGGGAAACATATGGCAGCTCTGGAGCGAGAGCGAAAACAGAGCAAACTCCACTAAAACGAATAAAAAAAGAAAAAGACAAAAATAAATAACAAAAACAAACGAAGACAAAAGGTCTAGAAAAAATGTTTCCTCGGGGGTTAAGTGGTAGCAGAGAAACACCAAGAAGGCTAGAAAAAACTCACTCATACTGTATTCGGAGCTGGGTCTAAAGGGGACGAGGGGTGGAACAGAGAGAATATGGGCGAAGGCAAGTCAATGGGCATACTAGGGCTGCCCAGACGGATAGAGAAGTATAAAGGCAGAGAAATCATGAGGTGGGAAATGTTTCCGGGTAAGACCAAAACAAGATTGGGGGGGCGTATAGACCCTGACGGGGCTTACTGTAAACTGAGTCTGGAAATAAGGAAACAATTGGAGGCAGCGTCCCAAACATTCCAGATGTGTGGTGAAGAGAAAATAGAAATATACAGAGAATTGGAAAATGTTTTCCCGTGGTAATATACTGTAAGGCTAAGATACCCTCAAGACTGGGACTGGCTAAGGGAAAGCCATAGGACAAGCGTGTCCATCCAATATGGTACATAAATAGTACAGAGAAGGAAATCGTTTTCGCTGTGTACACACAATAAGCCAAAACTACACAAGGGAAGCAAAAACAACAAACAAAAAGAACATCATACTGGGGGGTAAACGTCTCTCAGGGAACAATATGGGACAGGGTCCCCACGGATATGTCCATAATATACAGATGAAGAGATTTTAGTTGTCTGTAC
The DNA here is from genome assembly GCA_019447015.1 of Hymenochirus boettgeri. NCBI lineage: Eukaryota > Metazoa > Chordata > Amphibia > Anura > Pipidae > Hymenochirus > Hymenochirus boettgeri. The sequence continues at coordinate 186,092 of JAACNH010000223.1, forward strand.
ATCCAGCATAAGGCTCCACTACCCTCCGATATCTGTAACTGGTCCCTAAGAAGAAAACAAGAAATGGCAGGCTCCCCCCCATAGGTATTAGACGGGGGTATGGAACAGAGAAGGAGATTTTGTGGCTCCTTTGAGATACACAAAACAATAGATTCGATAACCCTCATGACTGGAAAACTGGATCTAAGGGAAACAATAAATTGAGCAGCTCCCATTCCATATGTAATAAATACACAAAGAAAGGAAGGATTTGGAAGTCTGTGACAGGTCAATCAACAACCACATACACTCACAACCACAAATAACACACGACAACCAACCCAAACCAAAAAAAACAAAAAACAAATAAACTGGGTCGGTCCCTACGGGAAAACAAAATGGCAATAGCCCCCCCATAATGTCAAATGAAAAATTTCAGTAAATGAGTATGCGGCGAGACAACGAGAATACGAAATTATCATTCTTCATAAAACCACACCATAAGCAATAAAACAGACAAAACAACACAAAACTTGTAAACTGTCTAAGGAAACAATAAGGGCAGTCCCACTTATATGTAATAAATATTACAGAAGAAAGGAATGTCATGTACAGACAATAAGCTCGACCTCCAGACTGTACTGGTCCTAAGGGAAACATATGGCAGCTCCCACCCCACATGTATACAATAAGCAGAGAAAGGAATGTTCTGTACATACATAAGGCTATACCCTCAGACTAAATACGTTCTAAGGGAAACGAAATATGGCCGCTCCCCCCATGGATAAGATTCTAACAGCAGAAAGGAAGTGGTTTTCTTACACACAATAAGCTATACCGCTCATACTGTAGCTGTCCTAGGGAACAATATGGCATCTCCTACCCTATGTTAATGAAAAAATATATATACAGAGAAGGATTTTCTGTAGCAACAGACCAGACGAACAGACAAAAGAGAATACGCTAATACCCTCATATCTGTTACTGTCCTTAAGGGAAGCAATTGGGATATGGCCAGCTCCAGACCCCCCACACAAACAAAAATAGAAAACAAGAGAGAAAAAAGAAATGACTGAAACAGAATAAATGAATAGAAATACACGGAAGGAGTGTTACTAAAAAAATGTACCACAAAGAACAAATCTATACCCTCCGTCCTGTAAAGGGGGAAAACAATGTTGGACAATACGGAAGGGGTCCCAGCGCGAGCATATAAAATTGCCAGGGTGGAAAAAAAGAAAAAGGGAGAACAAGAAAAAAGACTACTATATTGGAGATGGGTGGTGGCGCGCGGTGGAATGGGGTGGTGTATCTCGGGGTGTGGTGTCTGGGTTTGGGTCATGGGGGGAAGGGGTGAGGAGGCATGGGTGGGGTTGGAAGGGGGTGAAGGTTCAGGAATGCGGCTAGGTACGGGTCGTGTACCTGAGGATGGGGAGACCAAACAAACAACAACAAGAGAGGGAACTGAAGACAAAAAATGGCGAAAAAAACACTCTCAAAACAACACCATACAGAAAAAAAACAAAACAAAAAAAACCAAAAAAAAAAACACGTGGTACACCAAAAAAACAACACAACAAAAAAAACCAAGGGGCCGTTCAAGTGAATGTCATAAGCACAATCACGAGGGTTTATTACCTGGGGGTGGGTGGGGGCACAGGAATCAGAGTGAAAACAGGGTTTGGGGGGGGGTGGGGGGGTCCCGTCTTGTGATTGGATCTTGGCAGATTTTCTTTCGTTAAATTGTTACTATATACCCTTCTTTGCCCGTTTTGTTATTGAAAAAGGATAGTGATGTCCCCCCATGTGACTTAACAGGAAGTAGAAGAAACGAGGTTACGTCTAGATGCGTGTGGGGGGGGGGCGCCGGGCGGGGGGGGGCAGGGGGTGGGGGGTGGGTGGGGGTTTGTGGGAGGGGGAGGGGGGGGGGGGGGGGGAAAGAAAGCGAGAGGAAAAGAAAGGAGAAGATCCCACAATGGTAGGGAAGCCCGAGAGACAGGGAAGAGCAGAAAAAACACCCCCACAAACACACAACAAAACAAACAAAAAAAAAAACAAACAAACGAAAAAAAAAAAAGTAAATATAAATGCAAAACTCGCGTGGGTCGACGCATGCGAGGGGGGGGAAGCTGGGGGGGGGGGGGGGGGGGTCCTTTATTCTGGGGGGGGGTGGACGCATTGGTGTAAACAAAAAAAAAAAAAAAAAAAAGAAAGAAGAAGTTGAGACACACAAACTAAAAAACACCCTTTCACAACAAAAACTCACAAAAACATAATGATACCATTTAAACAAAAAAAGTAAAAAAAACCACCCACAAAAAATAAATAACAAACAACACCATCCAAAAAAAATAAAAAAAACAACCAGGCGTAATCCAGCCAGTTATATTGGCCAAAATAAATCCTACTGAGTGCACGTTCAACAATGTAATTTGGGGTTTTCAAGGGAGCCCACCTCTATGAGAATGGCAGAATTAAAGCATATTTATTTCCTCCATCAACGCAGCTGTTTGATGATCCAGGAGACGGCAGCTGTTGTTATTCAGTCCTATTATAGGATCCTAATTCAGGCGTTATTTATATTTTAGGTTGTTTGGTGGTTCTCCTATGTAAGGGGCCTTGACGTTAGGGAATCTGATGGTGTGGATATTAATGATTTCGTAGAATGGTTGATTGATATTTTCATGCAATGGGCAGACCCATTAACGTTCCCCCACCAAAAACGTAAAGGCGTCTAACCAAAACCCTGAATACTGGACAAAAACAGTACTCCAATCCGCCAATCTTTATTCCTTTTGCCTGTTTTGGTTGGCCCCTCTGCAGCAGTACAAGAAAATGAGGGAAATTGGGTCTCCATTTTCCGGCACATTGCAACCAAACTAAAGGGGCCCGCGCAAGGGGGGGGGGGGTGGAGATAGGGGGTGTCACCAGGCCTGTGGGGGGGGTTTGTGTCGCATTAACATTGCCCAATTAAGACTGCCGACACTGAAGCCAAGCTCAACACAGGGCCCGCATGTCCTCATCACCCCCCACTGTTAACAGAACTGGTTACCTCAAATGTCTTTTAGCAGCAGAAATTCATGTCTTATCCAAATCCCAAGATGGACAAATAAACAATTAAATAGATAATAAGGTAGTTACCCGCTCGGTGCTGCCATACTTACCTAATCTTACAGGAAGGAACTGATTGACATATGCAACACTAAATGGTTTCACAGATAAAACGAACTGTGTGGCCCCTTTTTTGCTTTCTAATTTCTGGTCTCTGAGTAACATTTGGCCACAAACTGAGGGCGCCATTTTTGTCCTAATAGCATTGGTCAACTCACAACAATATTTTTATTTTTGTAGATGTTTTTTTTACAAAACAAACCATTAATGTGTTTGGATCTTTAAATTAAAAAGTAAGAATTATTATTTTTTTGGTTTTTTTAGCAATGTTAGGGCCATTTAAACATATGGGACCCAACCTCGTTCAAAACGAATGGCTTCTCGTATGGGACCCAAAACCGTAGACCCGTAACCATGGTCTCTCGTATGGAACCCCCAAACCTTAGCAATGGGCTCTCCGTTATTGGACCCAAACCTTACAATGGCCTCTCATCTATGGGAAAACCCAAACCGGTAACATGGGTCTCTCGTAATGGGACCCAAAACCTTTTAACAATGCTCTCATATGGGACCCCAAACCGTACAATGGATCTCGTAGGGGACCCAAACCTTACAAATGGCTCTTCGTATGGGACCCAAACCGTAACAAATGGCTCTCATATGGCACCGCAAACCCGTAGCAATTTTGGATTCCCTCATATGGGAACCCAAAACCGTACAATGGCTCTCGAATAGATGGCAACCCAAAATAAACCTTAGCAATGGGCTCTCATAATGGGGAAAGTCCGCAAAAACCTTAGCAATGGCTCTCAGTAATGGGAACCCTCAAACCGTAAACAATGGCTTCTCTTATGGGACCCCAAACCGTACAATGGCTTTCTCATATGCAACCGCAAACCGTTACAATGGCTCCTCGTATTGGACCCCAAAAACCGGTAAAGCAATGGGCTGTCTCGGTCTGGGAACCCAAACCGTAACAGTGGCTCTCGTAAATGGGACTCCAAAACCGTACAAGAGCAATGGCCTCTCGTATGGGGACCCAAACCGTACACAAATGGCTCTCGTATTGGACCTGGCAAACACACGTACAAATTGTTGGCCTACCCGTAATTGACCCGCAAAACCTTTACAAAGGTGGGCTCCTCGTATGGGGACCCCAAAACCCGTACAATGGCTCTCCGTAATTGGGACCAAAAAAGCCAACCCGTCAAACAAAATGGCTCTTCGTATGGGACGCGGACAAACCGTACAAATTGCTTCTCATAAAAATAGGAACCCAAAACCGGCTTAACAATGGCTTCTCGTTGGGGACCGCAAACCGTAAAAGCAATGGCTCTCCGTATGGCGGAACCCCAAACCGTACAATGGCTCCTCCATAGGGACCTCAAACCTACAATGGCTCTGGCGTGGGATGCCCGCAAACCTCTTAACAAATGTCATCTCGTGCATGGGGCCAAACGCGCGCAATGGGCTCCTCGTATGGGACCCCAAACCGTCACAATGGCGCCTCTAGGGGACCTGACCAACCGTATCAATTGCTCTCGGCATGGGACCCAAACCGTACAATGGCTCTCGTAAATGGTAAAAACCAACCCGTACAATGCAATGGCTTTCCTCTGTAATTGGACCCCAACCCGTACAAAGGGCTCTCGTATGGGACCTGCAAACCGTACAATGGCCTCTCGTTTGGGAAGGTGACGCCAACCAGTAAAAAAGGCAATGGGCTCTCGGTATGGTGACCCCAAACCGTAAAACAATGGCTCGCCATAATGGGACCGCAAAACCTTTACAATGGCTCTCGTATTGGAACCCAAACTTACAATTGGCTCTCAATATGGGACCGCCAAACCGTACAAACACAAATGGCTCCTCGTATGGGAACACCAAAACGTACAAATGGGGCTCTCGAATGGGCTTGGACCTCAAACCGTACAATGCTCTCGAAATGGGAACAAACCAACCGTACAATGGGCTCTCGTAAGGGACCCAAACCGTAGCAAATGGCGCTCGTAATGGGAACCAACCCGTACAATGGCTCTCGATTATGGGGACCCCAAACCGTACCATGGCTCTTACGTAAATGGGAAACCAAAACGCGTACATGGCTCTCGTCAATGGGACGCCAAACCGTACAATGGCTTCCTCGTATGGGATCCCCTAAAAACTCGTAACAATGGCTCTTCGCTCCGTAGGGACCAACCGTACAATGGCGCTTCCTCGTATGGGAACCAAACCGTACAATGGTTGGGCTCTCTTATGGGACCCCTCAAACCGTACAATGGCTTCTCGTAATGGGATGCCCCAAACACGCGTAAAAAAACAATTGTCTCTCGTCCTTGTAACTCAAAACCGGACCAATGGCTTCTCCGTTCATGGGGACCGTCAAAACCAGTACAATGGCTGCTCGTATTGGGACGCCAAACCGTACAAGTGGCTCTCAATAGGCCCCAAACCTTACAAATGGCTCCTCCGTATGGTAACCCAAACCGTACAACAATGGGCCTGGCTCTTCCGTAATGGACCTCCAAACCCACAAGTGGCTTCTCCATCATGGGAGCCCAACCGTACAATGGCTCTCCGTAATTGGAGCTGCACAAGACTGGCTTAAACAAAATGGCTCTCGTAATGGGACCCAAACCGTACAATGGCGCTCCTGCAGTAATGGGACCGCAAACCGTAGGCAATGGACTCTTCGTATGGGACCCAAACCGTACCAATGGCGCTCCTCCGTTGGGGAACACACAAACCGTACACTGGTCTCACTCTCGTAATGGGAACCCAAAACCCGTACAAATGGCTCCCTCCGTATGGGACCGCCAACCGTACAATGGCTCTCGTATGGGAACTCAAACGTAAACAATGGCTCCTCGTAAATGTAACCAAACCGTAACAATTGCTCCCTCGTATGGACCACAAAACCGTAACAATGGCTCTCATATGGGACTCCAAACCCTTCAAACAAAAGTATGGCTCTCCGTATGGGGAACCCCAACCGTACAATGAGTGTCTCTCATATGGGACCCCAACCGTACAAATGTCTCTCGTTATGGGAACCAAAACGTAACAATGGGCTCTCGTATGGGCCCTCGGCAAAACCGTACAATGTGCTCTCGTGGTAACTCAAAACCAAACCGTCAAGATGGGCTTCTCCGTATGGGACCCGCAAACCGTATCAATAGGCTCTCGTAATTGTGAACCAAAACGTACAAATGGCTCTCAATATGGGACCTCAAAAACCAGTAACAATGGCTCCTCGTAATGGGAAACCAAACCGTACAATAGTGGCGCCTCGTATGGGACCTCAACCGTACATGGCTCTCGTTATGGGACCCAAACCTGTGTACAATTGGCTCCTCGTATGGGAACGCCAAGAACCGGACAATGGCTATGGCTCTCCGTATGGGAATCCAAAAAACACCGGACAAGGCTCTCGTATGGGAACCGGCCAAACCTGTCATGGCTCTGTTTGTCCCAAACGAGACCATTGTACGTGGTTGGTTGGTGTGTGGCCCGAGACGAGGAGTGCCATTGTACGGGTTTGGGTCCCGCGTGACATGAGGCCAGATGTGCGACTGTTTGTGGGGTCCCAGTAGGCGAGAGCCAGGTTGGGTGTAGTCGTTTGGGGGGGGTGCCCATACGGAAGGGCGTCATGTGTGAGCTTTTTGTGTGTGTTCCGGCCTACGGAGTAGCATGACGTGTTTGGGGGGTCGGCCATATTGAGGAGTGCCAGGTTGTAGCGGGGTGGGTTGGTGGTGTGTCCCATGGACGAGGTAGTCCAATTGGTTGAGCGGTTTAGGTAGTCGCGCGTAGACGGGGAGGAGCACGATGGTGTGAACGGGTTTGTTCCCGATAACGAGCCCATGTGGTCGGTTTTGGGTCCCATACGTAGAGCCATTTGGTAAGGTTTGGTCCCATAGCGAGAGCGCTTGTTACGGTTTGTGTGTTCCCGGACAGTACGGTCGGCCACTGGAGCCATTTCACGGGTTGGTGGTTCCCGATGTACGGGAGGGCGCCTTGGGTCGGGGTTTGGTGTCTGGGGCCATACGAGAGCCGATTGTACGGGTTTGGGTGCCCCATGACGGGAGAGCATGTGACGGTGATGGTGTTCCATAGGAGAGCCATTAATGCGGCATACGAGAGCATTGTACGGTTGTATGGAAGCCATGCGGTTGTTCCATACGAGGAGCCATTGTACGGTGTTGTGGTCCTTACGGAGTCCAGTGACGTTGGGTCCCAAACGAGAGCATTGACGGTTTGGTCCCATAGGCATTGTACGGTGTGGGTATCGGCTGTAGTTGGGTCCACGCCGTTCGGTGGCCCATACGAGAGCCTTGTCGTTTCATGAGGGCCCATGTTGACGGTTGGGCCCATACGAGAGCCATGTCGTTGTTTTGGGTTCCCATACGGAGCCATTGTCGGTTTGAGTCCCATACGAGAGCCATTGTACGGTTTGGTTTCCATACGAGAGCCATTGACGGTTTTGGATCCCATAATAGAGCGCATTGTACGGTTGGGTCCCATGACGAGAGCACATTGTACCGGTTGGTTCACCATACAGAGCCATTGTACGTTTGGTCCATACGAGAGGGCCCATTGTACGGTTTTGGGTTCCCATACGAGAGCCATTGTACGGTTTTGGGGTCCCATACGAGAGCCATTGTAGTCGTTGGGTCCCAGATACGATGAGCCATTGTACGGTTTGGTCAATGAGGCCTGTGACGGGTACCATACGAGAGCACGTATGCATGGAGATTACGGTTGGGTCCCATACGAGAGCATTGTATGCGTTTTGGTCCCATACGTAGACCCTTTGTACGGGTTTGGGTCCTACGAGAGCAATGTGGTTTCCATTACAGGACTTTGCGTTGTCCCATACGGAGCCATTGTCACGGTGTGGGTCCCATATGAGGGAACCATGTACGGTTTTGGTTCCCATACTAGGCAGTGTACGGTTTGCAACGAGAGTTGTAGGTGGTCCATACAGAGGCATTGTACTTTGGTTCCCATATCGAGAGCCATTGACGGTTGGGGGTCATACTGGGTCCCATTGTATTTGGGTCCATAGAGCCTTTGGGTCAACGGATAGCGGTTGCCCTACGAGAGCCATTGGTACTTTGGCATGAGATGTTGAGGTGTTCCCATACGAGAGCCATTGTCGACATACGTTTAGCTATTGTCGTTGGTTCCAATACGAGTAGCCATTGTACGGTTTGGGTCCCCATACGAGACCATGATTGTTCAACATGAGCCTTGTGTTTGGGTCCCATATGAGAGCCATTGTACGGTTTGGGTTCCCATACGAGAGCCATTGTACGGTTGTATTCGAGAGCTTACGTGGTTCAACGAGAAGGCCATTGCGGTTTGGGGTCCATACGAGAGCCATTGGTGGGTCCAATCCGTTTGGTTGGTCCCCTACGAAGCCATTGAACGGTGGGTGGGTCCATACAGAGCCATGTACGGTTTCGGTTGGGCCATACGACGAGCCTGCGGTTTGGTTCTACGGGACTTTGTCACGGTTGGGCCCATACGAGAGCCATTGTCGGTTTGGGTTCCCAGTACGAAGCCATTGGTACGGTTTGGTGGTCCCATACGAGAGCCATTGTACGGTTTGGGTTCCTAACGAGAGCCATGTACTTGTTGGTTCCAATACAGAGCCATTGTACGGTTGGGTCCACATACGGAGCAATGCTACGGTTTGTTCCCATAGCGAGAGCCCGTTTTACGGTTGGGTGGGCCCCATACGAAGCCATTGTCATGGTTTGGGGCCCATACGAGAGCCACTTGTACGGTTTGGGTGGCCCATACGAGAGCCATTGTATGTGTCCAACGGACCCTGTCGGTGGAGTCTCCATACGAGAGGCACATTGACGCGTATGGTGTCCATACGAGGAGCCATTGTACGGTTTGGGTTCCATACGAGAGCCATGGTAGCGGTTGAGGTTCCCATACGATAGACATTGTCGGTTTTTGGTCCCCATACGGAGAGCCACTTGTACGGTTTGGGGTCCCATACGAGAGCCATTGTTAGGGTTGGTCCCATCACGAGAGCCATTTGTCGGTTTGGTCCCATACGAGCAGCCTCCCATTGTAAACGGTTGGTCCCATCGAGGAGCCATTGTTACGTGTTTGGGTCCACATACGGATGCACTTGTACGGTTTGGTATCCCATACGAGAGCCATTGTACGGTTGGTTCATAGAGGCTACGTGTTCCATATGAGACCATTGTACGTTTGGTTCCCATACGGATGCCATTGTTACGGTTTGGGTCCCATACGAGAGCCATTGTAAGGTTTGGTTCCCATACGAGAGCCTGCTTTTGGGTCCATCGGCTGTAGCGTTTGGGTTGCTACGAGTCATTGTACTTTTGGCCATAGAGGCGCATGCCTGGGGTCAGCATGCATTGTAGGTGGTTGGGTTCCCATACGAGAGCAATTGTAGGCGATTTGGGTCACAGTACGAGAGCCATTGTAGTTGGGTTTGGTCCATACGAGAGCCCTTGTTGCGCGGTTTGTTGTGGGTGCCCATACGAGGAGGGGCCAGTTGTACGGTTTGGGTCCCATACGAGAGCCAGTGTACGGTTTGGGTCCCATACGAGAGCCATTGTACGGTTTTGGTTGTTTGTCCCATACGAGGAAGCATTGTACGGTTTGGGTCCATAGCGAGAGCCATTGTACGGTTTGGGTCCCATACGAGGCGCCATGTGTAGCGGTTTGGGTCCCATACGAAGCCATTGTAAGGTTTGGGTCCCATACGAGAGCCTTCCATATTAACGGTTTGAGGTCCCATACGAGAGCATGTACGGTTTGGGTCCCCATTGACGAAGAGCCATTGTACGGTTTGGGGTCCCATACGAGAGCATGTTAGGTATTTGGGTCCAGCTATATGAGAGCCACTTGTCTTGTACGGTTTGGGTCCCATACGAGAGCCATTGTACGGTTGTTGGGTCCCATAACGCAGGAGCCATGTACGGTTGGTTCCCATACGAGAGCCATTGTACGGTTTTGGGTCCCTACGAGAGCCATTGTACGGTTTTGGGTCCCCTAGCGAGATTCCATTGTCACGGTTGTTGGTTCCCATACGAGAGCCATTGTACGGTTTTGGGTCTCTACGAGAGCCATTGTACGGTTTGGGTCCCATACGAGAGCCATTGTACGGTTGGGTCCCATACGAGAGCCATTGTACGTTTTGGTTCCCATACGAGAGCCATTGTAACGGTTTGGTCCATCATGAGAGCCATTGTACGGTTTGGGGTTCCCATACGAGAGCCATTGTACGGTTTGGGTCCCATACGAGAGCCATTGTACGGTTTGGTTCCATAACGAAGCCATTAGTAGTTTGGGTCCCATACAGAGAAGCCATTGTACGTTTTGGTTCCCATACGAGAGCCATTGTACGGTTTGGTCCAGATGAGAGCCATTGTACGGTTTGGGTCCCATATGAGAGAGCATTGTAAGGTTTGGGTCCCACATAGAGGCCAGTGTAACGGTTTGGGTCCCATACGAGAGCCATTGTACGGTTAGGTTCCCATACGCAGGCCATTGTACGGTTTGGTCCCATACGAGAGCCATATTGTACGAGTTTGGGTCCCATACGAGAGCCATTGTACGTTTTGGTTCCCATACGAGAGCCATGTAAGGTTTGGTGTCCCATACGAGAGCCATTGTACGGTTTGGGGTCCCATACGAGAGCCATTGTACGTTTGGGTCCCATACGAGAGCCTGTACGGTTTGGTCCCATACGAGAGCCATTGTAAGGTTTGGGTCCATACGAGAGCCATTGTACGGTTTGGGTCCCAATGAGAGCCATTGTACGGTTTTGGGTCCCATACCGAAGCCATTGTACGGTTGGTCCAATACGAGAGCCATTGTAAGGTTTGGGTCTATATGAGAGCCATTGTACGGTTGGGTCCCATACGAGAGCCATTGTACGGTTGGGTCCCATACGGGAGCCATTGTACGGTTTGGGTCCCATACGAGAGCCATTGTAGGTTTGGGTCCCATACGAGAGCCATGTGTACGGTTTGGTTCCCATACGAGAGCCATTGTCGGTTTGGGTCCCATACGAGAGCCATTGTACGGTTGGGTCCCATACGAGAGCCATGTACGGTTTTTGGGGTCCCATACGAGAGCCATTGTACGGTTGGGTCCATACGAGAGCCATTGTACGGTTTGGGTGCCATATGAGAGCCATGTACGGTTTGGGTCCCATACGAGAGCCATTGTACGGTTGGGTCCCATTGACGAGAGCCATTGTAAGGTTTGGGTCCCATAGAGAGCCATTGTAAGGTTTGGTGGTGCCATATGAGAGCCATTGTACGGTTTGGGTCCCATATGAGAGCCATTGTACGGTTTGGGGTGCCATATGAGAGCCTTGTACGGTTTGGGTCCCTACGAGAGCCATTGTAAGGTTTGGGTCCCATACGAGATCCATTGTACGGTTTTGGTTCCCATATGAAGAGCCATTGTAAGGTTTGGGCCCATACGAGAGCCATTGTACGGTTTGGGGTCCCATATGAGAAGCCATTGTAAGGTTTGGGTCCCATACGAGAGCCATTGTAAGGTTTGGTCCATACGAGAGCCATTGTACGGTTTGGGTCCCATACGAGAGCCATTGTACGGTTTTTGGGTCCCATATGTGTTAAATGGTAAAAAAACAAAATAATAATTCTTTACTTTTTAATTCAGATCAAAAACACCTTATGTGTTTGTTTTAAAAACATCTAAAAATAAACTATTGTGGCCAATGCTATGAATGGACCTTCCTAGTGGCAAATGTACTCAGAGCAGCACTAGAAAGCAAAAGGCCACACAGTTTCGCTTTTCTCTGTGTTAACCTTTCGTGTGCATGTCAATCAGTTCCTTCTGTGATAGGTGTCATATGGCAGCACCGAGAGGGTTACCTACCTTTTATATTAATGTTTATTTTCTCTTGGGATTGTGTAAGTGATTTACCAGTTCTTTACAGTGGGGGGCTGATGGGAATGCGCCTGATGTTGAGCTTGCTTCAGTGCCTGTCTAATGGAATGATTAATGAGACACAACACGGCCTGGTGAATATTTACTTGCGGCCTAGTTTGGTGCAATGTGCCGGAAGGGACCAATTCCCTCATTCTGACTGGCAGAGCCACCACCAGGAAAGGAATACGATGCTGATGTATTACTGCAGTTGTAGCCGCTAACGGGGGAACGTTTTAATGTGGTCTCTCTCGCCATTGCCTGAAATCATAATCACATTCACGAATATAATATCCACCATCAGATTCCCTAACGTCAGCACTTAAGGAGACAAAAACCTAAAATATATAAGCCTGATTAAGATCCTATAATGACTGCATAAACAAACAGCTGGCGTCTCTCGGATCTCAAACCAGCTGCGTTGTGGAGAAATAATCTGTTTATTCTGCCATCCATAGAGTGGGTCATTGACCCAAATACACTTTGTCACGTGCTCAGTGGATATTTTTTTGGCCATTACTGGTGGTGTGATATTTTGATTGTCATGGCAATTGATTTGAAAGCTTAGGTCACATGGTCTATAAATAAATAAAAAAGGAAGTGATGTCGAACAAGCAGAGAATAATGGTAATTGGACTAAACACTGTTAACAGCATCAGATCGTTACAATCGTTTCCTCTACTTGCCGTTTAAGCCATGACCACTCATATCAAACAAAGGCAAAGAATGTATAAGTTTCCATTTAACGAAAGAACATCTGCCAAGATCCATCAAGACGGACGGTAAATGTGATTGACACGGGGTCCAATGGATTAAATTAGGAATATTGACATCAAGATTATAAACACATATGCATTCAATATGGTAATATGGTGGAGCTTCCAAATTGTTTCCCTTACAGTACGAGGGTATAGCTATTGTGTGTACAGAACATTCCTTCTCTGTATTTATACATATGGGTGGGAGCTGCCATATTGTTTCCCTTAGACAGTACAGTATGAGGGTATAGCTTATTGTGTGTACAGAACATTCCTTCTCTTGTATATTTATTTATACATATGGGTGAGGAGCTGCCATATTGTTTCCTTAGACAGTACAGTTATGAGGGTAAGCTTATTGTGTGTACAGAACACTCCTTCTCTGTATATTTATACATGGGTGGGAGCTGCCATATTGTTTCCCTTAGACAGTATAGTATAGGTATAGCTTATGTATGTACAACATTCCTTCTCTGTATATTTATACATGTGGGTGGGAGCTGCCATATTGTTTTCCCTTAGACAGTACAGTATGAGGGTGTTAGCTTATTGTATGTACAGAACATTCCTTCTCTGTATATTTATACATATAAGTGGGACCTGCCTATTGTTTCCTTTAGACAGTACGTATGTGGGTATGCTTATTGTGTGTACAGAACATTCTTCTCTGTATATTTATATTTATACATATGGGTGGGAGCGCCATATTGTTTCCCTTAGACAGTACAGTATGAGGTATAGATTATTGTATGTACAGAACATTCTTCTCTGTATATTTATACATATGGGTGAGCTGCCATATTGTTTCCCTTAGACAGTACAGTATGAGGGTATAAGTTATTGTTTGTACAGAACATTCCTTCCTGTATATTTATACATATGGGGGGGAGCTGCCATATTGTTTCTCTAGACAGTACAGTATGAGGGTATAGCTATTGTATGTACAGAAAATTCCTTCTCTGTATATTTATACATATAAGTGGACCTGCCATATTGTTTCCCTTAGACAGTACAGTATGAGGGTATTGCTTATTGTGTGTACAGAACATTCCTTCTCTGTATATTTATAATCATATGGATGGAACTGTCCATATTGTTTCCCTTAGACAGTACAGTATAGGGTATAGCGCTTACATATATACAGAACATTCATTCTCTGTATTATTATTATACATATGGATGGGAGCTGCCATATTGTCCCTTAGACGGTACAGTATGAGGGTATAGCATATTGTGTGTACAGAAACATTCCTTCTCTGTATATTTATATATATGGTGAGAGAGCTGCCATACTGTTCCCTTAGACGTACAGTATGAGGGTTAGCATATTGTGTGTACAGAACATTCCTTCTCTGTATATTTAATATGGGTGAGAGCTGCCATAGTTTCCTTAGACAGTACAGTATGAGGGTATAGCATTGTGTGTACAGAACATTCCTTCTCTGTATATTTATATACTATGGATGAGAGCTGCCATATGTTTCCCTTAGTACATACAGTATAAGAGGGTATAGCTATTGTGGTGTACAGAACATTCCTTCTCTGTATATTATTTATACATATGGGTGGGAGCTGCCATATGTTTCCCTTAGACAGTACAGTATGAGGGTATAGCTTATTGTTGTACAGAACATCCTTCTTCTGTATATTTTTACATATGGGTGGGAGCTGCCATATTGTTCCCTAGACAGTACAGTATGAGGGTATAGCTATTGTGTGTACAGAACATCTTCTCTGTATATTTAGATTTATATATGGGTGGGAGCTGCCATATGTTTCCCTTAGACAGTACAGTATGAGGGTATAGCTATTTTTGTACAGAACATTCCTTCTCTGTATATTATTTTATACATATGGGTGGGAATTTTTATTCATAAAACACTTTACAAAATTACATTCAAAATATTATCAACACAATTTCAATACAGAATACAATCAAAATCATCAATTAATAGAAGAGGTTAATGGTGCAGAAGCATCATTTTGTTTTTTTCTGACTTCCTCCCTGTCTCCCTCTCCATCACCGTATCTCTTAACTTGGACCCCTTACCTTTCTGCTTTGAGGGTCGACTATCAAGGTCCTTCAACTCATCCTCATCTAGGGATTCCCAGTCCTCCTCTAGGTTTTTCTCTTTCTCTCTTTTTTCCTTCCTTCTCTTTTCCTATTTCCCTTCTCTTTCCTAATGTTCCTTTCCCCTTTAACTCTATATCCATATTATACTCTGTCACTGCTGTCTGATCCCAACTCAACTCCCTCTCCACCATCTTTATCTGTCTCCCTCTCCTCAGCCTCCATCCTCTCCAATTCTTCTGCCTCCTCTGAGGAATCTGCCCAGCTTTTCCCACCTGGGATCTCGTACCTATTGGCAGTGGACAACACTGTCGGTTTCTGCTTACAGCCTTGGTTCTCCATTTTAACCACTCCCACTCCCCTCATTGTCTCCCCCAGTATTGACCACTGATGTCTGAACCTCATCTGCTCCTCTCGCCCCATCTCCCCGGGGGTCTCTGGCTGAAAGGATCTGGGTTGGGGTCAGTTCCTTTTCCAGGGTTGGGCAGGATTTGATGATATTATGCCAGGCCTCGGCCACCTATTGTGGGAGTGGCCAAGCTGTAGGCCACAGATTGCACCTGATCTGGTCACATTCCTTACTGGTGTGACCCACCCCCACACATTATACAACGCTGGACGGTGCACATACTCACTAGGTGACGGTTAGAGCCACATTTAAAACACAGGCGTGGTTGCCCAGGGTAATAACCACACTCCCCTTTCCTCCAATAAAGAAAGACATAGGTAGGTGCCTGGGTTACGTTGGTGACTGACAGTCTCACCTGGACTCTCCATCCCCCCCCCAGAACCCATCCTCATCATACACTTTGGTGAGTGGGGACAGGACCGAGCACTGCCCTCTTAGCCAGACCAGGATATCCTCCGGTGGGATGGATTCATTTTTAAGGCGATTGTTACATTTTTAGTTTCTGGCTTGTGATTGAAATCACCTGGAAACCTTCCCCATTGAGGATCTTTTCAATTCCCCATATTTACACCAAAACGCCTCCAATCCCTGGGACAGTTTAAAAACTCACATCAAACTCCGCTCTGATTGGCTGATCAGAGCGAATACGTCATTTACCGTGAACCCATTGACTCATTAATAAACGCCTGGCAATAAAGCTTCTGTTTGGGGTCTTGTCTTTATCCCCAACCCACGGATCTTCACCACATTCCTTCTCTTAAACACCTCACTCCCAGCAATGGTCTCGCCCTCCCTTCCAAACAACCTCCTGGCTCCCCAAACATTGGGTCTCTCTTGGGTCCCCCTGCACCCCTAAACCTTTCTCACCACCACCCTCATCCCACACACATTAGATACGTTATTAGGGTCCGTCTGGGTAAGTCCTCCTCTCCGTGGGTCTTTTCCTTCTGGGATGTTCCGTCTCGGTTTTCTAGTCTCTTTCCATGTTTTACCAGACTCCAATTCTTCAGAAAGTTCTTTATTCTACAAGTCTCTTCCCAGGTCCATAACCCCACCGCCCCTTTAATTTCCTTCTCCACCTCCTCCAACTCCCTGGTTAGTAGAAGTTTCCTGATGCTGTTATTTCTCTTATCGCGCGCTCTTTTCATTCAAAGGTGATTTTTGCAGCAATGTGCGCTCTATCTCTTCCTTCCTCCTGCTCAGCACGGCCATCGCCTTTAAGGCTTTTTGGTTTCATCCTGTTCTCCCTGCTGATCACATTGTTTCTTTTTCCTCTCTCCTCTCTCCCCCCTCCCCTCCCATTCAGTCCCAGTGCACTCAGGCTCCTCCCCCATGAGTTCTCTCCTACCTGCCCCAGCAGGGCCTGGTCCACCTGTTCAGCCTCCTCCAGGCCTGTCAGCACTTCCTTTGCTGGGGAGTCACAGGCCGTCAGTTCACTCAACACTTCCACCCTCCTGTGCATCGTTACTACAACCCCCAGCGGTCCTCCATGTTATCAGCGCTGTGTTTTCCTACCCCCAGCATGGTGCATCACAGCCCGGAATCTGCCTCTTCATATGGCGTCCATGTTCCCTAGCTGGGAGTCAGTCCCAAGCCCGGAATCTGCCTCTTCATATGGCGTCCATGTTCCCAGCTGGGGAGTCACACAGCCCTGGAATCTGCCTCTTCATTATGGCGTCCAGTTCCCAGCTGGGGGCCTTTCTTTGTTTTACTTTCACTTTCTTAATTCTTTCAAAAACTTCCCTTTCCTCTTCCTTCTCTTTAGCCTTAGACACAGACGTGTTTGTCCTCACCGTGTGTCTCTCCGACCCTCCTTAGGGAACTCATGGCTCTTCCTCTTCCCCCTCCATGTCTTACTTTTGCACTGGGCTTCTTTTTATCTTTACCATGACAGCCTCAGGGGGGAGGGATACAGGAAATATCCTGCCATACTGGATATAGGTAAGCGAATTAGGCACCTTCCTGGACCAACAAGGCCCAGGACTGAAGAAAACACAAACTTCCAGGAGCTCACTCTCCTTGCTGCTGCTCACATATGGGTGGGAGCCTGCCATATTGTTTCCACTAGACAGTACAGTATGAGGGTATAAGCTTATTGTATGTACAGAACATTCCTTCTCTGTATATTTTACATATGGATTGGGAGCTGCCATACTGTTTCCCTAGACAGTACTTATGAGGTATAGCTTTTGTATGTACAGAACTTCTTCTCTGTTATTTATATTTATACATATGGGTGGGAGCTGCCTATTATTTCCATTAGACGTAACAGTATGAGGGTATATCTTATTGTATGTACAAACATTCCTCCTGTATATTTATACATTGGGGTGAGCTGCCATATTGTTTCCCTTAGACAGTACAGTATGAGGGTATAGCTTATTGTGTGTACAGAACATTCCACCCATATGTATAAATATAAATATACAGAGAAGGAATGTTCTGTACACACAATAAGCTATACCCTCATACTGTACTGTCTAAGGGAAACAATATGGCAGCTCCCACCCATATGTATAAATATACAGAGAAGGAATGTTCTGTACATACAATAAGCTATACCCTCATACTGTACTGTCTAATGGAAACAATATGGCAGCTCCCACCCATATGTATAAATATAAATATACAGAGAAAACCTTGTCCCCCATTGGACAGATCTCACCCATATGTATAAATATACAGAGAAGGAATATACTGTACACACACTATGCTATACCCTCATACTGTACTGTCTAATGGAAATAATATGGCAGCTCCCACCCATATGTATAAATATAAATATACAGAGAAGGAATGTTCTGTACATACAATAAGCTATACCCTCATACTGTACTGTCTAATGGAAATAATATGGCAGCTCCCACCCAAATGTATAAATATACAGAGAAGGAATGGTGTTTTTCTTCAGTCCTGGGCCCTTGTTGGGTCCAGGGAAGGTGCCATAATTCTGCTTACCTATTATCCAGTATAGCAGGATATTTCCTTGTATCCTCTCCCCCCTGAGGCCTGTTAATGGGTAAAAAGAAGCCCAGTGCTAACATGGAAGCCATGGAGGGGGAAGAAGCCATGAGTTCCCTAAGGAGGTCGGAGAGACACACGGTGAGGACAAACACGTCTGTGTCTAAGGCTAAAGAGAAGGAAGAGAAAAGGAAGTTTTTGAAAGAATTTAAGAAAGTGGAAAGTAAAACACAGAAAGGCCCCCAGCTGGGGAACATGGACGCCATAATGAAAGAGGCAGATTCCAGTGTCTGATGTACGTCATATAATTAGCACAGGGCAGAGAAATGACCCCACAATGCACTGGGGGTTTTGTGGATACGTGGGGGGTGTTAATATTAATTTAATACAATATTAAGTTACGTTGTATTTCTTTGCAATAAACATAGTGGCTTCCAAAGCCAAGGGGAGGGGGGGGGGGGGGGTGTATTGGGTAATTCCCAGCATGCATTGCAGCGTTGGGAGCCAAGGTTCCATAAAGGCCAATGCAGAAAATCATGTTTATAGTCTCCGTGGCAACCTGCGTTTCTACGGAAACAGCGGGACAAGACACGTGATAATGAAAGAAGTTTGGCTCAAAATTGATATTTACACTAATTCTCTATGTCACTTTCCCTTTATATGGGACCAGGAGTTATGGGAATGGCGTCTGACTATGGAGAGCAAAATTCTATAACGCCTTTAATTACCTTTAACGATAATCAATCATTTCCATAAGCAGTTTCCACGTATTAAAGGAGAGCTAAAGCTAAAATAATAACTTCCCTGCGTGAATTCCATATTAATAAGTAACATATAATCAGCTGTTACACAGGGGTCACTGACCCAGATACTGATCTGCACATGTCAGAACGTCAGACCGTGTTGGGTGATCATAAAATCTCCCTCTGATTTTTTTCCTATTGGACACGATGAAAAATGTTTTTGGAACAAAGTGTATAAGACAATCTCGTTCGTTAGGTGTTAGTGCGTGAATTCTTTAACCTCATATATGGTCTAGACCCGTCTCTCAGTTTTCAACTTCTGTTACTTTGTGGATGAGTTTGATTCCATTCTTTGTATTGTGTGTAATATACTGTCTAAGGGAAACAATATGGCAGCTCCCACCCATATGTATAATAAATATACAGAGAAGGAATGTTCTGTACACACAATAAGCTATACCCTCATACTGTACTGTCTAAGGGAAACAATATGGCAGCTCCCTGTCTGATGTACGTCATATAATTAGCACAGGGCAGAGAAATGACCCACAATGCACTGGGGGTTTTGTGGATACGTGGGGGGTGTTACAATATTAATTTAATACAATTTAAGTTACGTTGTAGTTTCTTTGCAATAAACATAGTGGCTTCCAAAAGCCAAGGGGAGGGGGGGGGGGGGGTATTGGGTAATTCCAGCATGATTGCCAGGTTGGGAGCCAAGGTTCCATAAAGGCCAATGCAGAAAATCATGTTATAGTCTCGTGGCAACCTGCGTTTCTACGGAAACAGCGGGACAAGACACGTGATAATGAAAGAAGTTGAGCTCAAAATTGATATTTACACTAATTCTCTATGTCACTTTCCCTTTATATGGGACCAGGAGTTATGGGAATGGCGTCTGACTAGGAGAGCAAAATTCTATAAACGCCTTTAATTACCTTTAAGATAATCAATCATTCCATAAGCAGTTTCCACGTATTAAAGGAGAGCTAGCTAAAATAATAACTTCCCTGCGTTGAATTCCATATTAATAAGTAAACATATAATCAGCTGTTACACAGGTGGGTCACTGACCCAGATACTGATCTGCACATGTCAGAACGTCAGACCGTGTCATGGGTGATCTAAAATCTCCCTCTGATTTTTTTCCATTGGACACGATGAAAAATGTTTTTGGAACACAAGTGATATAAGACAATCTGTTGTGGTGTTAGTGCCGTGAAGTTCTTTAAACCTCATATATGGTCTAGACCCGTCTCTTCAGTTTTCAACTTCTGTTACTTGTGGATGTGTTTGATTTCCATTCTTTGTATTGTGTGTAATATACTGTCTAAGGGAAACAATATGGCAGCTCCCACCCATATGTTAATAAATATACAGAGAAGGAATGTTCTGTACACACAATAAGCTATACCCTCATACTGTACTGTCTAAGGGAAACAATATGCAGCTCCCAACATTCCTTCTCTGTATATTTATACATATGGGTGGGAGCTGCCATATTGTTTCCCTTAGACAGTACAGTATGAGGGTATAGCTTATTGTGTGTACAGAACATTCCTTCTCTGTATATTTATACATATGGGTGGGAGCTGCCATATTGCTTCCCTTAGACAGTACAGTATGAGGGTATAGATTATTGTATGTACAGAACATTCCTTCTCTGTATATTTATATTTATACATATGGGTGGGAGCTGCCATAGTGTTTCCCTTAGACAGTACAGTATGAGGGTATAGCTTATTGTGTGTAC